>JASXTE010000013.1:11525000-11842500 GCA_030280995.1 Hemileia vastatrix
AAATTGTTTAATTCCATTGTCCAGTTTCTTCTATAAATAAGTTACCTCCCCCATTTAATTATTCTTAAGTAGTGGTCCTTCCAGCTTGTGAAAGACTACTTTAATTAAAATAATACTTACCACTCAAACATGTTTCACTATTATTTTTGAATGGGGAAAACTGTATTTCTGAAAATTTTAAACTATCTACAGCTACATAATGTGTATTGGAAACAAATAAGTGCAAGTCAAAAAATTTTTCTTGTATCTATTCTTTAACTCAATTTAATTTATGACAGGATTGTTGTGGGAAAATTGGCTTGTTGCCTAAGAAAGAAATCACTTCTTTTCTACATCAACTTGTTTGTAGAATTACTTCCAATGAAACAGATAAGTATTTTTGAATTGGAGAAAGTACTTCCCTAGAATTTCTGAAAAAATTCTTCAAGGACATCATCACATTAGGGGGTATCAATGTTAAGGGATTCACAATTAAATTAATTTCAGATAAAAATCATTATACCCCAATTATCTTCTGCAATTATTTTTTCTGATAATTGATTTATTAGACATTTTACATGTCAATTTTCACCTCTTATCTGATATTTTTATCCTCAATCTTTGATATCCACCTCTTGGACAACTTTCTGGATGTGCCAGCCTCCCTACATTGCTGTGAACTCCCATCCTGTCTATTCATTCTATCTGTTCATAACCCCTCCCCATCTCATCTATTTGTTTCTTCTCCTTTTAATCTTCAAATATCTTAACATTCTTTGTTGTCATAGATCATCTCAAAGGAAGCCTTCCCCCCTTTTTTCTTCAAATCCTACTACTGCATCTATTCCAAGCTCAGCTGAGAAATAAAAGACCGTTCAACTAAAGAAAGATTATCAACTCATACTTATCAACTGGCTGAAAATTAAAGCTCATTATGGTTCTTGTTTTGGTACTGGGAATGCAACTAAAGTAGGACAGCCCCCTGCATCAAAAGCCAATAAATATCTTCTAATAGCCAATGAATTACAAAATGAATTGAGGGAAGTATTTATATTTTTCAGAAAAAGATGTTTGAATGCTTCAATCACTATTGAGCCAAATAAAGAAGGCTAAGACTCTTTCATCTTCCATGAGTTTTAGTATTACTGACCTTGATATCAGTAAGGGCATGAAATCTATAGACATGAAACTTAAATCTTTATGTCCTTACTATAAAGAGATTGATTCCATATTTGGAGAGCAAGCCAATGTTTTTCATACAAACATGTTTGATGGAGAAGATGATATCTCCAAACATTATGTTCAAAGAAATCTTTTCCTGTCCTATTTTACTCAAGCCTCCCCTCATTTGACTTCCACAAATCAAGATATCTTTTCAATAGATCCTTATGGAAATGTAAAGCAAACTTTTCTCACTCAAGTGAGATTTTATTTCTGGTCTATTGTTTTATCTTTTTTTATTTCTAAAAAGGCTAATGAACAAACCCAGGATTCTCAAGCGAGCAATTCTGAAGCTAGCATCAATTATGAAGAGGAAAATGTTACTTCCAAAAAAAGCAAAGACCATAAACTAATCTGAATTTCAACAGTAAAATAAAACAATACAGATATATTTTTCCCAAACCACTTTTTCTCCATTGATGATTTTTTGGTGAAAGAAGATGCTGGTAAGTGATAGCATACCTCTCAATATTTTAGTGAGCTTTTCTTTTATTAATATTCATTTTCACTCTAGGTAACGTTGAAGATTCAAGAGAACTCTTAACTATGAAAAGCAACAATACAAGCTCTTATTATGCAGGGATGATAGGGCACATGACTTGGAGGAGAAGAAATTTGAGCTCTCTTTGCAGAGGGATGAGAGGGTAAAAAATTTGGAGGAGAAAAAATTTGAGCTTTCTTTACAGAGGGATAAGAGTACACATAACTTTGAAGAGAAAGAATTTGAGATAAAGAAAGAGGAGAAGGCTCTTGAGTACAATAATCTATTGGATTGGATGAAACTCAAGTTTCAACTTGAAGATGGTTCAAAAAAAAGTTTTCTTGATAGAATGCATTGAAGGTAATAAATATATTGAGCAAATTGAACACCTAATGAAAATTTTTGATGAATAGTTTTCTTTATTTTGTTCATACTTCATTTCTTCATAATTTTTTGTACATGAAATTTTTCCATAATAAGCCCCTCACCTAAGAAATCAAGGTCTAGAAAGCTAAAAAAAAGGAAGATTATCTCATCATCAACAACTTCCTCAAAATTAAGTCAACTTATGATGTATGTTTTGGATGTGTGAAGTCCACCCAAATCAGACATCTACCTTCATCAACACTTTTGGAATTTCAGATGGTAAAATAATACTGACAACTGTTCAAAAATCCTCAACACCAACATAATTTTAACACCTCACCACCAATTTGCTTTTCTAAATAAAGCTAAGTTAAAAAAATTCTATATCTGTTTGAAAAATTTGGCAATACCCTCCCCTTAATTTTATTGAAGCAAGGAGTGGGTCTTGCCAAATTTTTCTAAGCCATAAATTTTGCATTTTGATTTGAAAATTTGGAAATACCCTCCTCTGCATTTTATTGGAGTAAGGGGTAAAAATCACCAAAATTTAATATAATTTAATAAATCAATAAATAAATAAATTAGATAAGTCAAATTTAAAAGTTTTAAAAACTCCTCAAGCCAAAATGCAGATCAAGTCTAGAAACTAAATTTGGGACTTTCCACAGGTATAGGCTAGAGGAACCCCATGAAACAAATTAATGTTTTCATGATTACCATTGTGGCAGTCTAAAGTTTGGTAAGGCACTTAATAAAAATTTAAATGAATGTGAGAAGATTAAATGAAAGCTTGGAAAGTCCAATCTAATTTTATATACTTTTTATTATTAAGAGAAAGGATGGTTTATTTCAAAAATGGTTATTTATACAAGTCCATGAAGAAATAATTAATTAATGGTGAAGAGATGCAAGTATAGGTTTAAAAGTGCATGGAAATAAAAGTTAGGATTCTCAAGAGCCTTTAGAAATTGTTTTAGAAATCTTACTATTTTTCTTATATTCTTAATAATTTTATAAAGTGTTTTTGTTTATTTTTGATTTTTAATAATTTACTTAACTTTGATGATTTTTATCTCTGTGAATAGGGTTACACCTGCTACCAAAATTTAATGGGAGGTTACCCAGATGTAAATTTATCATATTTATTTTTTTAGATTTTTATTATGGTTATAAGGTTCTAATTGAGTCTGGAAGTCCATACAACCTCGGTACAGCCTTTGGTGATCTCCAGACAAGCTTTGGAATTCTCTGGCTAGGAAAATTAAGGCACATGACATACTATGCATATAAAGCCTGTAGACTTGAAATTCGAGGAAAAATCTAACATCATACAACTGACCATTGAAAATAACAACACATAACAACAACTACCATCTATATTTTACATAAAATTTTATAAAATAACACTTTTTCATAATGCTTTATAGATTATACTAAACAACTCCAAAAAAATATACTATGGGGTATCATTGTAAAGTTCTTAACTTCAGGGACTCAAAATTAAAATATGTTCACTATAAAAAAAGCTTTATAAAAACATAATTTCAATCATTTAAATAACTTTTCTAAGTAAAACTTCATTTTTGTATTTCTTTCCTCTTTATAAAGAACATTGATTTTATATCTCAAACCCATCAAAATTAATTTTTCAACAAGTAATTTTATATCAAGTAGAAAATTTAGATTAGTGAATTTTGAACTCCTTATTTACCAAAAGGGACAGGTTTCTCTTAGGTTAATCCAAATCCCTTGGATTCTGCTTACAGCGAGGCAACTGTAAGATTCTTTCTACATTGGTGGCCCCCAAAGTGGGGTACAAATTATCTGGTTTTTAATTGATCTTACTTGGTACTTAGACATGCTTAGCCTTAAAGAGGCTTATTTAACAAACACTTATATTCTTTTAACGGTTTAAACTTATTCTTTTGGGATTTCTTCTGCTGCTTGACCTGGTTTTTCTTTTTCTGATCTTCCTGTTATGGAATTGGTTAGGATTGTATCTTGGGATGGGCCCAAATTTAATGGGGAAGAAGTTAAATGGTTTTTAAGCAGATATGAAGCTGCTCTTGCTGTTGATGGGGCTTCTCATTTGGATATGGTGAAGCAAATCAGGTTTTGATTGTTGACAGAGAGGTTGAGAAAAATTTCATTTCTATGGATGGATATAAAAAGTCGGAATGGGTAAAATTTTCAAAAGAGATGGTTTACAAATGGGGTATTAGGTATACTATGGTGGACCTCAACAAGATTTTCAGTGATTAGAAAGCTAAAGGTGGTTTTTCTAATATGGTGGACTTTGAAAAGTTATGATGACATCTGGAAGAAGTGGTAGAATATTTGATTCTGGTGGAGGAAATAGGCCATGAAAATCAGGCCAAGGATTTATTTTGTTCTTCATTTATTAGGGATATTATGATGGATGTGTTGAAGGAACTGTCTAGGAAAACTTGATCAAGGATATGCCAAATGGGGAGCAGAAGCTTCCTGCTTTAGAAGTTATTAAAGAAAATATCCAGGCATATCTAAAACTTATGGCTCTTGACAAATATCAAGAATCATATACTCAATATGTCAGGAAGGTTATGGAAGTTTTGACTGGAAATAACAATATTATGGTCAAAGCTCAAGAGTCAAAGAATGCTCAGATGGGTCAGCCTTCTGCTAAGGTTGAGGAGGATGTGGACAACAGGATTGTTGATCACTTGGCTGACTTAACTAAGTATCTCAAAATATTTGTTCAATAAACTCAAAAGGCCAATAGTACACCTGTGGCCTCATCATCTACTTCTTCTTCTTATCAATATAGGGGTTATGAGATGAGGAACTATAGTTTTAATGGCAATGGTAATTAAGTTTCTAGGAATTGAAATGGAAATGGTGGTAGTAATGAGAATGGTAATGGTGGAAATTGTTTTACAGGAGGTTATGGAAATCCTAGGGTGTGCTTTTATTGTAATAGGAGGGGGAACAGGGCTGGAGATTTTTTTTATTTAAATAAGGACTTACAAGCTGGTAGAGTCAAATTTTATGGAAATGTTCATAAATTTCCAGATGGATCTTTCATCAAACCCAGTGATGGGAAAGATCCTTTATATTTAGTAAGAATGAATATGATGGCTGAAAAAAGGTCCAAATTTGAAGAATTAAATGGTGATGAAGATAATGGTGTTAAAGGTTGTAAAAAGAAAGGTGGTAATGAAGGAGGAAAAGTTCATAAGGGAAATAAAAAGGAAAAGGAGGTCAGTAACACCACTTTTACTACTTCTTTTGGTGGACTGGAGCTGGGAGTGGTTTCAAGGGTAGATGGAAACTGTATTATTTAGGAATATGATGTGAATGCTTCTAGAAGGGCAGCTGCTACTAAGGCAAAAGGCAGAATTCAACACCAGTAAAGGGAGAAACCAAGAAATGCAGAGATAAAGAAGATGAAAGAAAACCTTACTCTTAGGAAAAAATATATAGGATTCAGAAGGGGATAGCAGATATGGGGCCTCCCAATTTTGGAAAGTGAGATCTTAATGGGGAGCCTATGCCTGATGAAGATGAATTGGACTCTTAGGAGGATGTACCTTTAGCATCTCTCCCCAAGCCAGCTTTTAGTGGTCCTACTCCTATGGAAGGGGTAAGGAGGACCAGTGATGGATCTGGATTAGTGAAAGCAGCAGGTTATAAAGCTAGGGTAATTGAAGATGAAGATGTTATCATGAAGGGTGAAGATGGAAATGTGGGCCCCCAAGTGGTTTCAAGGGCCAAGGTAAAAAAAAATAAAGCTCAATAGGAGAGGCCAGTAGTAGCTGGTCAAGAAAATTCTAAGGATATGGTTTTAGGTAGAGGGAATCAACTTCAGATTCCTCTATCTTTGGGGGAACTATTTAAGATTAGTCCAGCCCTTTCAGAAAAGCAAAAGAAGCATCTAAAAAGGAGATGGGTATCAGTAGGAGAGATGGAATATATTTGTGAAAATGTGGAGAAGCTTGGTGAGGTGGTGGAAACCCATTTTCTGCTCCTTTAGGATATTTGATAGTTACTTTAAATGGTAAAGAGGTAAAGGCCCTGTTGGATTTAGTGTCACAAATTAATTTAATTTTGTTGGAGTAAGTAGCTTTAATAGGCTTACCAATTAAAACAGGTACTGGTGGTAATTTATAAGGCATTGGTGGAAATGCTACTGAAATTATGGGAACAGCAGAGCATGTCAAGTTATTTGTTGGTGGATCTGTTGGTAGGGTGCACTTTTATGTGGCCAGAGTGCCTGTGAAAAAGGTTCTTGGTGGGCCATTTTTAATGTATTTTGAAGCTAGGATAGGATATCAGTCAGTTATAGGAATTAGTATGGAGATTACTGGTAAAGATATTAGGAGGCTTCATATGCAGTTGGCACCCCCAGGAGATGACCAATAGGAAACCAGGCCTGGCCTTACTACCATGTGTCAGGGTTGTGTATGCACCAAGAAGAGGAAAATAAAAAGTTAAGCTTCTGGTGAATTAGTTAAAAATGATAATTTTGTAGTCCCCCATTTTTTGGGGTAGTTAGGGCTGATTGATCTAATGTTTCAATCTTCCCCCAAGAAAAGATTCTGGATTGTAATAGGTCAGCTCACTTGGAGATAATTCAAGTTTATTCTCAATTATTTTCTGTTGATATTTCATTTGAATGTCACTATGTGTTAAATTTTTCTATATGTCTGTTATCTTTATCAAATTTTTTTATAAATTTTAAAAATGTTATAAAAGGTAAAATGTGATGTATTGTGTTAGATAAAAGCTGGAATGGATATTTGAAAATTAGTGGTGAAATTTGTGGTGGTATATTTTATTGCCTCCAGCAAGTGGATAAACTGCAATTAACTCAAAAAAATCAACAAAAAAACATAGTATAGTTAAATCACAAAAAAAATATTTTTGATGAATCTTTTTCTGTCCTCCAGCAAGAGGTTAGACTACCAACTTTATTTACTGATTATTTCATGGTGGAAATGGCGGTGAAGGTGTTGGAAAATCAGATGTTAAATTAGATGAAGGAGTCACCACAAAAAATCCATTGGCACCTGCTAGTAGGTTCGTATCCCTATATTCAGTTTTGTTTTAAGAGAAAATTTGATTTGATATTGCACAAGATAGTGTGCTGATTTTTAAGTGTGCAGTCTTTCCAGAAGAATTACAGCTGAGCTGAAATTGATTAAAGTCAAAGATAGGGATTGGAACCTGCTCTCAGGTGCCCATGTTATTTTTCTGGTGAATGGAGTGTAAAATTTAAAAATAAATAATAAAAATTATATATCAACTAATTTTGTTTCTGATTCTGATTATTAAAAAAGTTCTGATGACAAATTACTTAATGGTGGATCAAGAAGAGATCTAATTCTTCAAGTCAGAGTGGATGTCAATACAGCTAAATATAAGAAGGTATTTTATAAGGTTAGACCAATTAATGAACCACTGAAAGATAAATTGAGCTCACCTTTTAAGAGGCCAGATTTACCCAGAGATCCTTATGACTGTCCTTTTGTCAAGAATCCTCCTGAATTTTCTGAAACATCAAGAAACACTTTTGAGAGTTTGGATGTTGTTAATTTTGGACCTGAAGATTGGTTATCAAGTAAAGAGGAGAAGTTTTTTCTGAGTGTGATGGTAAAAAGAGAGAAGGCCATTGCTTTTGTTGAAGAGAGGGGTGTTATTAGGCATTCTTATGGGGAGCCTTACAAGATTACTGTTGTCTTTCATGAACCATGGCAGCAAAAACCAATTCCTATTCCTGCAACACTAAAAGAAAATTATATTGAAGTCATTAGAGAAAAATTTTGAACTCGATTGTATGAGAAGTCTTCATCAAATTATTCAACTCCAGTTTTTGGTATCAAGAAGCCTAATGGTAAGCTCAGGGTAGTTCATGATCTTAGGGAACTAAATAGGGTTTCAATAAAAGATGCTGGTATACAACCTAGTTCAGAGAAGTTTTTGGAGGCATTTTCCGGAAGAGTTTGTTATGGTTTGGAAGATATTTTGAGGGATACGATCATAGAGAGTTACATCCTGACTCTAGACCTCTTACTACTTTTGATACTTCACTTGGAAAATTACAGCTGACAAGATTACCCCAAGGTGCAACAAATTTGGTTTCTGTTTATGAGGCTCAGATAGCTTGAATTCTGCAAGATAAGATTCCACCATATGCTGGTATATTTTTTGATGATGGTGTAATTAAAGGTCCTTCAACAGATTATGATAATGAAGTGTTGAAGGAGAATCCAGGGATACAAAAATTTATATGGGAATATGCTGTTGTCTTAGAGAGGATTTTGTTTAGGATTAAAGAGGCTGATTTAACTATTTCTGGGTCAAAGTTCTCTTGTTGTGTGCCAGCTTTGGAGATTCTAGGTCATGTTGTATGTATAGAGTATAGCATTATGTCAAAGAAGAAGATAAATAAAATTCAGTCCTGAACAATACCCAAGAATATGACCAAATTTAGGTAGTTTTTAGGCTAATGTGTTGATGTCAGGATGATTATCAAGGAATTTTCTTCATTTTCTGCTTTATTGAATTGGTTGAATATGTAGGATACTGATTGGGAGTGAGATGAAGAGTGTGAAAAAGCTTTTGTGAAATTGAAGAAGGTTGTTAGGGAGGATGTTGTCCTACATGAGTTGGATTAGGGAAAATATGCAAGTAGAATTTATTGATCATTTGACTCAAGTCAGATTGCTTCTGGGGAGGTTTTGTCTCAAATGGATAAAGCTGGTTATATTAGAGCAGTCAGGTATGAATCTGTGGATTTTACTGAGATCAAATCAAGATACTCTCAGCCAAAATTGTAACTATGTGGAGTAGAAAAAATTCTAAAGAAAATTCAAAATTTTTTATGGGGACAACACTTTGATTTAAAAGTGGATGAAAAATTTTTAATTCAAATGATAAATTCCCCAAGTCTACCAAATGGGCCCATGACCAGATGGGTAGCTTTTATTCAAAATTTTGATTTTGATTTAGTTCACAAGCCTGGAAAGACCTTCACTATTCCAGATGACTTATCAAAAATACCACACACTGAAGAATATTTTGACTCAGAAGAATTTGATGAAGATATACCTGTTATCAAGGCCAGCACAAGAGGTGTTGAAGACTTTCCTTACCTCCCCCATGAGGTTAAACTGGCTGGTTCAATAATTGTAAATAATGAAAATGAAAACCTCAACCATGAGAAAAAACTGGCTAAATGTAAAAATATTGTAAATTATGTGCTTTGTGAGTGTGATGAGGGTGTAGATAAATTTGGTAAAAAGGATTTTGGAGATGTTCTGAAATATTATAATGAGGATTATGAAATTGTGTGGGATAATAGAAAATTTGTGAATGGTGTATATGTTGGATTATTGGAAAATCTGGTAAAAGAAAGGTTGGGTGATTGTAAAATTTTGGTTAAAAGGAGGTTGGAAAAAGAAGAGGTTGTTGCTTCTGAAAGGGGTGTAAAGATGATAGAAGAAAATTTGGTTATTGAAAGGCTTTAAGGTTAAAAGGAGGTAAATTCTAAATCTTTTATGATAAATAGGCAAATTCAAGGTTTAAAATTATTGGCTCATTCATGTGAAGGTAATTTTGGCAATAGGGAAGTGCCCTTAGATGTGGTATTAATAGATTTTCAAGATAAAGTCTGGGGACAGACATGATTTTTTTTAAGATGGTTATATATTTTTTAACCTTTGAAAGGCCAGATAATTGTGATAATGATGAATTGATGGCTATCAAAAGGAAGTCAATGGCAATTTATCAATCTATTAGAAGATTAATAAAGAGGAGGTATATAAATCCTCAGGTTTTTATTACTCAGAGGAATGGGAAAGAGTTGGTTATGAAATCACTGCATAAAGATATTGGGCATAGATGAGTTGGTGAATCTTATAAACAAATTCCTGATAGATTTTGGTGGCCTGGCATGAAGTTGGCTGTTAAAAAACAGCTCAGTAATGTAATGAATGTAAAAGAAGGAGTTATTAAAGGCCAAAGGAGCCTGGAAACGCAACTAGTGAAAACACTCTCTTAGGTAGGGCTATTTTGGATGCTGTTCATATTAAAGAGGAAAGAATAAAATATTTAATTGTTCCCAAAGATGATTTATCTGGTTGGGTAGAGGCAGAACCTCTTATTAATTTGAATGCCAAGAATGTGGTTGATTTCTGATGAAGGATTGGGTATATAGGTATGCGGTGATGAAGTTGATGATGGTTGATGGAGGTTCTAATTTTTGGACAGGGTTTAGAGAGGCTATATCAAAGGTTGTATCAAATGTTAGTTTAGAAACCCCTTATTATCCTGTGGCAGAAAAAATTGTAGAAAGAGGGAATCAAGCTATTAAGGATGCTTTGGTAAAGATGTGTGGAACAAGTGCTGAAAAGTGGAGGCACTATTTACCATTACTTTTATTTGCTGACAGAATCACTTTTAAACAGACAACTGAATATTCACCTTAGGAACAAGTTTTTGGTTAAAGAGCAGTTTTACCAGTTGATCTAGATGCTTAATCATATCTTGGAGTAGATTAGGACACCTTCAAAACAACTGAAGAATTACTATGTGCAAGAATAGATCAGTTAGAAAAGAAAGAAAAAACTTTATAGAAGGCATATTCTAGGATTATGGACATCCAAATCCAGTCAGTTAGACATTTGGGATAAGAGGTTGGCTCATAGATTAAGGAACCCTTTGAAAACTGGAGATATTTTTTGGTGCATAATAGAAGTTTGGAAATTCAGTGGAGAAAGATGTTTGCTCATAGGTGGAATAGACCATACAGAGTCAGAGATCAAGAATTTGGTGGTTCATATATTTTAGAAGAGTTGGATGGAGTTGTGTAGAAAAAGAGGGTAGCAGCTGTCCAAGTCAAGCAGTTCTATCCTAGGGGCACCAGGAATTCCAAATTCTAGCTCCAAAATAAGTATAAACTACTCCGTATCATTTATCAATATTCCTCTGGAATATGGATAAACTATTTACCATCATTATGAAGAAACCAATTGTTGAAGTTCTATGTAAAAAAATTTATGGAGAAGAATGCTGTTGGAATGTATTTATTTTTTGTAGAAGTGTTAAAAGGGGAACCTTCTAAATTTCATATTGGAAAGTTTGGGGGTAAATGATGAGCTGGTTTCTCTATACAAAATTTCCCCACAATATTTTATACCATTTTTTCCATTTTTCTAGTTGAATCCTGGCTTTGTTTTTGTTATATAGGTATTTCTTTAAAACTATAAACTGGATCTCTATGATATCAATCAATCACATTCCTTTGAAGCTAGATTAAAGAATTATTTTTATATTCCATTTTTTATATTGAGTTTTTTATGTTTGAATTTTATTTTCATTTTAATTTTTATTAAATAATTAATTTTTTCAGGGATAATTCTCACTGGTGGCCTTTAATCATTTTTACAAATCTGAGGGAGCCCACCCAGTGATCATTTTTCTATTTTGTTTATCTATGCTTTTCAAAATTTTCAAAATTTATATATGTTTTAATTTCAATTTCTTTCCTGTGTATATCACATCAAGGTGCACTTCTATGTGGATATGATTTCAGGAGTATGGCTCATCAAATGGCTGGGGGCATCTTAATATATTTTAATTTAAAAATTTTATGATATCTTTTATTGCAAATTTTCAAAATTCTTAATGTCACAAAACAAATCATTTAAAAAAAATATAATAAAAAAAAAGGTAGTAGTGAATGTTTTTTTTAATTTTGCATATATAGTTTTTTAGTTTCTTTATGAATTTCTAGTAAAAGCCTAAAGAGCTAAGGAAGTCTCTCTTTTGATGATGAAGGCACAGTAAATCTTTCAGGAGAGGCTCTAGAAAAATTTTCTATTTCTTCAAATTGAGGGTGTTGTTTATGGTCTAACAAAGTGGCCATCATAAAGTGACATTTCAGTTCTTTCTCTCTTAAAAAAAAATTCTGCTCAATATTTGGGGGGATATTCTTTGTAATGGGCCAAGTTAATGTTGAGAATTGAATAAAGCTGTTGAGAGACCTCATTACACTTCACTGTGGCTGAAGTGTGTTCTGGATCAGGAATATAATTAGCAGATGGAGAATAATGGGATCCAGAAGAATCTAGATCAGGTCATCAATAAAAAATTCAAGAAATAAAATTAAAGAAGAATGAAAATTTTAAAATTACTTACTAGATTCAAACATGTCAAGATCAAAATTTAAAGGCATGCTTTTTAGACATTTTTATTCTAGGAGGGAAGAATAGGTGTTTTTGATGTTGTGCTATGAAGAAGGTTTTTTAAGTATTAATAAGTTAGAAGATTGGGTAGGAATAGGTGGACCTTTGAATATTGGAATATTTCTTTTCTTGCGGCTTATTATTGAAGGACTGGAAGATCTGGGTCTCTTTGAAGAAGTAAAAAAAAAAATGACAATGGGGGCTGCTAAAATTAAGATGAGAAGATATAGGCTTGGTTATAGGAGGAAGAGAAACATCCAGAACTAGGTTAGATGGAAGTGGACTTAGTATAGGTTTTGGAGCAGTAGGAGTCCTTGGGGATGGTAAAGGAGGGCCTTGATTGAAAAGATGGAGCAGGAAAAGGAACAGATGATGGAGAAGGACCCAGAGATTCAGAGTCAAAAGAAATTTTCAAGAAGGAACAGTGTGTGAAAGGGGCAGGAATTTTGGATGTAGAGGATTTGGGAGATTGAGTAGATGGATGGAAGTTGGAAGCAAAGCTGATGACTTGAAAGGGGAGTGAGCCATATTTGAGGCCAGATCATTTTCTCTACTTTTCATAACAGTTTGAACAAACCATATTGTAGGTGTGTTTTTTCAGGTTATAGTTGTTGGTTCACTCTTGATGGATGAAGGAGGAGTAGTCACAGGCTTAATCTTTAGAAGCAGTAAAGTTGGTAGGAGTCATCTTGAAAAGTTGATAAAAGGATGGAGAAGATAGTTTGGATAGGAGAATAGAAAATGAAGAAAAAGGTAGTGGTGAGATTTGATCTCAACAACAGTGGTAGGCAGTTGGAATTGATAGAATTTTTGGTCCAATATGACCTTAAACTGGAAATTACTTTTTCTTTGGTCAACCAAGACCTTAAACTGGAATATCATTCTTTATGTAGACAATTGATGTTGGATTTGAAAAAAGGTAGTCCACCAAGACTATAAACTGGTAATTGATAAAATTTTTGGTTCCCCAAGGTTTTCAATTGTGAATGTTAATCTATTTGGATATTGAATTCTATCATTTTTAATTTATCACTGGTTCATCAGTACTCATACTGATACTCACTCATTGAACAACTCAATCTTTGATGGATATGTTGCAACTAACTTTAGGGAATGAAGATGTAAAATGGTTAGAATTTATTTTATGATTAAAGAAAGGTGGCTCTTTTAAAAGTATTATTGATGGAAGTTGAAAAAGACTTGAAATAAATGTGCCAAGAAAGTCTAGTAAATATGAAAATTCTGAAAAAAGTTTGGAGAGGTTTTAAGGGAAGGAAATTTATTAAAATGTTGTGATGCTGAATCTTTTGAAGATAAATAGGAGTTGAATTATTATTGGTTCTTATTGGTAGACTATTTAGGTGGAAGCTTGGAGGACATTATGGCGTGAATCAAATCAAAGTATTTGGCTCAGTGGGTAGCCCAATATCACATGCTGTGAAAAAGTAGAGATTGGTAGAGGGGATTCTGAAGGGATTCAAACCTTTCTCTCAGTAATGGAATCATCACAAGGTAAATACAGTTTATTTCAAGTTTAATTTATTTTAGCTAGACAGAAAGTTTTGAAGATCAACAAGACAACATATCTTTTTATCAACACTAAAAAGAAGTAATTTTAAAAGAAGGGAAGAACAGTCAAAACAAATGATCTCTTTGAAAACTTTTAACATCTGTATCAACACTTTGCACCACTATCCTTCTCTTCATAATATCTTCATGATGATAAGCAGGGGTTTCCTGAAAATATGTTAAAAATTTTCTCTTAATTTCATCAAAAGAATAAAGAAAAAGATATCTATGAAACTATGGATAATAATTAATGTAATCAATCTGCTCCCAGAAAATGTCATCATTATTGGTGATTCCCATAACTTAGAAGAAATATTTAGGAGTAGGAAGAGAATCTCTAGTTGGATTTGGAATCAATAGCTTGATTACTAAAGCTAAAATAAAAGACTAAATATTTTATTTCTAAGCTTTGTAAATGTTTACTGCCATTTTATTGAAAATTACTCCCACATTTTCCAACCATTGCACAAACTCACAAAGAGGGAATTCAAGTTTATCTGGACAGGTATACAACAAGATGTGTTTGACTACCTGAAAGGACAACTTGTGACAGCCCCTATTATTAAAATCCATGACTTATTGAAGCCATTTGTTCTGGAATGTGACTGCTCAGATTTTGAACAAGTTACAGTGTTATTTCAATACAATGCTAAAAATGATGTGCACCCAGTAGCATATTTGTCAAAACCACTTCTAGGTGCCAAATTGAACTATGAAATATATGATAAGGAGTTATTGGTACTAGTTGAAGCATTATGCACATGGCAACACTATTTGGAAGGAGGCCCTCACAGACTACAAGCTATTATTTAAATGGATCATAAAAACTTGGAAACCTTAATGACCACTAAAAAGTTGACTTGCCAAAAAGCATGCTTGGAAGAAGTGCTAAGTAGAATTAACTTTGTTTTTACATTCTGACCAGGGAAGAAGAGTGGAAAACCTGATGTGCTATCACTATTTCCTGACTTGGGACCAGCACCAGAGTAGCTACATACTTTTGGCACTACATTATTGAAGGGGGACCTTAAATGTGGGGTTAATCCTAGATTAGGTGGAGTTGTTGGATGAAGATTTGATGGAATGTGTAAGGAGGGAGCAGGATAAGGATGAAAGGTTTCAGGAGTTGGTGAGAACACTGTTATCAAAAGAGGTATTTTTAAGGAAAGGATTGCAGTAGTATCACCTAGAAGGGGAAGTGTTGTATTGGGAGGATAGTGGTGCCAAATGATTAAGAACTCAAGAGGCAGGAGGTTAAATCAATTATGATTCCCAAATGGAAGGACATCCAGGACTTCTGAAGACTTTGGAATTTGTTAATTGTAAATTTTACTGGAAGTCCATGAAGGCATATGTTCAGAACTATGTAGAAGCATGTGAGTCTTTCCAGAGGAACAAGATCATCCCAAAAACCACGCAATTAACCCCATTAAGCATATCTAAGGAGCCATGGAAGGAACTCTCTTATGATCTTATACTGCATTTACCCAAGTCACAAGGAAAGAATGCTATCCTCACAGTAGTTGACAACTGCACCAAGATGGCGCACATTGTTCCCACCACTACCAAGGTTACATCAGAGGGAATTGCAGACTTAATGGTGGCACATTTCTGGAAATTATATGGATTTCCTGAAATTATAGTATCAGAAAGTGGAAGTAATTCTAACTCTAAAGTATTTAAAGCAATGTATGAGCAACTGAAGATCAAGCCTATTTTATCAACAGAATGACATCCACAAACTGATGGTGTGGAAGTTTAAAGGTTAGTAGGGCACTAAAGCTTATTAAAAGACAGTTTTTGAGAGATTATTGAGATTTGAAAAGTCAATCCAGTTTTTAAATGGTTATATTTAAAAGAATGAGTATTAAAAGTGGTTTAAAAGAGGTTAATTTTATAAGTCAAGATTTAACGAATAATTAACGGTCAGAAAATTCAAGTATAGGGCACTAAAGTTTATTAAAAAAGGATTTTTGGGAGATGATTATTGATATTGGAAAATCCAACCTAATTTTAAAATGGTTATATTTAAAAGAATGAGTATTAAAAGTGGTTTAAAAGGGGTTAATTTTATGAGTCAAGAGTAAACAAATAATTTATGGTCAGGAAATGTAAGTATAGAATTAAAAGTGCATGGAAATTAAATTCAGGAGTCTCAAGAGTCTTTGGGAATTTTTGTAGAATTTCTACTATTTTTCTACAATTTTAAATAATTTTATAAAGTATTTTTGGCTATTTTTGATTTTTCATAATTTCCTTATCTTTGATAATTTTTTACTTAATAAGTAGGGCTGCGCAGACTACAAAAATTGAAATGGATGATAAAGGAGAAGTAGCTCTATCATCTATAGTTTTTCTAGATTTTCTATTAGTATTTTAAAGGTACTAATTGAGTTTGGAATTCCGTACAAGCTCCAGAGTGCTTCAAAAGAGCTCTGTTCAAACTTTGGTGATTTCTGGACAAGCTCCAGACAAGCTCTGGAATTCTCAGGATAGGGAAAGTAGGTCATGTGACATAATATGCATATAAAGCTTGTAGACTTGAAATTAGATATAGAATCAATCTAAAAACTTAATCACTGACCACAAAAATGCATATTAACAACAAATATTAATATTTTCATAACAAATAATAAAATTGTAATACCATTATTAATATAAAACTTTTACATAAAATTTTATTAAATTCACTTATCATCACAAATATTAACTTATAGGGTACCATTTTAAATGTCTTATCATCAGGGATCTTATCTTTACAATTAAATCTTATAAAAATAAAAGCTTCATAAAAATATATTTTTCAATCATTTAATTAACTTTTCTAAATACAGCTTCACTGTTGTGTTTCTCCCGCTCATTATTAAAAACATTGATTCTAGATCTCAACACTGTTAAGAAATGTAGTTTGTTGATCATATCATATCAAGTATAGGCTATAGCTTAGTTAATTGTGAGCTCTTTATTTATTTAAAGGGAAAGGGTTTTCTTCTGTTTATCCAACTCCCTTGAATTCTGCTTACAGCAAGGCAACTGTAAGAGTCTTTCTACAATCGGAAATCTTGAATAGTGAATAAGGCAATTGAACAATACTTGAGCCACTTTATTAACTGTCAGCAAGATGATTAGGGACAGCTGTTACCATTAGCTTAATTATCATATAGCAATCAGGCACATGCTGCAACAGGCATGTCACCATTATATTCTAACTATGTATATCACCCAACATTCTCAATTGGTACCCCATCCTTATCACAAGTCCCAGAAGCAGAAAAGTGGATTCAAAGAATATTGAGTATTCCTCAAGAACTAGAAGCAGCTCTCAATTTATCTCAACAATCAATGAAGTGTCATCATGATCAAGGAACCACCTAGCATTGCTTGCTACAGGTAGGTGACAAGGTTTGGTTAAGCTCATGTCTCCTTTCCACATTGTTCCCCAGAGAAAACTTAGATCACAAGAAAGTGGGGCCATTCAAATTCAAATTCAAAGAGTATCTGACTCAGATTATGAACTGGAACTACCAATCACAATGAGGCAAGTACATCAAGTTCTCAACATTTAATTTCTCACAAAGCATAAAGAAGATACAATCCCAGAGTGTCCAGAGGATCCACCAGCGCCAATACAAGTAGGAAATGAAGAGGAGTTTGAAGTGGAAAAGGTTGTTTCTAAGAGGGTGTATAGGGGAAAGGTTATGGTGTCAGAGATAGGTCTTGGGACCCAGTGGAAAGTTTGGTGAATGCAAAGAAAAGATTTAAGGAGTTTAAGAAGGAGTGCAGGGGACTGGAGGGGTAAAAAAGGGGTTAATGTTAGGATTTGGTTGAGGGGTGGCAAGGAAGAGTGCTATGGGAACTATGCATTGTAAAGAGGCATAAGATTGGATATTGCATAAGGGGGTTATAGGGTGCCAGTGCTGTGGAGTGCTCCTTATCAGACAACTTATCTAGTGATCCAGTTACTCTCTAGTCTCACTGCCAATTGGCATAGTCAGTCCTGTCTTCCCTCACTGTTGGAAGTCCCAACATAGTCAGTCTTAGTTAGTCTCACTGCTGTATCCAGAATAGTCAGTCCCGTCTTAGGCTAGTGGTAGCCCGAATTCTTAGGTCTTAACAATCTTATTGGGAGTTCAATCCAAGTTCCATCACAACTAAGATGTATATGTTTTTAAAATTGTATAGAATTATTTGTGTGAAAAAACTTAAGCAATGAAAGGGCTCAAGGGGCTTACTATTTTATTGAATAAATATCATTAAATTTTTGGAACACTTTTTTTTTAATTTTCATAAATTTTTATTTATTAAGTATAATTATTCAGGTATGTATAGTAATCATAAAACAAACAAAATCAATCTAAAAGGTAAAATATGGCAATGAATTTTTTGTTCAAGTCCCATGTGCACTCTATAAGGAAAGCTATAGCTATTTTTCATCTAACCAATAGCATTTAATATTAAATCAAAAAATAAATAAATTTACCTCATAATATAGAAAAGAGACTTTTTTTAATATCATACATGCTTTTTTCCATTTTTTAATTTTTTTCTAAAATTTACCTGTAAATTTTATTTTTTGATGTTATGTATAGCTATCAAAATCATTCCAAGAAAGAAATTATTTTTTATGAAATTTACTAGGGCTTAATGGCTAGTTTTTATATTTTTATAATTCTTCTACTTCAAATATAAGTATTTATTACAAACAGCCAATATATATGTATTTTGAAATGATTAAGGATGTAAAATAGCCATACAGCAGGATTAACTATTGGTTTTCTGAATGAAAGTAAAGCATCATATTATTACAGAGTGGGCTCTATCCTTTGGCCAAAAAATTGAGTTCACCTTCTGATTTTCACCACCTATTTTGATGCTCCTTCCACCCCTTTGTAAATACTTTTCAGACTCCTCACCTGTTTCACTTCTATTCCCAACCCTTTCCTTTTGCTCATTATCTTTTTACCTATGTTTTGCTTTCCATGCCTTCAAAGCTGAACTTTTACTATTCTCACCCCTCCTCACCTTTTTTCTCACACTCCATTCTCTCCCCTTTCACTTTTCAGCCCATTTCACCACTTTTTCTCTAATCACAACCCTTCTAAATATTTTTTTCCCTCTTCCTACCGCAACCTCCCCCTTCTGATTGCCACATTACCCCACCACACCCTTTTTTCTCCCAGTGTACACCACCTTACCCCACTCACTTCCACCCCCTTTCTAACCTTTTCCATCCTTCACCACATCTGTTTCTATATTCCCCACCCAATTTCTTTCGATCCTAACTCTATTGCTCTTCAATACAGTCCACCCATCACACTTTCTACCCCCTCCCTTTTACTTTCTATCTTACCTCTTTCTCTCTAAAGTAATTAAAAGGGGCTGGAGAGGGGAGTGAAATGAGTGAGTTCCAAGGAGATAGGATGGAGAGGGGTGGAGAAGCAATCAAAAAGTGTGAAGAGGAAATAGAATAGGTAAGAAAAAGTTAAAATGAAAATAAGGGAAAAGATTTAAAAGGGGAATAACATGATATTAACAAGAAATTTGAGAGAAAGATATGAAAGGAGGGTTTTGAAATAAAATAAATAATCTACATATATATATATATATATATATATAATAACAATGAATGGAAAGGGTAATGTCCCAAAACCAAAAAAACGCCAAATTTCAGTGTACTAATTATTAGGCATATGGTTTATCATCATAAAACTCCACCCATAATCTTTTGATATATTGAAGAAGAAGGAAATTTATTTTTTAAAAATAATAGTGACCATATCATTTTTGACTTGCTTGAAAAAAATGATATGTATTAATTACATAAATGATACCTCTAAATTAATGTATTTTAAATACATTTGAAGGATATTTTTAACTTTCACAAATATTTTAAAGCATGAATAAAAAATTAATAATTCCTGATCATAAATTAGAATAAATATATATATTTAAAAAACTTTTAATGATTAAATACAATGAAAGAAATCAGTCAAATACATCTCTTCTCTTCAAAAACCTCTTATGATTTTAAGTAGTTTCTCTATATAATGATAGCTCCACAAACTTTTTTAATTATGTAAAAATGCTTTTGATTTGATTTGCATGAGAAATTTACTATTATGTATGAATTCATAAAGCAGAAGCATGATATTTTTAAAAACTTATGCATTTTCAAGTCTGTTAATGTTGTGGACTTCCCTCATATTAATATTCCTTTAATAATTACAGTAAGTCAGATTATAAGAATTTTTGAAATAATGATCAACTATGCTTCAATAAGTCTTCAACTTATCTTTGAGTTTATTTCAGAGGGGTTCCAAGCTTGATTGTTGGCTGTTTCATCACTGCCTTATTATGTGCTAAATCAGATATGAGTTGGGGTTCAAGGTTGCAGACTTTCTAGCAATTTCGCCCCCCATATTTTGTGGTTTTACTCACTACACATCAATCAAACAATAAGAAACAATTATTATCATATAAAAATATATTTCAAAGCCCTTATAAATTGATTTTATCATTATATTAACTATAACTTCATTTTACTAGTCTATTTTCCAACACTAGCATGCACCAATCCAAATGTTGTGAGTTAACAATTGAGTATAACAGTTTTATTAGTCTTTAACTGAGGTTTAATCCATAAATCATTTTATTATTAAGTAGTTGGACCAATAATCTTTACTATTAAATCACACTTATACACTAGCATGCACTGACAAAAGCTAACATTCCACCTCCCATACTCCATTTCCAGAGCTCCAAAGTTAGGTGTATAGAACATCTGATATACAGTTGTAAATACAGGTCTGAAACTATAAATTTCTCTCATCAACATAATTCAAACACAAGATATTCAAAAAAGGGGTTGAGCATCATCATCAGCATTGAATTCCATCAATTCTCTACTTGATGCAACTCTCCATAATTGCCACATTTTTACCCTAGTCAAATTTTCTCAAAGGGAGTATCAGCATAAGAAACATAGTTTTTCAAAATCTTTACTCTTAATTTGATTAATCTATGCTATTAAAAAAACCAGCTTCACTACCAGCAAGAAACTAGCCACTTGAATTCTGCCTTTACAAATTTTGAAGAAGAAATTGGGAATAGCAAGACAGCTAAATTTTACCAAATAATTCAAAATGTGTTCCTTTTCATGCAGTGATGTTGCTAATATGCGTGCTCTCTTATTGTGGATGCCTCTGGGCATGGGGAGTAAATTTCTTTTATCAGCAAGCATTGGAAAATGAAGAGCTTTGGTGAAGAGGATAAGAGAAAATGACTTTCTGAGCATTTAGAATGTTTTTTCTTTTTGGAAATTTAGACTTGATTTGAAAACTCTTGTGACCCCTATCTTTTAAATCAAGGGGCTATCTAACAAATTATAAGATTTGAGTAATCACTTGCTATTCTCCCTCAGATTTCCTCTGGTTGGTAATAAATTTTTATTCTTTTTATCTTTTGTTTCATCCATTCACAACTTATAAACTTTTTTTCTATGAAACAAATTTCAGTTTTTAATACATTTTTCAACAATTTATATACTAGGTGATCATTAATAGTTGGATCATAAATGGGCTTTAAGATTCTTGTAGCAAAGACTAGTAAATTCTTTTAATTGGATGGCTTTTACATCCAGAGAAAATAATAGAACTATGTGAAATGCACTTCAATTTTCATAGAAAGTATTTCAGGTCTCTTTATTGTACCGTTTCGGTTCCATAAACTCTTTAGATAAGCTGAATTAATCAATATTTACTTGTTTTGGGTTGATAGAGGGTGTTTTGGTTTTTCTTCCTTTTTTTTAAACTTTTCTTAGCTTGAAAATAAGTTTTGAATTTTTTTGTTAAATTTTTAATAACTGGATAGTCAGAACTTTTTTTACGAATTTGCTTAATTATAGCTTGGTTTGGAATAGAAAGCTTAGACCATTGGGTATAAGCTGAATTATGCTGTTTTCTTCCTTTTACTACAATCCTGTTATTTCTTTTGTCCCGCTTCCATGTTGAGGATAAGAATACCTCAATCTGCTTCGTAAATAAATCTACAAATTGGAGATCTAGTTGTTCTCTTTCAGAATGTGAATCAGTCAATTTTTGTCCTTTCAAATTAACTTCTAAGATGTTGTGATATATTTCCATGACCTCCTTTTCCATACAAGAACATTTTGCGAAGTGAATTTTAAGTTCAGCTGCAACATGGATCAAGAATATAATTCGATGTTTTTCTGAGCTGGGTACATCACTGAAAATTTTGTTACACTGTGAAAATGTGACACTACATTTCAAAGAGTTCACTAGTGAAATTTCTTCATCAGTAGTATCTTTAAGCCGTTCGCGAATTATAGAAGTAAGTTCTTCGAACACATCCCACTTTTTTTGCTGATCATTTATGACTGAGTTCAAAGATTTTAAAAAATGTTCACAATAGTTAAGGTAGCGAATAGCCACTGCAGAGTCTAAACCTTGCTCCATTAACTTCAATCCTTCTGTATAAAACCTCAAGAAAAATTCACTATCTGTCTTGTATGAAAGGTTAGAACTTTCACTTTTCATAAAAAAAAAACTTATTTTCTGAACATTATGAAAAAGTAATGCTTGGGAAATTATGAAATGATCCAAAAAATCTTTGTTTTCTGAAAAGTTATTTGATAAAAAATAATTTTCAACTCCTTTAAAATAAGTTTCATATATCTCAATCGGTCCTCTAGGTCTATCTTCGCGCCCTTTAGTTGAGTCCAATGTAAAAGAGAAATCAGAGAGCAAATACAACACCTTCACAGCTTCCTGAAGTTTTTTGACCGATGGGTTGGTTGAAAATTGATTAAAGAAACTTTCCTTCTCAGACAACGGAATTCGCATAATATCACTTATATCTTTTTCTTTACCCTTTTTTTTGAATCCTAAATATGCTTGTGTCCTCCAGGATATACGCCCAATTTCCTCTTCCTCTTGAACTTTTTTTCCTTGTACATCTTCAGCAAAGCCTTCTTCTGTAGGGAATGTGGCAGAAACATCTTTGTCATTATAAATTTTTACAGTTTGACTCGTAGGATCGATGCGTTTACCATTATATCCAGAATGACTGTGTCCATCTTCAAAGACTTGATATGGCCTCTTGCCCAACTGACTGCCATATAGATGGTGATCCTTACCCCCATGTGGATCAACATGTTGATAACCAGTATTTTTCATTGCAGGTGCATGTTCTAGAATATGTTCCATCGCAGATGCTAAGACTTGATTCCTAGTTTATTATATGGTTGTTGATTCAAATTTATCAGTTTTGATGGGGGGCGAGCCCCTTCATCTAAATATTGCTGCTTAGGCTGCTCAAAATCGATTTTAAAAGTCCCTATCTCAGTAACGTTGGCTTATTTAGACTATAAGTTCAGATAACAAACATTTATATGATGTGCCGAAATAATTTGCTTGGTCACATTGAGTAGCTGCGAAGTTGGTGCAGAGTTTCTAATACCAGAGACCACCGGACCTAGTAACTCTGCTCGACAATCGTTTATTCCACACAAGTACGGATCATGACGGTCCTGGAGAAGTTGTATAAAGAAAGGTTATTTCAAAGAAGTATTCCCACATGGATTTCTGGAGAACCTACTAAAATGCTTGTTGAATCGTGATATAGAGACAGCCAGGATGGCTTTGCATTAGAATACGAATCAACTTCTTGATGATTCATTCGGCCTATTTTATTGCACCGTTTAAGATTATTTGATGTAGATGTGTAATGATCTCCCACGGAAAGGGAAAGCCAATGCTGAAAGCCTTGGGTGTCATCAGGAATAATTTCTTTTCCATTCGTTGGCTTACAAAATCTCAATTAGTTTTGTAATAGTTGCAAAAAGATATAAAGAGTGCTTAACTTAAACATAAATTAATGTAATCAATTGTAAAATACTAGAAATACACCCTGCTCCCACTTTTACTTTAATTTAATTTTTATTGATGCAAGTGACTACTGCAAAAGGTTCCTGTCTGTTAGGATTTGGGTTGAGGGGCAAGGTGGGGGAGCGCTAATGGCGCTATGCATGGTAAGAGGCGGAAGAAGGGATATTGCATAAGGGGGTTATATGGGGCAAGCACTGTGGAGCGCTCCTCATTGGACAACTTATATAGTAATCCAGTTACTTCTTAGTCTCACATAGTTGTAACCCTCACTGTTGGCAGTCCCAGCATAGTCAGTCTATAGCCTGCCCTCTTAGGTCTCAACACTTTCAGATGGTTGAAAAATTCAATTCTGAAGATGATTGTATCATGAAGTTTGACAAGCTGTGAATTTGCCTACATCTTGATGAAACCCATAATTTTAGTGATTGTGACTTGAACACCTATAACCAAAAGTCTTGCTTTATGCTTCTCAAGCAGTTAATGATTTGTTGGTTAAAAGCTGGGAGGAAGAGGAAAGTATTGCTGGTAGATATAATTATTACAGCCACCATGGAAAATTTGGGGGTGAACTGCTAGCAGTTGTCCCTCTTTGAACTCAATGTTGACCATAAATTATGCCAAATATTGGACCCACCATAAATAAAACATTGAGAAAAAAATATATTCATATTTAGTTTTAGATTTGCTCTAGATTGAAGCCCATTGTGTCCTACATTGAGGACAAGTTGATCCAACAAAACCCTAATTTGATCCCTCATTGAGCATGCATTGAGCACTGATTGGTCTTGCATTATGTATGTGTACTCAATATGGATTATTCATGCATAGTCAAAACTCAAAATTCATACATATTCAGTATCTATTATGCATGCATATTTCATATACATTATTCATTCACTTTGAATAAAGCATAAGCATGCATATTGCATATTACATGTTGCATATTACATATTACATAGTTCATAGTACTTATTGCATATTTCATATTCTATGTAGCATAATGTATAATGAATAATGAATGTTGCATACTGCATATTGCATATTACATACATCATATTGCATCCATAATATTGCACAGGGGAAAAAAAGCACCAACCAGACGTTGGGTTCATGTCATGCACCATGTGACACTCAAAGCAAACATCAATCTTTTAAAACCATATATTAATACACAAATCCATACTCAAAGCGCTGAAAGCAATATCTACCTAGCAACTGCTTTTCTCCTTTTTTGTCTTGATTGGAGCACACTAGCAACTGTGCTATCTAAATCTTAAATCTAAATTAGTCAATCATCTGCTTATACTTTTCACCTTAAAGCAAATGTTTGTTGTATTAGTGCTTGGATCAATAGTATAGTTTTAATGTTAGGTTATTGTGTGATTATGGTTAATTAAAGGTCTGTGAGTGGGAATAGGAGTAAGGTTAAAGGATTGGTGGGTTATAGTTGAGGGTCAGTGGTAAATTAAGGGCAGATAGATAAAGGGGTCAATGCAAGATGGAGTTGTCTATATAATTGGGGGTATTTGGTTTGACATTCCTTAGAATTTAATTATAATATCATTGTGATAGTAGTTAAATTTATATAAAGCTATTATTTTTTCCTCCCTTTTTTTGATAATCAGTTGCTATTCAAACTTCTAAAACTCCTAAATCCCTTTTGATCATTAAGTTGAAACCACTTGTGAGATTCCTTGAATTTCAGTGTTACTCTACCATACACTATTATTCACCTTGAACTTGCCTCAAAGCATATAATTTATCTTTGATGTATCTTCAAATCACTTCCTCAAAGTAATACTCTGTATGTCAAAGTAGTCCTCAATTACTCTTGCCATTCTCACTTACTCAGGAATGCCCTTGACCTTGTGTGTAGGCCATCTAGTGACAGTATAATTCAATTTTCCATAGTTCTCATTTTTTTGTACTACTACATATTTTAGGGGGCCAAGTTTAAATGGCACCCGTTAAACGCACTCCTACTATGAGCCCTACTGCTAGAGCTTGTTCCAGGGATAGGCCAACAGTTCCTCAACCTATTTCTCACACCCACTCTCTTGAACCTCTCTAATTAAGGGAACAGGAAAATTCAATTCAATCTGTTGAGAATATTCCTCAAGATTTCAAAGATTCTAGTGAGGAGGAAGAAGGCAAGGATACAATGCACAAGGCACCATCTGATCCAGCTGCCAACCCTTTGGGCCAAAACTTTGAATCTGGTCCAACTACTTCATTGGAGGATTTTATGAAATTATTAGTGAAATAAATTGATAATCCTTCTCCTTTGGAGAGCTCAAAATTTAAAACTCCCTCAATGAAATTGCTGGAAAAATTTGATGGAGAACATCCTGACAGATGGAGACCTTTTTTGAAAACATGCAAATTATTTTTCCACAATGGCCCTCAAAACGTCAACACAGATTATTTCAAGGTAACTTATGCCTCATCATTCTTATCTGGAAAGAAATCACAATGGTATCAGCCATATTCACTTATGCTTTCTTCAAGGGAAACCCACTTGCTAATTAACAATTGTAAAACATTCAATGATCAACTCTTTACGTTATTTGGGGCCCTAATGAAACCGATAAGGCAGAAATTGAATTTGATTTCCTTTGCATGAGAAATAATGGTAAATCTTCTAAATATATATTTCAAATTTCAGGGCTGTACAAACTCAAGTAGGTTGGAATGATGCAGCCCTATAGTATCATTTTGAAAAGGGACTTCCTTCAAGGATAATTGACCAACTAAATCTTCATTTTCAGAAGATGAAAACCTTAATAGATCTCATGGATAGGAATCTTGACCTAGATGGTGTTCACCAAGACCATATTCAACAAAGGCCTCACTCCAATAAATATCATGGTTCAAACTTCAAATCCTAAACTTCTTCAAATCATCCTCAACCAACTCAACACTCATCTCAAGCCAAACCCAATCAAAAGGGTAAAGAAAAGGCTCAATCCAAAAGCTCAACCCCTGGCAATATCAGTAAGGTATTGGATACAAAAGGGGAATTAAAGGAAGCTTAAAGGAAAAGAAGAGCAGATAATGGGTTGTGTATGTCTTGTGGGGGTAAATAAAAGTTGGATGAATGTGCTAAATTAAAGGACAGAGAAGGTAACAGTTCCAAGTCAAAAACCTAGTGAGTGGTTTACTTGTGTTAAAAGCAAAGTATTTTTTATCTCCCAGTGCACAAAAATTCCATGTCCTAAGGACTGGAGTTGCCCTTAACTGTTTGAGATTATTTATTTTTAAGGAGAATATTCCCTTCATTTTTCTTATAGACTCTGGAGCTTCAATTTCATTTACCAGTTTGTCTTTTGACAAATAACTTAAGATGAGATTTGTAGGAATTGAAAAAATTCCAATTTATCTTGTTGAATCAGAAAAACCCAAATACTGGGTTAGTAAGAAACCTTTATGCCTTCTCAACTTTCCAAATTTTCCCTCCTTTGAGTGGAAATTAACAGTCTTGGATGCCCCCAGGATGGACAACACCATTATTGGCCATGAATTCTCACAGCATTGGAGTCCCAAAATTGATTGGTCACAGGGATTGATCACCCCTTGTTCTAAGTATATTTATGTTTCATTAATTCAGGTCAATAGGGAATTAAAGAACCCACCAGACTAAGTCCTGCTAGAGGAGACTTCTCCTCCAGACATACTTAAAGTATCTGATTTTCCTTTAAATGGAATATGGATAACTATTCTAGTTTGACTACTTTACTCAAGGAGGATTTCAATAGCCTTGAGGTAATCAATTTTTTCTCCCTAAATAAAGATCTACCTTTGACAGATTTTTTCAGAGATGAGAGGTATGGAAAAAACAGTATAGAAGCCGTTAAATCAACTCTACCTGAATCCTATCATGACTTTATTGATTTTTTCTCAATCCATAAGGCGGAAAATTTACTGCCTCATTGACACTACAATAATTAATAGAGTTAATAGGCCCAGTACCATTGGAAGGTCCTGTCTATTCTTTGTCAAAGGACAAATCTCAAGTTCTTCAAAACTAACACCACACAATATGGGGGGTGGACTTGCTAGCAAGTCCACAACCTTGGACCCAAACTCACCACAGATTGAACACACATTGAGCTATTGATAAAGGAACCATACAATCAGGGATGAACACCACTCAGCAGAACAGTTTTAGGTGGGTGTTCAAGTAGATTTCAGTATGGGTTCAGTATGATTTCAGTCTGAGTTCCATCTGAGTTCCACCTGACTTCAGGTTGAGGACTTGCTAGTAAGTCCACCCCCTTTATTGTGTAGTGTAAATTTCAGAGAATGTAGCAAAAGGTTTCCTTTGAGAAAGTTAATCTCCTGCCAGATCTCTGGCTCTTCTTGTTAGGAAAAAGGATGAAAGTCTTAGTTTATGTGTTAATTATAGAAAACTCAATGCAGTGACTAAGAAGAATGCATCTCCATTTCCTCCTATGTCATTACATCTTACCTTGTTTAATGTTTCTATTTTTTTTTCTAAAATTGATATCAGAGGTGCTTAAAATCTTATATTTATTGCAGAAGGTCATGAACCTAAACTGCAATGCATACCAGACTTGGTAGTTTTAAATATTTAGCAATGCCTTTTGGATTGTTCAATGGACCATCAACCTTTCAAAGTTTTTTCAATGATATATTTCAAGATAATTTTGAACATTTGTTTTTGTCTACCTAGATAAAATTTTAATCTTCTTGAAGTCCCTTGAAGAACATTTTCAAGATGTCAAAATGGTTCTTACTCAACTTTGAGAACAAGGACTCTATGCCAAGCACACCAAATGCCTATTCCACCTAATATCTATTGATTTTTTGATTTTTATATTGTTCAATGAGGATTTAGTCATGGAGAATAAAAAGTTTTAAAAAGCTTTGGAGTGGCCAGAGCCAACCAATCTAAGATCCTTACAGCAATTTTTGGGTTTTGAAAATTTTTATAAAAGATTTGTAAAAGACCACACTAAAATTATATCAAATCTTATTTCTCTTCTTAAAAAATGTATTCCCTTTGTCTTCTCAGATATAGCATGGAAAGAATTTGAAGCATTGAAAAATGTGTTTACCAGAACTCCAATACTCCAAAACTTTGATCCTACATTGATGGATCATGTTGTTGTTTTTTGAGAATTATTGTGAAACACAGGGTGATCCTGAATAAGCTCAAGCAATTTAAGGAAACATTCCTGAGAGTTCCTGAACAACTTTTTAAAACTGGGTACAGATAGGTTAAGAAGTTTTTGGATGGTATACATGGGGGTATGAAATGCTTGCCACACACCACACTCTTACTGGTTTTTAATGTTTTCTCAATTTCAAAGCTTGACTCATCCATCCAAATGATTATTTTCAAGTCCTCCACTATTCAATCTAAGTGTTACTTTGCAAAATTTAGTCTTTTTTCCTTTTTTTTTTTTTTTTCCATGGTGTTAAGGTTAGGCTTTTTGTCTCCTACTTACTTGGCTAGAAAAGGCAAGCTCATGAATCTGGTGTTGAACTGTATGGTTAGAAACATTGCAGATGAGGAGAGTTAGAGATATCAGCCAGTTTGGTCTGTGGATAAGTTTTGAGGATGCAAAAAAGTTGTTAAATGTCTTAATCAGTGGTTTTTCATGGGCATCTACTAGACTTGGGCCCTTCAACTATGTTAATCTTACTGGATCTTGACACAATGGGGGAAGCTGTCGATGTTGAAAGGCTTAAACACTGTGCTACTTCAGTTGTAGAGGCTCCACCACAAACTAAGCTACAAATCGATAGCTTTTGTTCTGGTGTAAAACAATTCTTTTATGACTGATGCCTGGTCATCTAACCAAAACATTATGGATCATAGATATTTTTTTATTAACGTAAAACTAATGGACACTTAAATTTTTTTATAAAAAAAAACTAATACTACATTTTAAAAGTAAAGAAGAAAAAGATTAACAATGATGAGCGAAGAAGAAGTGTATCTTGATTATCATAGATTGGAAGAGTCTAGAAGTTCTGGCAAATGAAAAATCAAGTGTAGATTTATTCGTAAACTTTTGTCAGGTGACTGTTACAAGACTGTGTAAAGAAGGGAAACTGCACTAAAAAAGAATATTACAATTTAGAAGCTGAAGATAATGATTGATGTACGGCAGTCACTGAATGAGATTGGTGGGTCTGCTGTAGGCCTTTGATGAGCGCATACATTGCCTCGACACGATGAAGTCTTACTCCAGCATCACGCTGAGCTACATGTGAAGGATATTTCATCAACACCTCAACTTCAAGAGGTCTACCCGCTTTCCAGTCGAGCCACATGGATGGTCTGCTTCCACCCTTATTCCTTCCTATTGACTGAATCAACTTTTCCGCATCTCCAAGTGTTGCTAAGAACTCGGTTTGAGCGGGGAACAGAAGAGCAGCTGCGGAAAGGATTTCAGACATGACTGCTTTAATATGGGCACGAAGAACAGGAGTATGAACAATCTCATAAGGAGAAAGGCCACCCGTAAGCACAGCAGTTGGGCTGATAGATGCGCTGAAAAAGACAAATAAAGAGAGCGAATCAACAAGGACTCTGTTTGTGCTTTTGAATGACAAGCCCTTATCAAGAGTGCCTAGAGAATTAACTTACTTGATAGCCAACTTATGCCAGCGCACAACCTCAAGTTCGTCTGCAGAGTGAACAGAGGCATCTCGGATTCCACTTGCGGCAAATATACGTTGCAGGATTTCACACTTCTCTCGCACAATATTCTGTTCTGTGGAGTTGCAAAGACGGATGGGGCCAAGGGTGATCCGTGTCCATTTGATCTGTCTGACAGTTACTCCGTCATTAAGCATCTCACAACTTGCCGCCGTCACGGCAGACACAATATGAGCTTTTTCACTATACCGAGCATAGTGGCTACGCTCTACGCCTAACCCATTCTGAATCAATACCACAGTTGGTTTGTGGTGTGAGCCCTCCATCAGATTGCTACTTCTAGAAAACAGAGGCTCAAGGATCTCTGAGTCATCTCCTAGGTCCGGTAGTGCCTTGGTAGCCAGTATAATAAAATCCCATCTTATTGCACTTTTTGCCGCCGCATCCACAGACGAAAACACGTGGTGAGGTGAAAAATGGTAACATCCAAATGAATAAGTATCTAAATGAAGGCCACCCGCAGCGACAACAGAATGATAGTTTGATCGACACACTACTGATACTAGCACTGGGCCTGGAGTAGACAATGTAGGTTGGTGTAATCGGGAAGCGTAAAACGCACCGATAGCACCTGTTCCCACAACAAGCACATGAGTTGGAGAGGATGAAGACATGTGGAGACAATGAGTTTCAAAGGGTGTGTGGTAAATGTGCTGGGAAAGATATTGGCCAATCAAAAGAAAGATATTTTGTGGATACAGGAACGGATAAAGATTGTCAGTGGTGAGTGGTCAATATTTATAGTCTGCATTCACGTTATTGTTAATAATGTTTCTTTGACCCTAATCAAATTATTCACAAATAATTACACACTCTTTAAACTGTCTGACCCATCTCATACTATGTCCGCTATCATGATAGAGAATGATCCTTGGGGACAACCAAGGAATAAAACGCCACTGACAAATGAGTTGGACAAATGAGCCAGAATATTTTCTCAGTTTGATCTATTCAATTTTAACTTCAACTTACTCACTGTAAGGGCAAAGAATTTTTATGAAAGAAATATTGAAATTAGACAGCAAAATTAGTCTTCATCCACCAAAGAATAAATAAATAAAATCTTTCAATTTCACTTTCAACTATTACCTACCACCACAAGAAAGTTGACGACGTTTTAGGCTATATGCTCCCCAAATGTTTCATAAGTCAGTAGATAGTTTGGTCATTTATCATCTTTTTTGTTGGAAAATGAAGGGACATTGCAACTGTCAGCCAGGCTACTAGACTTACCCAGTAAATAATTACTTATTTACTAGGATGAAGCCACGCCTTTAAATTCTTATTTTATTAATTATATTATATTTACTTAAATAATTTACTTGTAATAAATTAACTAATTAAAATAAGTAAATTAAGCAAATACTTAAATATTAATGTGATCCATATTTTTATTCCCCAACACCGTCCTCATGACAGGTCTGGAGTGAAATAAAAATATATTAATACAAAAATTTAAATTCAAATTATTATTTTTTAAATTGACATTTATAGAAAACTTTAAAATAAGTCAAATAATTTGGTATATACAGTAAATACATTTTATTGACACATTCTTTAAAGAACATTCTTAATATTTGCAATATCTTATTCTAGAATTTTCCTTCTCTCATACTTCTGTATATAGAATTTAGCTCCGTGGTTTCTCTCCTTTTTGCCTATATAAGGCCTCCCATTTTGGTTAGTTTTGATTCATTCTTTTTACTAAACTTACAATGATTATATACCACAACTCATTTCCATTACTACTATTACTGCTTTAGTATTTACAACTGCATAATTCTAATTCTTCCAAGTAATAATAATAATATATTTATACCTTTTATTTGAGTAATAAATCATAAAGATAAAAATCTACATACCTTTGCTTTGAAATCCCTGAGTATCCACCTTTCACTGCCGTTGGACCTCTGTTAAAACCTTCTAGACCAAAAGGACCCCTTGACACTTGAGGGCCTTTCCAAATTGTCGTTGACGCCCCAATAACTTGATTCCGGCGACCATGAGACCATCAACTACAAGGACCAAATAGGACTGGTGGACAACTAAAAACAACAAACATCATCAGGCACATGACTTACTTTTTTTTTTTGGCTGCGACTGGGAATCAAACCTTGCTCCAAATTTAAAGTTTATATATTTGTGGTGACTATACTGGTTACTATCTGTGGGTTTCACTTTGCATATTTCATAGTTTATGTATATCTTTTTTACTCAGCACTCTGTAGTGGCATTGATTTGTTCACATTACAGGGGGAGGTGTCTGGTAAATAATAATTTTTTTTCTTCCTAGTTGACCAAGATAGAACTATTTTGTTCTTAGTCCTAGAAGTAATATAAATTAAATTAATAAAATTATATATATATTTTTTAATTATTTCAGTTGACCTTTTGTCCTGATAATTAAAATATTATATTATTGTTTCAGTTGACAAATTGTCCTGGCAGTAAAATAATAGATATATAAAATTAATTGAATTAATTATATTAAATTATTTCAGTTGAAATTAAGTCCTGATAATTAAATTTTTCAGTTGACTCTTAGTCCTGATAATTATTAACATATATATTAGTAATTAATTGAGAATGGTGTTAATTATTCAAGTTGACTCTTTGTCCTGATAATTAATAAATTATTTTATTATTTCAGTTGATTTTTTTTTAATCCTGGTGATAAAATATTAATATCTTAATTTAATAAATCAAAATTGTGATTATTATTTCAGTTGATTTTTTGTCCTGATAAACATTATATTTTCATTATTCCAGTTGATTAAATAATCATGATAATTGATTATACACTTAAAATATTTTTATTTTTCTATTATTTTCTTTTAACAAAGTAAGATAATAACTGATTAAATTTTAATATTTCTTTCTCTCAGTTCAGGTTATCTACTGTCACCGGACGACCTATGCACAAGGTCAAGGGTGTTCACGGAAGTGAGATGTAAAGAGTTTAGAAACTTCTTTGAAGTACAGAGGAAATACTTGAGGAAGTGATTCAAAGATGACTCGAAGGAAGAGCTACTACTTTGAGATATGTTCAATAAGAATTCTAATATAATTTAAAGGTAATATTAATATTCTTAAGATCTCACAAAGGGTTGGAAACTCAATAATCAAAGATTTAGGATTTAGAAATGATTACTGAGAAAAATGAGGAAAGATACAATAATAATTATTTAGCCTGAAGCTATACCACTATTAACTATATATATGTTTTATAATTTAATTCTAAAGGAATATAGAACCACAATCCAACCCCTTTTATATCCATTACTCCTCCTCGCATTCAACTCATACCCATCCATCATTCCACACACCACAGACCACCAAAATACACCTGTTACACCTGGACCCTCCTCACTAACATCTGTTAACCCTTTAATCCTCCACTAACCATCCTGTCCATGCTCACTACCCCTTTTAATAACCCACAGATATTTAATAAACCTTTTAGCAGATTATTACATTAACTATTGCGCTGTGTGTCGCTTATTGAGGAAAAGACTAAAACACACTATTGAGAGATTGACTAATTTAGATTTAAAGTTTAGACTAATGCGGTTAAATAGTGAGTACACAAAGGAAGGTTGCAGTTGCTATGTAGAATTGTTTTCTGCACTTAAAGTATGGATTTAGACCTCTGTATTATTGATTTATTGAGCTGCTTTTGCCTCAAGTGTCACATGGCATGTGACAGATGCCCAGGTATAAAACACGAGCTCCATTGAGCATGAGACATATTCTTCCCACACTACTTTCTCTCATCTCTTTTTTTAATTATTTTTATATTTATTTATGTCAACTTGTCCTACCCCAACTCCCACACCTCCATACCCCAAAGCGGATGGTGGAATTGTCACCCGGCAATATTCTCAAGCCTGCATGGCTTGTGAATCAATGGAATATTTTTGCTTCGAAAGCATGGCTACACAAGGGCCTCGCCAGAAATGGGAGTTTTGCCGCTGGAGATGGGTGACGTGTGATGTCCTATCAAAAAATGTGGACATCGAACGACGGTTCACAAAAACTAAATACTGGGTAATACCGAAGACCAAAGAGTTGGTTGAAGATATCTGGGACGTATTGGTTGGGGACAATTAGTCAGTGGAAGAGATCGAGGAGGAGGTCGAGAATACCTTGGCAACCTGGGTAACCCAGGCCACAGGTAAAAAACGAGGGGTGGAAGAGGAGGTAGATGAGTTGGTTGAAGAGGATGAGGATGAAGTCCCCATCTTGAGGCAGATGCCGAAGAAGCGGCGGATGGTCATCTAAGATGATGAAGAGGAGAAGGAAGCGACGGTGGAGGTCACCCCGAAGTTATTTTTAGAGGCTGACCCATTTTTTGAAGTAAGTCTGCTTTTCTTTTATTTAAAAAATTTTGTTACTGATGACCGTATGTTCTTTAGAATTCAGATGTCATCGCTGAAGTTCCAATTGTTGAAGCTGCGCCATCGCTGCCAGTTGAGGAAAATCAACCAGTGATTGATTTGAGGGAGGACAACGAGGAAACTCTAGACCAGGTATGGTCGAAGAAACCTTTGCAGGGTCAACAAGCTCAATTCATTGAAGATCTAATTGGTGAGGTCAACAAGATTGTGGATGCCGCCTCCTTCGATGTGGCAGAAGAATTGCTGGAGATTGGAGAAGTGGTGCCGGTAGGAGAGGAAGAGTGTCAGCCTGTATATCTCCAGGACTGAGTAAAAAGTAATGTTAAACACATGAACTATACATGGGAATAATAAATAAGGGTACACAAATAGTATACATAAGTAAAATTATGATAATACACAAAAAATGCCATTATAACACCTTATATACACGCATATATCCACCTTTTATAGGTCTTATGTACTTAATATTAAGTTGGAATATGTTAGGGTAATCTTAAGAACCTTAGGTATAAGGCTACATAATTTTTAAGTACACTTAAAGCTGTTATATTCATTGTTTTATGCAAAAAACAAGAAATGCGCTTTATTTCACTTAAAAGTTGACTATATGCGCTATAAAATTGAGAATATCAAAATTGCGCTTTGACAGATCAATTGGGCTCATTTATAACTATTGATTTGGCTATTTAAATGCATAAAAATAACACTTTTCAAATTTGGTGTTTTTTATGCCAGAAATGGCTTCTGTGTACTGGCCACATACTGCCTGCTTTTTTCCCGTGTGAATAGCTTCATTTTTAGCAAAGTTAGATTTTTCACACTATAATTACCCCACATTCTACGCCCACTGTGGGGAAACACACTAAAATAGGCGACAGGCGCTTATTTAGTGTCCTAGCTTAATTAATAATGCATTGACCTTGTTTATATGCACTAATTTCATTAATAACCTCACTCTTGGCACTATATTTCATCACCACGCTTAAATTCGCCTAATTTTAGTCAAGGATTTACCCGTGCAAGCGCCTGCCAAGAACTGCATGTAGTTACCCCACATCTCACGCTCTTTTTTAAGTTTTTGGGTGGTTTCTCAGTCAATTTTGGTTATTTTTGAATGGGAATTTCACGTAGTATAATGTCAGGATTAGCCCCATTATTTCTACAGTCAATCCCCCTTATTATTAAGCTATTATTAACCTTAAAAAGTCTCCTTTAGTCTTTAATATTATTATTTTATACGCATATACTCTCTTTTTGTCTTTTTCATTAATTTTGATGGATTTCCCTTATTATTACAGGATTTTGGCGGTTGTTATTCTTCTAATTATGTCATGGGTTACTGGGAATGTTGATGGGCATGTCTATTAGTTGTTTAGAGGCGTCATTAACTTTGTATTGGGTGGTACATCAAGGGAATCATTGGGGAACTCAGTGTGTATAAAAGGAGGAGGTTTTTGGGTTGTATTTCTTCATTCTTTATCATTACAATTCAACCAATATAACCAAATAAATTACAATACATATCAATTAGTACTTTTATAAGACTTTTGAATAGTATCTGAATTAAATAATCTATTTTTCTACCAACTACAAAGATTGTAAAGCCATATATAAGAATAGTGAGAATTATATTACTGAGACCTTTATATTTGATTATATTTTACAACTTAGTGGATTAAAACTACAGTATTCATATAGGACCATTAAAATCTTCTAGACAACTGACTATTCAAGCTAGTTCACGTCCTTGTACTTGACCTTAGCCTGACAAGGAGGTATTTGAGAAATGCAGGAAGGAAATACGGGTGGTATTGGAAAAAATGAAGAAATTGGTTTGGGAGAAAATACAGGAGAGAATTTGAAATGGAAAGAGAAAGAGAAAGAAAGAGAGAAGGAGAAAAGTAGAAAGCAATTTGTGTATTTATTTATTATATTTTGTTTTTTTAATTGAGATTTTAATATATATTTTATGAGTTTTTGAGAAAGAAAAAGAAAAAAGGAAGAAAGAAAAGATTTGAATAAAATTTTGTTTTAAATTTTGAAAGAAGAAAAGAAAGAATGTTTAACTGAGGAAATTTTAGTTTAAGTTTTGAAAAGAAAAATTTAAGTAAGAAAAAAAAATAGTTGATTGAAACAATTTTGTTTGAAATGAAAATTTAATAAGAGAAAATTTTTTTATTTGTGAATGTTTTAATTATTGAAGTTTTTTTGAGGAATTTAGGTTGTTTTGAAAAGAAAGAAAGAAAAAAATAGTTTTTGAGAAAAAGAAAGAATTTGAAGAAAGAAGTAATTTGTTCGAAGAATTATAAAAGAGAGATTTAAAGGTTGAAGTGAAGTTTGAGAAAGATTGTCGTATTGAGTTCATGAAAAATTTTGATAGTTCGAAGAAAAAGAAATAAGGGAAAAGAAGAAAAGTTTGAAAGGAGAAAAAGAAAATTTAAAGGAATTTATTGATTTTTAAGATTATATTTTAATGAATTTTAAGATTTTATTTTTATTATTTTATTTTTTAATTTTAACTTTTAATTCGATTTGTTTTAATTTTAGTTTATTTTATTTATTTATTTATTTTTAAAGAAGGTTGAAAAAATCTTTTGAGATCAAGAAAGAAGAAAAAGAGAAAACAGAGTAAGGATTTTTTAGAAGAGAAGAAGTTTTAGAATTTTATAAAAAGAAAAGAGAAGAGAAGAGAAAAAATAAAAGAGAGTTCTAAGGTTTTGGTTTTAAAGGATATTTAAGATGAAAAAATTTTAGGAGTTCAGGGGTGTAAGAAACATTGATGGCTGGTTCCCAGGATGTTTTGTCTGAGTCATTGAGAAAGCCTTCCCATTCCACGAGGTATTGGAGTTTCCCCTTGCGCATTCTTGAATCAAGGATACGGCTTACTTCCCACTCTAAATGGTCTTCTACTTTGACCGGTTCCGGTGGAGGTTGGTTCCTGCCTGGGTATGTCTCTCAAGCCAGTTCCAGGAGAGATACGTGAAAAACAGGGCAAATAGCCTGCCATTGGGGAGGTAACTTGAGTCAAAATGCATTTTTAGAGACTTTGGAGTCAATTTCAAATGGTCCCAAGTGTTTTTCAGCCAGTTTCTTTGATGGTCGAGTTATTCGAATGTTTTGTGCGTTGAGCCATACTTTGTTGCCTGGTTTAAAGGAAGGAGCAGATTGTCAATGTTTGTCGGCCTGTTCCTTGTAACTTTGAATTGCTAATTCCAAGTTTGATTTAAGTTCTTCTTGGAGTTGTGATATGGTTCGAAGATAATGTTCCGCAGGATGACTAGTTCCTACATGGATTGAGTTTAATCAAGGATGTCTTCCATAAACAGTTTCAAAAGGAGATTGTGGTGTCAAAGAATGAGTTGAGTTATTATAAGCAAATTTGGCCAATGGTAACCATGTGGTCTAATCTTCTTGTTAGTAACTGACATACATTCAAAGGTATTGTTCGAGAATTAGGTTGACCCTTTCCATTTGCCCATCAGTTTCAGGGGTATAGGCCGTGGAGAGATTCCTCGTGATTTTTAGTTGTCTACACAATTGAGTCCAGAATGTGGATACAAACAATGAGCCTCAATCTGAAATAATATCATTAGGTAAGCCTTGTTTGGTAAATACATGTTCCAGAAACAATTTTGACAAATCTTCTTCTGTAGCAGTAGTAGTGGTTTTAATGAAAATAGACATCTTTGAAAATCTATCTACTATTACTAATATAGCATCAACATTATTAGAAAGAGGAAGCTGAGAAATAAAATCCATTGATAAAGATTCCCAAGGTTTAGAGGGAATAGAAAGCGGTTGAAGCAACCCATGCTTCCGGTGACGGGGAGCCTTATTCCTATTACATTTGTAACAAGATCTTATATAGGTCTTGATCTCTCTGGTCATTCCTGGCCAGAAGAAATCCCTCGCTATTAACTGGTAGGTTTTATCAACCCCAAAATGACCAGCTAATGGAGAATCATGTTGACTATTGAAAATCGATAATTTTATTTCATTATTGTCGGGTATGACTACTCTACCTTCAAAAACTAATAGACCTGATTCAATACTGAATCTTTTGGCCCCTTGCTTTAAGAGTATTTTGTCTTTTATCCCTAAACAATAATTTTTCTTCGACTGAGCTTTGAGGATGTTGGATAGTGGATTTTGAAAAGATTGAATTGTCATTGAATTAAGTTGATGAGTCGTTAACATTGATTCGTTCAAAATTTATTTCAAATTTGCTGGGTTCTTATCAGCAAATGCGTCCCCCTTCTGTGGGTAAACGTTGTCCCGACGTGACATGATATCTGGGACAATGCAGTTCTTACCTGGGAGATAGGAAATAGAAAAAAGAAATTCAGACAGAAATTTAGCCCACCTGGCTTGATGCCTGGTTAACACTTTGGAAGAAATAAAGTATTTCAAAGAATTATGGTCAGTCAGGATTTGAAAAGGACTATCTAGGCTGAGAAGAAAAGAGCACCATTTTTTAAGACAATGAATAATAGCTAAAAGCTCTTTGTCATGAATTTCATAATTTAATTCTGCCGCAAAGAGTTTGCGTGACTCAAAAGCAACAGGATGAAACAATTTTGTTTCAGGATTGAATTGAGAATTGACCCCTGCTATAGCACAATCACTAGCATCTGTCTCAACTATTTTCAAAGCAGAAGGATCAAAGTGACAAAGAATTGGAGCTGTGGTAAACGCAGTCTTCAATGCTTCAAATTACTTTTGTGCTGTAGAACTAAAAACAATAGGAATTTCTTTTCTAAGAAGAGAATTAAGATTGGAAAAAGTTTTAGAGTAATCTTTGATAAATCTTCTATAGAAATTGGAAAAACCCAAAAATCCTTGGAGGGATTTAACAGTTTTGGGCTCAGGCCATTCCAGGATTTTTTGGACCTTTTTGTTGTCCATGACTAAACCATCAGTGGAAAACGTAAACCCCAAAAAATCAATAGATTTAAGATGGAATTCGCATTTATTGTGCTTGGCGTAGAGACCATGATCTCGAAGGCAATTTAGAACCTGTCAAACATGATGAATATGTTCATCCAGTGTCTTTGAGAAAATTAAAATATCGTCTAAGTAGACAACAACAAATTGTTTGACAACATCTTGAAAGATGTCAATAACAAAAGTTTGAAAAGTAGATGGTGCGCTACATAATCCAAAAGGCATTACTAAATATTCAAAACTACCAAATCTAGTGTGCATTGCAGTCAGTGGTTCATGACCTTCCGCAATGCGAATAAGATTATAAGCGCCTCTAAGATCAATTTTAAAAAAGAAATTAGCACCATCGAAAATGGTAAGAAACAATGACATAGGAGGAACTGGATATGCATTCTTCTTTGTAACTGTGTTGAGCTTTCTATAGTCAACACACAACCTGAGGCTACCACCTTTTTTCTTTACAAAAAGAACAGTGGAGCCGGTTGGAGATTTAATGGCTCTGATGAAACTTTTGGCTACATTCTCTGCAATGTAGTCTCAAAGAACTTGAGATTTGTCCTTTGATAAAGAATAGACAGAACCTGCTGGTGGTACTGGACCTATTAACTCTATTTGATGGTTGTAGGGTCAATGAGGTGGTAATATATTGGCCTTGTGGATTGAGAAAACATTGAGGAAATCATGATATATTTCCAGTAGAGTTAATTTAATGGCTTCAATATTGATTTGGTCGTCCTCATCATCTTTGAGAGAATCTGTTGAGGGAAAACCAGAATTGAGAGAGCATAATTCAACTACTTTGATGCAATTTAAATCCTCTTTGAGTTAAGTGATCGAGCTAGAAGTGTTAGCCAATTGCTCATTTAGAGAAAGATCAGATTCTTGGAAGTCATCTGGCAGAGATTTGTCCTCTAGCAGGACATTGTCAGGAGGGTTGTTTAACTCCCTATTGACCTGCATTAAAGAATCAGAAATATACTTAGTGTGTGTGGTGATCAATCCCCGTGACCAATCAATTTCAGGATTCCAATGCATCAAAAAGTCATGGCCAAGGATGGTATTTTCCATTCTTGGGGCATCCAAGACTGACAATTCCCACTCGAAGGGGGGAAAATTTGGAAAGTTGAAAACCCATAAAACTTTCTTACTTACTCAATATTTGGGTTCCTCTGATTCGACCAAATAAATTGGAGTTCGGTCAATATCTGTGAATGTCAGCTTTAACTTCTCGGCAAAAGATAAACTGAAAAAATAAATTGAAGCTCCAGAGTCAATAAGACAACTGAAGGGGGTATCCTCCTTGAAAATAATGAGTCTCAAGCGGTTTAAGGCAACTCCAGTCCTTAAGACATGGAGATTCTGGGCACTGGGAGAGATAACATAGTTTGCTTTGCACCCAAGTAAACTATCTACTAGTTTTTTGACCTTGAACTAGTACCTTCTCTTTCCTTCAACTTTACACAATTTTCTAGCTTGTGCTTACCCCCACAATACATACATAGCCCATTGTCTGCTTGTCTCTTCCTCTCAGCTTCTTTAAGTTCCCCTTTTGTATCCAGTACCTTACTGATATTGCCTGGGGTCAAGCCTTTTGGTTGAGGTTTGTACTTTCCCTTATTGGGTTTGGATTGAGTCGAGGAGGATTGAGTTTTCCATGGGTGTGAAGAAGGTCCCAATTTAAAACTTAGGCCTTGAGATTTTTTGGTGCATCAATGATGTTGTAGTCGTCCTTGGTAAGTGTTGTCGAGCTTGAGGGTTCAATCCATAAAATCCGTTAAAGTAGTCATCTTCTGATCATGAAGATTTAATTGATTCGGAATCCTCAAAGGAAGTCCTTTTTTGAAATGATACTTGAGGGCAGCATCATTCCAACATACTTGAGTTTGAAGTGCTCTGAAGTTCGAAATATATTCAGAGGCTTTACCATTATCACTCATGCGGAGGAAATCAAGTTCAATTTCTGCAATGTCAGTTTCATTAGGGTCCCTGAACAACGTAAAGAGTAGGTCTTCGAACTTTTCCCAGTTATTGATGAGTAAGTGAGTTTCTGTCGAAGAGAGCATGAGAAGATAAGGTTAGAACCACCTTTCTGCTTTTCCGGCTAGGAATGAAGAAGCGTAAACAACCTTCAATCGGTTGTTATTGAAGGTTTGAGGGTCGTTATGGAACAGGAGCTTGCAGGTTTGCAAGAAGGGGTGCAATCTGTCTGGATGTTCTACATAGGATATTTAATGGAAGGAGTTGTGAATTTAGATCCCTCCAAAGACGTTGGATTTGAAAGGGTTTTCATTAAAAGTCTCATGAAGTCTTCCAGTGAATTAGATGGTCCAGGTTCTGAAGGTTGACAAGAAGGGTGAGTAGCAGGGGCAGATGGTGCCTCATGCATCGTTTTCTCTCCTTCTTCTTCCTCGCTAGAATCATCAAAATCCTGGGGGATGTCTTCTAAAGATTGGACTGAGTGTCCCCGTTCCCTAAGGTTGTGAGGTTACAGGGAGTGAGTGTGGGAAACAGGCTGTGTGGCTGTTGGTCTGCTTCTGGCCCAAGCCCTAGTAGTAGTGCCCGCAGGAGGAGTGCGTTGAACAGGTGCCATTTAAAGAATTTAAAACACCTGAAAAAAAGGATGTAGTAGTGCCAAAGAATGAGAACTATGGAGAATTAAATTATACTGTCACTGGATGACCTACGCACAAGGTCAAGGGTGTTCCTGGAAGTGAGATGTAGAGATTTTAGAAACTTCTTTGAAGCACAGAGGAAACGTTCAAGGAAGTGATTCAAAGATGACTCGAAGGAAGAGTTACTGCTTTGAGATATGCTCGATAAGAATTCTAATATAATTTAAAGGTAATAATAATATTCTTAATATCTCACAAAGGGTTGAAAACTCAATAATCAAAGAATTAGGATTTAGAAATGATTACTGATAAAAATAAGGAAAGGTACAATAATAATGATTTAACCTGAAGCTTTACCACTATTAACTATATATACGTTTTATAATTTAATTCTAAAGGAATATCAAACCACAAACCAGCCCCTTTAATATCTATCACCCCTCCTCGCATTGACCTCATACCCATCCATCATTCCGCACACCACAGACCACCAAAATACACCCTTTACACCTGGACCCTCCTCACTAACATCTGTTAACCCTTTAATCCTCCACTAACCATCCTGTCCATGCTCACTACCCCTTTTAATAACCCACAGATACTTAATAAACCTTTTAGTGGACTATTACATTAACTATTGCGCTGTGTGTCGCTTATTGAGGAAAAGACTAAAACACACTATTGAGAGATTGACTAATTTAGATTTAAAGTTTAGACTAGTGCGGTTGAATCCTGAGTACACAAAGGAAAGTTTCAGTTGCTATGTAGAATTGTTTTCTGCGCTTTGAGTATGGATTTAGACCTCTGTATTAATGATTTATTGAGCTGCTTTTTCCTTGAGTGTCACGTGGCGCGTGACATCTACAACAATGACTGATTAAAGTGCTTCTGCTGCCTGTGATGAAGAACTTGACTTTATTGATTATAATGAGACTTCTGTAAGTTCTCCTTTGACTAAAAAACTTGCTCAAATTAATCAATATTTGGACCAATCAGGATGTGTAAATGCTAGAAATAGAAATAAAAGTTGATAAAACTGCTCTGGATCAAAAGCCTTCAGTGAACCCTCCAGAAGAGCTTCCAAAAGGATTCAAGATAAAAAAGATTCCCTTGCAACAGCAAGTCAGCAACTTCTTCACTCACATCAAGGAGTTGAGGGCAGAGAATCTCAAACTGAGGTCAAAAGCAGAAATTCTAGAAGATAAGGTAAGAAACATAGAAAACTTTCTTCAAGAGAAGAGGAAACCTCCTCCAGCACCAAAAGCTACTTCACAATCAGCCCCACAACAACAGGAAAAGGTGGAAGTTTCAAAATGGCAATGGGACTACCTCCAGGCCCAACAACAACAACAGCAAGCACCTCAGGCAGGTCCTTTCAGAACCCATCAGTTCAACCCAACACCTCCTCACCACTACCAAGGAGGAAGAAAGAGGAAGAACAATCACAATCAATTTTTTCCAAAACCATGATAAGCCCCTCTATTGAATCCCAAGTACCCTTTCTTGTTGCTGATTTAGTTCCTTCAGGTAATCCCGGAAGAGGAGATGATAACTTGAGACCAGTAGAGGCTGGCTGTAGTAGGCATGTTACTCAGTATTCAGATGTAACTAATCCTTTAATATTAATTTCTACTTCAATGATTAATCCTGAAATGGCTGTTATTGATGAAAAACTTAATCCTGAATTTTATTAGAATCTGGAAAATTACTCTGTTTCCTTTTTAAGAAATACTTCAGATGTATCTACCATAAATGATAAATATTTGAGAGATATTATTTCCAAAAAAAATCATATAATGAACAAAATTCAATTTATTCAAAAAAATAAAAAATGCCATTACCTCAGCAAGTAAAGAATCTATCCACCCACATAAAGGAACTGAGGATAGAGAACATAAGACTGAGAGCAAGAACAGACTCACTAGAAGAAAAGGTTAGAAAAATAGATGCCTTTCTTCAAGAAAAGAGGAGACCTCCTCCCCCCAGGGATCTTCCACAATTGGCTCCCCAGCAACCAGAAAAGGTAGAAGTATCAAAGTGGAAGTGGGATTGGTTAAACACCCAGTGGGATTATCTGTCTCAAAATCAGGAGCCTCAAATGCCTCAGTCAGGTCCGTCAAGACCCAGTTAATTCAACCCCACACCTCCTCACCCTTATCAAGGAGGCAAAAAAAGAAAAAACAATATTCAGATCTTTCACAAGCCTTGTTAAGACCCTCTATTGAATCTCAAGTACCATTTCTTGTTGCTGATTTAGTTCCCTCAGGTAATTCTGGAAGAGGAGATGAAACTGTGAGACCAGTAGAGACTGACTGTAGTAGGCAGATTTCTCAATATTCAAATGTAACTAATACTTTGGTATTGATTGCTATTTCAATTATTAATCCTGATATGGCTATTATTGATGAAGCACTTGATCCTGTATTTTATGAGAATCTGGAAAATTATTCTGTTTCCTTATTAAGAAATACTCCAGATTTAGCTACATTAATGATGAATATTTGAGGGATATAATTTCTAAACACAATCATATAATGAACAACATGCAATTGAAACAGATATTTAATAGTTTGTTAACTGAAAAAGGGTATCAATCAGTGAGAATTGAATTACATAGAGTTTCTGATGATTTGTTTACGTACAAAGTAACTCATGAAAAGAAAGTTGCTTTATGGAAAAATATCAAGAATGATTTGTCTAAATTACAAGACACTGTGTCTATCTGTTGCCAGGAGCTAGAGAGACAAAATTTGAACTTAAAGAGATTAAGTGACCATTATTCATCTTTTCAAAATAAGAGCCAGTTATCATTTGCAACCATCAATGAAAGTTTATCTAGTATTCCAAGAGTGAAGACTAAACTAAAAACCATTGAAGAGAAATTGAATTCATTGTTACATGACCAAAAGTTTTCCAACATTTTTTTGAAAGAACATGTTTCACAGGAAACTCCAATTGTACCTGTCCCTAGCTCATCTAAAGTAAAATTAGTGCCAGAAATTCCTGTAGATATTACTGAGTTTCCATCAAAAATTGATGATGTACCTTGTTCATCTACAGAAGGGTTAAACAATGAGATTACTGTCCAATTGGAGAAGTTACAGCTTTTCTCACTCAGAAAAAAGCTTTTAATAAGGGGACTACTTCAAATAAAAATGATTGGCCAAAACTTGACCAATATCCAGCATTTCATGGTGATTCTTCCTTTGATTGGCAGAAATTTATTTGCAGGATTGATAATCTGAAAAATTATTACAAACTCCCAGATGAGGAAATTGTGTCAAAATCAATTTCTTAATTTAACAATGTAGCCCTAATGTGGTATGAATCTGTTCTCTTAGATAAAAATGACTACTCATGGGAAGACTGGAAAAAATTAATTAAAGCACAATTTGGTGGTTCCAAGTTTGGGTTAGCTCAACAAAGGCAGTATGAAGAAGCTAGATATAGCTCTTCTAATGCTGAAAATCATATTAAGCTCCTTATGAAGCTTGTGAAAATCCTGAGGGCAATGGACCCAGATATGGAGTTTTAATTATGGAAGGACAGGATCCTCTATAAATTGCCTATGTCTCTGAGAGACCTGATAGTTGCTAGGAGTGAGTTGTCAAGAGAACCTTTATCTTTTATTAATACTTTTAATGAGATCCTTTTAAATGACAAGTATGATTCTAGAAGATTCATTCCTAGAACTTCATTGGAGAAAATCTTCAATTACTAACAGAAACATCTTGAAAAAGTTGGTAAAACTTCTGCCCCTGTTGCACCTAAAAAGTATGCAACAAACACTTGCTTCAAATGCAACAAGCCTTGGCAGAAAATCCATGTTTGTGACAAGAAAATAAATCTTGAACGAAAAGAGGAACATGCTGATGACACAGTTGCACTGGATGATACTTCAAGTGATTGTGCCAGCAATATTTCATATGAATCTCATCAGGAATTATTAATTCTGGAAGAAAATCTTCATTATTTAAATAATATTGATATTGGTAATAATGATTTACCTACAGTAGAAGATGCTGAGATCATAAGGAATCTTGAGGACAACTCAATTATTATTGCCCCCCTTAAGGCACCAGTCTTGATTAAAGGAAATAAAATTGAGGTTGTTTTAGATTCTGGAGCTGGAGGAAGTGTAGTATCTAAAAAACCACTTGCTTCAGTGGATCAAGATTATAAATTAAAACTTATGCCTATCATTTCTGAGAATTAGAGAGGTTATGGCTCTGTTTTGTCCCCCATTGGTAAATAAAAAACAACAGTATTTTTCAAATATAAAAATGGTTTTGTAAGAGCTATGTGTGAATTATTTTCATGAAAAATGATAACTTAAGCAGTTGGTTCATTGTGGGAAATGATATTTTAACCAAATATGGCATAAAATTGGATACCTCAAACCAATGCTTCACAATGGGGATGAATGGGAAGAGAAAATTGAAGATTTCCTCCCCCTAAAAATTATTAACACCAGGATTGAGCACATGTCATTCTGTAGTTCAATATTAAGGAAGATCTAAAAAAAAAATGCCTGCCCTTTGTCTGAAATTGAAAATGCTTTTTTGGAGAACAAATTTCTGGTGAGGAAAAAGATTCAATCATTGAATTGATAAAATATTTTCCTATGGCCTTTGCTCATGGACCACATAAATTAGGATTTGTAAAAGAAGAAATGAAGCTTTAATTATCTTTTCCATTAGATGAAATACTACCTAGTTTAAAGAAGAAGCATTATCCTGCTTCTCCCACAAAGAGAAAAGATATTGAAGACATTATTTCTACCCTTTTAAAAATGAATATTATTGAAAAGGTAGTTGAAACACCTAAACATTGTGTCATCTCACCTGTATTAATTTCTTATGAGAATGATAAATCCAGGTTATGTGGTTATTATAGAGCATGAAACACTTATACTGTTGATGATATCTATCCTTTACCCAGAATAAGCTCTATACATGCTACCTTACAAGGTGCTAGATATATCAGCTGTTTAGATGGTAATAAAGGATATCACCAAGTACCTGTTGAGAATAATTCTCAGAATTTTCTGATGATTGCCACTCATATGGGTATTTATAAGTATATTAAGATGCAATTTGGCCCCAAAAATGCCCCTTCAGTTTTTCAAAAAGTTATGGGTATCACATTCCATCAGGAAGTAATTGAAGGATGGCTGATGGTTTACATTTATGATATTATCATATTCTCTAAAACCTTTGAGGACTATCTTAACCACCTGCGTAAAGTGTTCCATAAGATGGATGAGATAAATATGACACTTGCCTTGAAGAAATGTAAAATTTTTTTCATTCCTTAAAAGTCCTTGGTCATGTTGTCTCAGGTTTACAGATACTTGTTGACAAAAAAAAGTGGCAGCCATAAAACAGTAGAAGACTCCTACCACAGTTAGAGAGCTCCAGAGTTTTTTGGGAATGTGTGGATACTATAGACAGTATATTATAAATTATCAAGTCAAACACCACACAATATGGGGGGAGGACTTTCTAGTAAGTCCGCAACCTTGGACCCAAACTCACCACAGATTGAATACACATTGAGCTATTGATAAAGGAACTATACAATCAGGGATGAACACCACTCAGAAGAAAAATTTTAGGTGGGATTTCAAGTAGAGTTCAGTATGGGTTCAGTATGAGTTCAGTCTGAGTTCAGGTTGAGGACTTGCTAGCAAGTCCACCCATTATATTGCGTAGTGATAGAATTACCCCTTACCCAATTAACTAGGAAAGATGTTGTTTTTGTCTGGAACAGTGAAAGACAAAGAGCTTTTGAAACTATGAAACATTGTTTGATGTCAGTCCCAATTCTTGCTTTGCCTGACTTTAATCATCCATTTTTTTTATACACTGATGCCAGTTTTATTGGTCTTGGTGCTGCTCTCCATCAAAAACAAGTTTTAAATGTTAAAGTATCAGAAGTAGTAATCTTTTATATTTCAAGAACCTTTAGAAATAGTGAATTAAAATATGGTGCCACTCAACTGGAGTGTTTAGAAGTAGTGTGGGCTCTAGAGAAGCTACATCATTATCTGTATGACCAGAAATTTGAAATTTTCACTGACTGCAGTGCAGTTAAATCCCTTTTTAAACTTGAAAACACCCAACAGACATATGTTCAGATGGCAGTTGGCTGTTCAAGAATACAGAGAGAGAATGACAATTATTCATAGGGCTGGTATTGTTCACTCAAATGTGGATATGTTATCTAGGTTAACTTTACCAAATAATGACTCTAATCCTGTGTATGATCCTGAGGATGAAATTATTTATATACATGGGATATATGTGGTTGATATGGAGGAAGAGCTATTACAGCTTATTCTGGATTCATATGATAAGGACACTGACTTGAAAAGGTTATGTACTATATTAAATGATCCAAAGAATGCTTCAATACAAGCATTAATTAAAACCCTCCAACCAAAGTACCAGAAGACTTTGGAAAAGGGTTAATTTTCAATTGATGAAGGTTACCTCTATTATAGATGATAGTTGAGTAATGTTATTGTTATTTTTCCTTCTATGAAAGAGATCATCTTGAAAATTTGTCATGATGACATATTGGCTGGACATTTTGATCTTGAGAAAACAATGATCAGAATTAAGAGCACTGCTTGGTGGGTTAATATTTCTGAAGACACCAAACTATATGTTGAATCCTGTGATTCTTGCCAAAAATCAAAAAGATTTACTTGAAAAAGAGCTGGATTAATGCAAATATTGAAGCTCCTGATGCACCATAGCAAATAATAAACATGAACTTTGTAACATATTTGTTCATTTCTAAGAAAGACAGTTACAACTCTTGCTGGGTTATTGTAGACAGATTCACAAAAATGTGTAAATTTATCCCTACTCAAAAGGATGTTTCCACTAAATAATTAGTGTTCCTGTGGTGGTCTCATATTTTTAATACTGCTGGTTTTCCAAAGGCCATAATATCTGACAGAGACCCTAAATTTACTTCTGAATTTTGGATGTCTCTGATGGATGTTTGTGGTTGTGATCTGAAACTTTCTACTTCCCATCACCCTCAAACTTATGGATTATCTGAAAGAATGATTCAGACCTTAGAGGAAATGATAAGAAGGTATTTTGCATTTGGCTTTGAGTACAAAGACAATGACAGATTCACTCATGATTGGGTTACCTTACTTTCTGGTTTAGAATTTTCTTATAATAGCACTGTTCATTCTGTTACTCATAATAAGCCTTTTGAGCTCTGGCTTGGATATGTTCCAAATACTCCTGCCCAAATTCTCAATAATAAAATACCTAAATTGGATTTACATCCTGGTGTAAAATCTTTTCTTCAAATGCAACAACTTTGCAGAAGTCATGCTCAAAAATGTATTGAAAAATCTTTTGAATATGAGAAGAAGAGATGGGAAAAATCCCATAAATAATACACTTTTAAAAAGGGTGACAAAGTACTGATTTCTACAGTCCACTTCAATTTACAAGGTAATAAAAAATTAAAAGTCCCATTTGTAGGTCCATTTGTTGTCAGAAGAATGGTTGGTGATAATGCAGTTGAGGTTATCCTGTACTCTCCATATGACAGGAAACATCCTGTTTTTCCTATATTTCTTCTGAAACCTTACACATCCAATAGTGACTTATTTCCCAAAAGGAAGTGAAGACCAAAGAAAACCCCTAATGAAATCACTGAAACAGCAGCAATTGATAAGATTCTAAATTACAGAATAATCACTGCTGAAAGAGGTTCTGAATACTTATTGATATTCAAGAATAAATCTTCTGAATATGATTCTTGGAGACCTGCAAAAGAGATATCTAACCTTTCTATTTTACTAAATAAATATAAAAAGAAAAAATCATAGTATTTTTTTTATTTTTTTATAGAGTGAGGAAGTGTCAGCCAGGCTACTAGACTTACCCAGTAAATAAATAATTATTTACTAGGATGAATCCACGCCTTTAAATTCTTATTTTATTAATTATATTATATTTACTTAAATAATTTACTTGTAATAAATTAACTAATTAAAATAAGTAAATTAAGCAAATACTTAAATATTAATGTCATCCATATTTTTATTCCCCAACACCATCCTCATGACAGGTCAGGAGTGAAATAAAAATATATTAATACAAAAATTTAAATTCAAATTATTTTATTTTAAATTGACATTTATAGAAAACCTTAAAATAAATCAAATAATTCGGTATATACAGTAAATACATTTTATTGACACATTTTTTAAAGAACATTCTTAATATTTGCAATATCTTATTCTAGAATCTTCCTTCTCTCATACTTCTGTATATAGAGCTTTAGCTCCGTGGTTTCTCTCCTTTTTGCCTATATAAGGCCTTCCATTTTGGTTGTTTTTGATTCATTCTTTTTACTAAAATTACAATTATTATATACCACAACTAATTTCCATTACTACTATTACTACTTTAGTATTTACAACTGTGTAATTCTAATTATTCCAATTAATAATATTAATATATTTATACCTTTTATTTGAGTAATAAATCATAAAGATAAAAATCTATGCCCCTTTGCTTTGAAATCCCTGAGTATCCACTTTTCACCACCGTTGGACCTCCATTAAAACATTCTAGACCAAAATGACCCCTTGACAGCAACCAAAAGGTGAAAAATTTGGTTGAAATTGTAGAAAGACTCTTACAGTTGCCTTTCTGTAAGCAGAATCCAAGGGAGTTGGATAAACCTAAGAAGAGCCTATCCCTTTAAAATAAATGTAGAGTTCCCAATGATCTAGGCAAAAATGTCTACTTTATAAGAAAAAAAATTGTTATTTATTTATGATTAACAGTTTTGAGATGAAAGAAATCTGTGTACTTAGAAAATATAAAGAAATAAAAGAAAAGTTGTGCCAGTGAAAAGTTATTTAAATAATTGAATTTATAGTTTCTTACAAAGTTTTTATTTTTGTGAACAAATGTTAAAAATGAGCCCCTGGAGTTGAGGACATTCTGATGATACCCTATAAGTGTGTTTTTATAAGGGTATTACAAATTGTAAAACATTACAAGAATTATGGTTTTTATGTGCTATGAGTCTTTGTTGTGTACTGTATTTTGGTCTAGTTTTAAGACTAGAGCTTATATATGCATAGTCTAGTCACATTACTCCTTTTCTATTATGGAGCTTCCCAGAGTCTATACAGAGTTTTTCCAGACTTTTCCAGAGTTCATACTTACCCACAGACATAATTAAAACCTTACTACAAAATCTATAAAAATTAGAGATGGTAGAGCTACATTAGGTGAAAATTTCCACTTATTTTTTAGTCTTCACAGCCCTATTCACCAAGCTAAAAATCATTAAAGTTAAGTAATTTAACAAAAATCAAAAATAGTTAAAAATACTTAATTAAATAATTAGGGGGTTTCCATGTCAAGGGATCTGAAATTAAATTATATGCAGATAAAAATCATTATACCCCAATTATCTTGTGCAATTATTTTTGCTAATAATTGGCTTATTAGACCTTTTACATGTCAGTATTTTCCTTTTATCTGACATTTTTATCATCAATTTTTATTACCACATCTTGGACAACTTTCTGGATGTGCCAGCATCCCTACCTTGCTGTGCACTCCCATTGATTCAGATCCCTCTTCATCTCATCTTCTCATTTTTTCTCCTTTTTTCATCATCATCAAATATCTTAACATGCCTTGTTGTCATAGATCTTTTCAAAGGAAGCCTTCCCCCAGTTGTTCTTCATATCCCACCACTCCCTCTTTCCCCTGCTCAATTAAGACATCAAAGACCATTCAAATAGAAAAAGACAATCATCTCATTCTTATCAACTTGCTGAACTCAAAATCAAAGTACAATTCTTGTTTTTGTACTGAGAATGCAACTAAAGTAGGATAGCCCCCTGCATCAAACATAAATGGATATCTTCTAATGGTGAATTAATTACAAAATAAGACAAAGCAAAAAATTGATCTTTTGCCTAAACAGATGTCTGAACTCTTCAAGAACTATCAAGCCAAACACAAGAAGGCAAAGACTCTTTTCATCTTCTGATAGTTTTGGTATTACTGACCTTGATATCAGTAAGGGAATCCAATCTGTAGACAGGAAACTTGAATCTTTATGTCCTTAATATAAAGAGATAGGTTACATTTTTGGAGAGCAAGCCAATGTTAATCCTGCAAAAATTTTGAATGGAGAAGATGCTATCTCCAAACATGATGTCAAAATAAATCCTTTTCCTTCCTCTACCTAAAGCACACAAGTTGAACAATTGAAGAGTATAAAAAAAATTTGAAGGGTTGTGTTTCAAAATTTTGGAGGGTGATTGGCATAATGACAGAGAATATGCCAGGGAAAGAATGTTTTGTGATTCAAGGGAGGGGAGAGCTGGTTCAGGTTTGGGATTCTCTTCTTCATATTTAAATTAGGAATTTCAAGTATTGAGGCATAATCATATCTGGGATCATGATAAATATTTTGCCCCCTTGGGATAATGTAATGCTTTTTTGAAAAAGAAAGACATATAAGCTAAAGTGTCTTCCAAACCAGAGTCAGAATCAGTCAGTAGCTAAAGTTAAAATAATATTATTAATAGCTGAGCTAAGTTGTTTCCTAGTAGAGAGGTGCTTCAATATTGTTAGTAGAAAAGGTTATTGGTAGAAGGTTTGGTGATGAGCGGGAAGTGGGAATTGGCCACCAAATGAGCAGGTGGGGTGTGTAGATAGAAAAAAATTATGTGTTCCCTGCAAAAATTAAGTAGCATAGAGTGAAGAGAGACATAAGGATGGAATCTGCAATTATATTTCATGTGAATTTCTGACAAATCAATCATGGATGTGATGAGCTTGGGATCAGGAATTAGGAATGGAAATTGGGGCTCAAGAGGTGGAATAATGCATTATTAGGGGTATCAAAGCTAGAAATCTTCCATTTCAAAATACCTCTTTTTTCCACCAAATTAACCATGACTATTTTTTAAAATATGACATATTGTGCCCCCAAAACACCTTTCTATTGAGAGTTTATATCAAGTTTGTGGCTTTCTTTTTGTGTTGTGAAATGCCTTTTAAATAATTACAAATTTCTAACTTTGATACCCCCAATTGTGCAATATTCCTCAATCAATAATACCTGATCCTGGTAAAAAAATTCCTGATCCCTAATTTTGGATCCCTTAACACTGATACCCCTATTCAAAAATATAAGAAAAATAGAAAAAATACTCATAAATTTTTTTAAGGTTCATGAGCCTCCTGAATTTCATTTCCATGAATTTTTAAGCCCATAAATTTTTTATTGATTATAAAATAACAATTTTCTTTGACACATCATTCTGAAAAAAATTTGCCATAAAACCAACCATTTTTCTTACTAATAAAATAAATCTAGAGCTAAATGAACCTCCTCTCAATAATAACATATGTCTCATAATATACTTTTAGTAACATTAAGTGCCATACTAATGTTTAGACTTCCACATCCTTCCTCCAATGAAGAATTTTCTCATTCTTAAACTTTGCATATTCAATCAATCACATATTCATCTCTGCTTCATCCACTCCAAATATCATCTCCAAGCTCTTTAATCACCAAATTTCCTTTCCAATAATCAACTTTTAATTTTTTATCATTGTGATCATCATTTCTATGAATGATTAGGCCATACCCTGTGAGTTTTGCTCCAGATACCAGGTTCCTTACTTAATGTCTAATCCTGGCCTTTCTGGGTGAAATGCCTGTGATCTCTGCAGGCTAAAAAAATTGAATTCATCTGACTTATAATTCCTTTCAGAAACAACACCAACACAGGTCCTTTAGCTTTACCTGATCCTACTATCCCCAAAAAAATATTATTCAAAATTAAAGTTTTATTTATGAACATCAAGGCTAAAATAGCTTCATCATCTAAAAAACCTAATCCTGATCCTGAGCTACCTCATCCTTCTCAAGATCCCAATCCTATTATGCCAGTTACTCCTTTCAGTTTTGCTGAAGCTCTTTTCTCTGGCTCTAAAAGTCTGTCCATCATTTTAAATCCTATAATCTACCATAGTGATTTATTATCTATTTTTATTTGAAGCAATCAAAATTACCAATTATGATGATGTTGGCTGGGTATGAATTGATTATATTAATCATTATCGAAAGTTCCATAGATATCTATTTTTTGATTTTTGTGATAATACAAAAAGAAATTTTTTAACTTATTTTAAAAAAACTCCAGCCAATAAAAATGAATATATTATGAAGAAAATATTATTAATGAAAAACTTTGATGCTGATGTAGAAATATTTCAAAAACATTATTTTTTTTTGCTTTTTATTCTCTTCTGTTGAAATTTTGATTCTTTTGTGCTGTTAAAACATCTTGTCTGGTTGATCCTGTTTTTCTGTCTGAATTTTCTTAACTTAACTGAAATAAACCATATTTGCCTTGTTATGATTCCACTACTGAGAGCAATGTTTGTATTCCTTCAGACTTTCCGCTACCAATATCTTTCTGGAACATCATAATATAGTAGGATCTAAAACTACTGGGATGAATACTTTGATTCAATTCCCGCCATAAGGTCCCTCAAGCTTCTTCCAATATAGCCTAACATGAGGCACACTTCAATTCCAACTACCTAATCCACCTTCAAAAGATTCTGTCAGAGTAATAGCCTTATTTTTAGTTGTCTCTTCGGATCACTTGAATAATTTTATTTTAAATAATATGGATTCAAGTATATATATTTATCTCTACTCATACATAACTTGTTAGCCAATATTATATCAAATTAACATAAAATAAATACATATATAAATATTCACATATTTATATATATATATTTAAAGAGACTTCTCTCTAAAACCCAGCAACATTGTGACCTAACTTGATGATAATAGAGAGTATACATTGATTGTGACACCCTTTTTTTTGCTATCTTTTTTTGCTCCATAATACCATCAGGTGAAGTAATCCTAGTTATTTATTAAATATTCATTTACACTCATTATTTCCATGTCTAACTGAATTATATTCTTGTATTTTTTTTGCTCCATATTACCATCAGCCTGAGATCTTTGCATTTCATTGTAGTATTTCATAGCTGGGTTGGGTGTTATCCCCAGATCCTAAGTTTGGTAGAGTGTCTTCCCTGCATTTTAAGCTGAGTAAAGTCTTGTCCTTGTGCATTATTTCCATACTGGGTAGAGTGTCATCCCCAAATCCAAAGTTGAGTAGAGTGTTGTCCTAGAATCATCACCATCTAACAGTTTGAGTGTTCTCACTTTTCTATCACCTCCATCTAACAGGTCATGTTTCCTCCCTGTTCTATCAAATCCATCTCCATCCCACAGGTCAAGTGTTCTCCCTGCTTATTTCAATTCATACAGGTTGAGTGGTCTCCCCACAGTTCTCTATTTGCTTTTGGATGAATCCTTCTTGTCAACTTATAAAATTATTATTATTATTATTATTATTATTATTATTAGGGGGTATCAATGTTCAGGGATCCGCAATTAGGGACTCCATCCAACATGTTTACATGATTAACATCGGCTCGCTCTCCAAAAATTGCATCCATCTCTTTAAAGTAAGGACATAAAGAATCAAGTTTATTGTCTATGGATTTTATACCCTTAGTTATATCAATGTCAGTAACCCCAAAACCAGTGGAAGATGAAAGAGCCTTTGCCTTCTTGTATTTTGCTCGATAATGCTTGAAGCGTTCAGACATCTGTTTAGGCAAAAGATCAATCCTTCCCTTGGTCTTATTGCGTAATTCATTTGCCATTAGAAGATAGCCATTAACTTTTGATGTGGGGGGCCGTCCTACTTTAGTGGCATACTCAGTACCAAAACAAGAATCATAGTTAGATTTGGTTTTCAGCCAGTTGATAAGAATGAGATGTTCATCTTTTTTTAATTGAACGGTCTTTGATTTCTCAGCTGAGCGGGGGAAAGAGGAAGTAGTGGGAATTGAAGAACAACTGGGTGATGGCTGCCTTTGAGAAGATCTAGGATGACAAGGCATGTTATTATAAATGAAGATGAAAAGGAGCAGAAACAAGCAGATGAGATAGCGAGATGAAAAGGAGAAGAATCATATAGATGAAATGGGGAGAAATTCTGAGCGGATAGAATGAACAGGATGGGATGAGAATGGAAGTGCGCAGCAAGGTAGAAGGCTGGGATATCCAGAAAGTTGTCCAAGATGTGGTTATCAAATATTGAGGATAAAAATGTCAGATAAGAGGTGAACATTGACACGTAAAGTGTCTAATAACCCAATTATTAGCAAAAATAATTGCGGAAGATAATTGGGGTATGCAGATTATTTTCCGCAATTAATTTAATTGCGGATCGGTCAACATTGATACCCCCTATTATTATTATTATTATTATTATTATTATTATTATTATTATTATTATTATTATTATTATTATTATTATTATTATTATTATTATTATTATTATTATTATTATTATTATTATTATTATTATTATTATTATTATTATTATTATTATTATTATTATTATTATTATTATTATTATTATTATTATTATTATTATTATTATTATTATTATTATTATTATTATTATTATTATTATTATTATTATTATTATTATTATTATTATTATTATTATTATTATTATTATTATTATTATTATTATTATTATTATTATTATTATTATTATTATTATTATTATTATTATTATTATTATTATTAATATTAAGGGGTATCAATGTTCAGGGATCAGCAATTAAATTAATTGCAGATAAAAATCTTTATACCCCAATTATCTTCCACAATTATTTTTGCTAATAATTGGGTTATTAGACACTTTATGTGTCAATGTTCACCTCTTATCCGACATTTTTATCCTCAATATTTCATAATCACATCTCGGGCAACTTTCTGGATATGCCAGCCTTCCCACCTTACTGCGCACTCCTACCCTCATCCCATCCTGTCATCTACCCTGAAAAATTCTTCATTGAAATGTCCAATTCTCTTTACCATAGACAATCTCTCTCACCAACATCTTGAATTCCGGGCCAGAACCTCCCCTATGTGGTAAGAAAGAAAATATTTTCAATCTATGAATCAAAACATTTAGCATTGTATGATTTCATAGCATATTTTGAACAGAAATGGTATGATCTTTCTCAACCTCCAGACTTGAGAGTCAGTGTTAGACCTATCTTATGGGAAGTAGATGGTAAATAGATTTTCTATTTTATGTGACAAGCTACTGCTTCTAACCAGGATACTGCTGTATTATTTTTATTTTTTCCTCCTCTAAAAGAGACTCCACCTCACTGCTTCACCTCTACTTGATTCCCCACCCTGCAAATCCACCTCGCTTGCCTCCTATTTACCTCCAATAGAAACCCCACTCCTCAAACTTACCTTGCTCTCCATCTCTTCATCTCCACTAGACAACCCAGAACACCCTTTCAACTTTAATTTATGCCCCACCCCTTTAATCCATGTTGCTTTACTCCCATTTTCCTCCAAGAGAAACCCCACTCCTCAAACTTACCTCGCTCTCCATCCCTTCATCTCCACTAGACACCCCAGCACACCCTTAAGACTTTAATTGATGCCCCACCCCTTAAATCCACCTCGCTTTACTCCCATTTGCCTCCAATAGACACCCCACTCCTAAAACTTACCACACTCTCCATCCATTCATCTCCACTAGACACCCCAACACACCCTTTCAATTTCTATTGATGCCTGGCCCCTCAAATCCACCTTGCTTGCCTCCCATTTGCCTCCAATAGAGACCCCAACGCACCTTTTTAACCAAACTTGATGCCCCAAGCATCAAATCCATCTTTCTCCCTTCCTCATCATGCAAAAATTAACTTTCCACCCTCTCCATAGCCTTCAACCAAAAACCCTCCACCTTTACATCCAATATTATCTTCTTCACTTCATTTCCACAAAAAAATGATAATCTTAAAGTATGTAATATTAAATTTATAGAGATGAATAAAGAAAAGTAATACAAATATATTAAAATAAGTTTATGATACAGACAACTGTTTTGCAATAACTGAAATAGTCTATGGGACAAGATATATGATTTAATAGCCCAATATAATAAAAATGAACATTATTTGATGAAAATAGCTAATAAATAAATAAATTATGAGCCAATGAATAAAAAAATTATTATATTTCACACCATTAAGCATCTCCAAAAAGTAACTAAAAGTCTGACAAACAGTCACTTTAATTTGTACAATTATATATTTGGCAAAACCATAAATGCTTGGCCTTTTTGCTAAAAATTATTTAATACTTTTTTTGCCTGTATCAGCACTTTTCCGGCCCTAATTAGGGGTTTTTAGGCTTTTTTTGGGTGATGCATCCAACATAAAAGATGACACAACAGTATAAAATGTCCACAAAAAAATGTCAAAAGGGCAAAGAGTTATCATTCATGCCATAAATAAATAAAAAAGTAATTTTTTTCCCAAAAAATATTAGAAAATTATTGACCTGAATCTTTTGTAAGTTTCCTGAATGCAAAAATTACAGTCCTGTTACATTCAAGATTTTTGAAATATATATTTTTTCTCTATAATGATGTCTGTAAGTAAAGGTTAATGTGATAGTTTGTATTAATATTAACTTTTTTTATAAATCTTGATTAATGTGGACAAATTAAATATATTCTCAAGGTACTAAAGAAGCACATAAGAGGGTGGCAAGCTAATTTTTGGGTGATGAGGTGTCAATTGGAGGTGAAGAGGAAGAAAGAGAGGTAGATTTGATGCTTGGGGCATCAAGTTTGGTTAAAAAGGTGCGTTGGGGTCTCTATTGGAGGCAAATGGGAGGCAAGCAAGGTGGATTTGAGGGGCCAGGCATCAATAGAAATTGAAAGGGTGTGTTGGGGTGTCTAGTGGAGATGAATGGATGGAGAGTGTGGTAAGTTTTAGGAGTGGGGTGTCTATTGGAGGCATATGGGAGTAAAGCGAGGTGGATTTAAGGGGTGGGGCATCAATTAAAGTCTTAAGGGTGTGCTGGGGTGTCTAGTGGAGATGAAGGGATGGAGAGCGAGGTAAGTTTGAGGAGTGGAGTTTCTATTGGAGGCAAATGGTAGTAAATCAAGGTGGATTTGAAAGGTGAGGCATCAATAAAAGTTGAAAGGGTGTTCTGGGGTGTCTAGTGGAGATGAAGAGATGGAGAGCAAAGTAAGTTTGAGGAGTGGGGTTTCTAGTGAAGGTGGAAGGGAAGGGAGAAAGGAAGATTTGAGGTGTAGTGGAGTTGGTGGGAATACGAGGGAAGGATAGGATCAGAAACTTATGTTAATTTACAAAGGAAATATTTACAAAAAAGGAATAAACCATGAATGTAAAAAAGAAATGAGGGTGTGTAGATAGAAAAAAAGGTTAAGTGTTCGCCACCAAAATTAAGTATCATAGATTGAAGAAAGACTTAAGGATGGCATCAGCAATTATTAGTCATGTGACTTTCTTGAAAATCCATCATGGATGAGATGAGTTCAGGATCAGGAATTAGGAATGGAAATTGGGGTATAAGAGGCGGGACAATGTATTATCGTGCATTCCTTATCCACTTTCCTGGGGCTAGTGGATAAGAATCTTCCGCATTTAATAATGTCGGATCTGGCAAAAATAAATTCCTGATCCCTAATTGTGGATCCCTGAACATTGATACCCCCTATTATTATTATTATTATTATTCAATTATTTAAATTCAAACCCTAAAAGATTCAGCATCACATGCCTCTCCTGAGCAAGCCTGCAACTACTTTTCATTCACACATAGTGTCAGGCTGAGGTTTAGTACAAAGATGTGAATTAGCTTGAATGGTCAGTTGTCTAGAAGATTTTAATGGTCCTATATGAATACTGTAGTATAAATCCAACAAATAGTAAAATATAATCAAAAATAATGGTCTCAGTAATAAAATTCTCACTATCTTTATATGTGGCTTACAATCTTTGTATTTGGCAGAAAAATATATTTTAATAATTCAGATACTATTCAAAAGTCTTATAAAAGTACTAATTGATATGTATTGTAATTTATTTGGTTATATTGGTTAAATTGTAATGATAAAGAATGTAGAAACAAGACCCAAAAACCTCCTCCTTTTATACGCACTGAGTTCCCTAATGAATCCCTTGATGTAACACTCCAATACACAGTTAATGATGCCCCAAACCAACTAATAGACATGCCCATCAACATCCCCAGTAACCCATGACATAATTAGAAGAGTAACAACCATCAAAATCCTGTAATAATAAGGAAAATCCATCAAAATTAAAGAATAATATAAAAAGAGAGTATATGCGTATTAAACAATAATATAAAATACTAAAGAGGGAATTTTTAAGTTTAATAATAGCTTAATAATAAGGAAGATTCACGTTAGAAATAATGGGGCTAATCCTGACATTATACTACGTGAAATTCCCATTCAAAAATACCCAATATTGACTGAGAAACTACCCAAAAACTCAAAAAAGAGCGTGAGATGTGGGGTAACTACATGCAGTCCTTGGCAGGCGCTTGCACAGGTAAATCCTTGACTAAATTTAGGCAAATTTAACCGTGGTAGTGAAATAAGGCGCCAAGAGTGAGGTTATTAATGAAATTAGTGCATATAAAGAGGGTCAATGCATTATTAATTAAGCTAGGACACTAAATAAGTGCCTGTCACCTATTATAGTGTGTCTCCCCACAGTGGGCGTAAAATTTGGGGTAATTATAGTGTGACAAAGCTAACTTTGCTAAAAATGAAGCTATTCACACAGGAGAAAAGCAGGCAGTATGTGGCCAGTACACAGAAGCCATTTCTGGCATAAAAAACACCAAATTTTAAAAGTGTAAATTTTATGCATATAAATAGCCAAATCAATAGTCCTAAATGAGACAAATTGATCTGTAAAAGCGCAATTTTGATATTCTCAAATTTATGGCGCATATAGTCAACTTTTAAGCGAAATAAAGCGCATTTCTTGTTTTTTGCATAAAACAGTGAAAATAACAGCTTTAAGTGTACTTAAAAATTATGTAGCCTTATACTTAAGGTTCTTAAGATTACCCTAACTTATTCCAACTTAATATTAAGTACATAAGACTTATAAAAGGTGGATATAAGCGTGTATATAAGGTGTTATAATGGCATATTTTGTATATTATCATAATTTTACTTATGTATACTGTTTGTGTACTCTTAATTATTATTCCCATGTATAGTTTATGTGTTTAACATAAATTATAAGTACTTTTTACTCAGTCCTGGGGATATACAGGCTGACACTCACCCACCCAAAAAAAACAATAAAAAAATGATAAGTTATACATTTTTTTTTATTTATTTGTTTAATTTTCAGGTATTCAGATTAATTCTGTAGCATTAAAGATTATACTTTAAAGAAATAAAACATAATAAAAAATTATGAGTACTGGTTTTTTTAACCCCTCAGCTGGTTGAACAGAAATTTATTTCTGTTTAAATTTTTTAAGAAGGGTGGATAAATTAGAAATTTCTTTTTAAGGTATCCATTTGTCAAATTCATTTGATTTCCCTTTAAATCTTAATAAATACTCAGTTCCTTTTTCTTTAGTAAGGATTCTTTTCTTGAGTATTTTTTCAATTTCTGCTTTTTCCACAATTTCTTCAGGTTGCTTTTTAGGCCTTCCCCTTCTTTTTGGAAATAAGTCAGGATCATTTGCATGGTAAGGTTTCAATAATGAGATTGGGAAAACTGGATGTTTCCTATCATATGGGGCATATAATATGACTTCCACTGCATTATTACCAACCATTTTGCTTACTACAAAAGGTCCTATAAAGGGATCCTTTAATTTAACATTACCTTGTAAGTTAAAATGTAGTGTTGATATGAGGACTTCATCTCCCTTTTTGAATTCAAATTATTTATGAGATTTATCCCACCTTTTCTTTTCATATTCAAATGCTTTTTGGATGCATTCTTCTGCATTCTTTCTACACATTTGTTGCATATGAATGAAGGATTTAGTACCAGGGTGTATATCTAACCTTTGTAATTTATTTAAATGATTTACTGGGGTATTTGGTATGTATCCCAGCCAGAGTTCAAATGGTTTCTTCTCTGTTACAGAATGAGTTGTGCTGTTATAAGCAAATTCAAGGCAATGAAATGTTCCTGCTCTGTGAGTGATTGTCATTCTTCCTCTGTACTCCTGTAAAGCTAGTTGCCATCTAAACATGTGCCTATTAGGGGTTTTCATGTTTAGTAATGATTTTACTGCACTGCAATCTGTTATAAGTTCAAACTTCTGGTCTTCCAGATAGTAATGAAGTTTATCCAAAGCCCACACCACGGCCAAACATTCTAGCTGTGTGGCACCATACCTTAATTCTGTTTTTCATCAGGTTCTTGATATATAAAAGATGACTACTTCAGATAATTTTCCATTTATTATCTGTTTCTGCTGTAAAGCAGCACCTAACCCTATGAAGCTTGCATCAGTGTAAAAGATAAAAGGTAGGGTGAAATCTGGCAGTCCCAATATTGGAGCTGACATTAAACATTCCTTTAATTTATTAAAGGCGTGTTGTCTTTCATTATTTTAAATGAAAGCTTCATTTTTCCTGATTAATGTTGTTCAAGGAGCTACAATGGATTGGTAATTTTTAATGTACTGTCTGTAATATCCACACATACCCATAAAACTTTGAACCTCTTTTACATTTTTAGGTATACCAATGTTTTTTATTTTTGCCACCTTATTCTGGTCAACCCAAATTTGTAATCCAGATACAACATGTCCAAAAACTTTCAAGGATTGAAATGCAAACTTACATTTCTTAAATGCAATTTTCGTATTAATTTCATCCATTTTTTGAAAGACTCTTTCCAGGTGATTTAAATGTTCATCATATGTTTTTGAAAGCACTATGATGTCATCAATATAGACCAAAAGCCATCCTTCAACCATTTCCTGATGGAAAACACTATCCATTAATTTTTGGAAGACTGAAGGCACATTTTTTGTGCCAAATGGCATTCTCACATACTTAAATATACCCATATGTGTGGTTATTAATAAGTAATTTTGAGAATTCTTTTCCACTGGAATCTGGTGGTAACCCTTGTTTCCATCCAGACAGGAAATGTATTTTGCTCCTTGTAAGGTACCATGGATAGAAGCTATCCTTGGTAGAGGGTAAATATCATCTACAGTGTATGTATTCAGAGCTCTATAATCACCACATAATCTTGACTTAAATTTTTCATAAGAGATTAAAACTGGTGAAATAACACAATACTTAGGTGTTGTGTCTACTTTTTCAACAATACCTATTACTAACAACATTTTTATGTTGTCTTCAATATCTTTCCTTTTTGCAGGAGAAGCTGGGTAAGGTTTCTTTTTCAAGCTGCCGGGAATATTATCCAAATCACAACTTAAAGAGATTTTCATCTCATGGTTTTTGACCAATCCTAGTTCATTTGAATCATGAGCAAATGCCATAGGATATTATTTAATCAATCTCAAAATAATTTCTTCTTCAATTTTTGAGAGTTGAGGACTGAAAGAGGCCTTTTGAATTTCATTGTCCAATTAAACCATTTCAATGGTGGCTCTTCCACCTTGCAGTTGTTCTTCTCTAGGAGAAATGGCATATACTGAGTTTTCATAACATATTTTAAATTTTCTCTTACCATTCACGCCTATAGTGAAGAAACTGTTTGCAGGATCTAGTTTAATGCCAAATTTTGTCAATAAATCATTTCCAATAATAAACCAATCACTACAATTTTTATTATCCATTACTACAAATTCACATACTGCTCTAACATATCCATTATTATATTTAAAGAATACAGCAGTTTTGTATTTGCCAATTTTATTTAATACTGAACCAAAACCTCTCCAGTTCTTTGTTTGAACAGTTTCTAGTTTTTCCTGGTACTTACTATCAAGTTTCATTAATGTCTTAATTGAAACTACACTACCTGCAGCCCCAGTGTCAAGAATGGCATTCATTTATTTTTCACAAATAATAACAGGTGCTCTGGTAGGTGTTATTTTGTAAGTATCATGAGTTACATCTTTAATTATTTCAGCTTCCTCAATGGAATTTAAACATGTGTCTGTATGAGGTATAGCATCATTCAGGAACATAATATCCTGTTCTAATACAAATATGTCATGTTCATCATCACTGTAAGATATGTTACTTTTGCAATTCTCACTGGATTCCACATTCTCATCTTCATGATTACTTGGTTCAGAATTCTGTCAGGTTTCAATAACATATATTCTTTTCTTACACGTGTGACCCTTAACCCAAGGTTCATTACATTTATAACAAGTGTTATTCTCTTGTCTTTTAGGGACAAGGGGAGCTGAAGGTTTTTTCTTCTCCACTGGCAATTTACTTGTAGTAGGTTTTACTACATCAACACTTTGTTTGTAATTATTATACTTGGTTTCATATTTGTGGTTTAATAATATCTCATTGCATATATTAATGAACCCAGAGGTATCTCTGATGGTTTCAGTTCTAGCTACAATAATGTCTCTAACTGATATAGGCAACTTGTATATTATTTTCTCTTTCCACTCATCATAATCCATTTTTGGATCCATAGCTTTCATAATTTTTATTAAATTCATTAAAAAGACCATGGGTTTATCTCCAGCATTTGTATTATATCTGGATCTTTCTTAAATCTTTGTTGAGTGATTCTGAATTTTGCGCCACCAAATTGTCTTTCAATTAGTGCCTTCCATTCTTTCCAGGAGTAGTTAATTCCCTCACTCAATACAGATTCAAACCATAATAAGGCCACATCTGTAAATAAAGATATTAATTTTGATGTAATTTCTTCATCAGGTAATTTGTATGAAAATATTAAGTTATCAATTCTTTTAATGAATTGTTTCCAATCAGATTTTGAATCCCCGTCAAAAGAAGGGTACTGATCTAACTTAGGCCAGTTTTTTTGGCTAGTTTTTGCTTCCCTAACCTGAGGAATATTGAGTAATTCACTTACTTTAGAAAGATTATCATTTATTTCATCTTTTACTGATTTTATATTCTCAGAGCCCATGACTCTATGTTCATGTTCAATCATTGGTTTATCATCAGAGTGTTTCATAAAAACTGGTACTCTTTCCACATAAGAGGTATTATCTTTTATTTTTTCAGTATTTTTCAAAATTTTAGCTACTTCAATTTCTACTCTTTGTAACCTATCTTTTATTACAGGTACATGAGTTAAGGTATCATTTACATTTGAAAAAGACAATTTTACACATCCCTCTATGGTAGCCATAATATTCTGAGAATGTTCTAATTTTTTTTCTAAATTTTTAATCTCAGAGTTTAATCTTTTGTTTTTATTGGTTAATTCATTATTTGAATTCTCAATAATTTTTAACCTATTAGCTGTTGTACTCAATGATTGTGTGAGTTTTAATAATACACTTTCTGTATTATTGTTTGAGTCTCTAGAGAATTCTTCCAATTTTTCAATTCTTAATAATAATTTACTAATTATTTTTGATTCAATTGGATTTTCTTTTAGAAAATATTCAATTTTTCCTGTGTCCAATTCAGAAGACTCATCATCAGGTTCAAGATTTAATTCATTTGGTTCCATTTTTATATTAATAGCATTTTCCTGGTGGTCAATAAAACTATGTACATTGCCCTCATTTAAAGACAAGTTTAACATGTTATTTTCAAATGAATAATTTTTTAAATCCTTATCAATTATATCTAATAACTCTCTATCAATTTCATTACCCATAAGTAAGTCTATGCTAGGATTATATAATTGATCCTGAGAAGATGGATGACTTACCAAGGTCTTATTCCATTTCCCCTGCCTCTCCTTGGCTTTCCCCTGTAAGGGTGACTGCTGGAGCCCTGCTGTTGAGGTTTGTTGTAGTTTTGGGCGTACCAATCCCACTTCCATTTGCTTACTGTAATTTTTTGATCCTCTTCTTGGGCTGGAAGTGCTACTATGGAACTGTTGGGTGCCACTGTTGGTGGTTGACCCTTTATTTCTACTAGAGCTTGATTGACTTCTACAAAACCCTGAGCTGCTCTTTTCTCCAGATTGTTTATCTGTTCCACTATATTGTTTACCCTTTTTTTCAAAGTGTTCAGTAGAGTGGAGAGGGAGTGAATTTGTTCTTGTAAGGTATTTTTTGTTTTCTTTATTGATACCTGTTTTAAAATTTTTTCCCTTTGCTCCAGAGACATTTGTGGAGTGATGGTGTTTATAGGGGACTCCTGGCCCTCCATTTGAATGTCCTGTACCAGGTTTCTCAGCTCTAGGTCTTAAGCCATAAGGTTTTGCCTTATTACTCACAATATCATTGTTGTCACACATTTTACATAGAATCTAATCAAAGAATTGAAATTTGATATTTTCAAAACTTCAAAAAGGAGTTTTATCAGTACTTATTAATACCACTGAAGACAATTTTATTGCTTACTTGTAGGTATAAAGTGAATTTAGAAGTGCCAAAAGTCAAATATGCTTTTATATGGTCACTTGATTTAACTGGTCTACAGTATGTAGCCATGTTTTTATATTTAAAAAAGAAAATTTGTCAGTAAGATTCTATCTAAATATTAAATGAATTTTACAAACCAATAAAAGGGGATTAAGAGTCCTGTTAAAAGAAAACAATTAATCATTTTACTTGGTTATCATCTGCAAAGATCACAAATTTAATTGGTCTATTGACAGACTCCCACTAAGAACAATTTTATGTTAAATTAGTGGTAAAAATTTTATCTGAAAAGATCACAAATTTGATTGGTCTATTGACAGACCCACTAATAACAATTATATGTTAAATTAGTGGTAAAATTGTTGATTCAATATCACAATTTTATTATATAGCACGGATTCTTTTTCTTAAATCACTATATAAGTGACCCCAACCTGTTGTAATTATCCAAATATTTCTATAGGGATTTTATTTACATGTACCTTCTTTGAAACTTTTACTTACTGGATTATAACAGAATTCTTGAGGAAAGGTCCCCAATTGTCAGGCTGAGATCAAGTACAAAGATGTGAACTAGCTTGAATGGTCAGTTATCTAGAAGATTTCAATTGTCCTATATGAATACTGTAGTATAAATCCAACAAATAGTAAAATTTAATCAAAAATTATGGTCTCAGTAATAAAATTCTCACTATCTTTATATGTGGCTTACAATCTTTTTAGTTGGTAGAAAAATAGATTTTAATAATTCAGATACTATTCAAAGTCTTATAAAAGTACCAATTGATATGTATTGTAATTTATTTGGTTATATTGGTTAAATTTTAATGATAAAGAATGTAGAAACAAGACCCAAAAACCTCCTCCTTTTATACACACTGAGTTCCCTAATGAATCCCTTGATGTAACACTCCAATACACAGTTAATGACGCCCCAAACCAACTAATAGACATGCCCATCAATATCCCCAGTAACCCATGACATAATTAGAAAAGTAACAACCGTCAAAATCCTGTAATAATAAGGAAAATCCATCAAAATTAAAGAATAAGATAAAAAGAGAGTATATGCGTATTAAACAATAATATAAAAGACTAAAGAGGGAATTTTTAAGTTTAATAATAGCTTAATAATAAGGAAGATTCACTGTAGAAATAATGGGGCTAATCCTGACATTATACTACGTGAAATTCCCATTCAAAAATACCCAATATTGACTGAGAAACCACCCAAAAACTCAAAAAAGAGCGTGAGATGTGGGGTAACTACATGCAGTCCTTGGCAGGCGATTGCACAGGTAAATCCTTGACTAAATTTAGGCAAATTTTACCCTGGTAGTGAAATATGGCGCCAAGAGTGAGGTTATTAATGAAATTAGTGCATATAAAGAGGGTCAATGCATTATTAATTAAGCTAGGACACTAAATAAGCGCCTGTCGCCTATTATAGTGTGTTTCCCCACAGTGGGCCTAGAATTTGGGGTAATTATAGTGTGAAAAAGCTAACTTTTCTAAAAATGAAGCTATTCACAAGGGAAAAGGGCAGGCAGTATGTGGCCAGTACACAGAAGCCATTTCTGGCATAAAAAAACACCAAATTTGAAAAGTGTTATTTTTATGCATTTAAATAGACAAATCCATAGTCCCAAATGAGACAAATTGATCTGTAAAAGCGCAATTTTGATATTCTCAAATTTATGGCGCATATAGTCAATTTTTAAGTGAAATAAAGCGCATTTCTTGTTTTTTGCATAAAACAGTGAAAATAACAGCTTTAAGTGTACTTAAAAATTATGTAGCCTTATACTTAAGGTTCTTAAGATTACCCTAACATATTCCAACTTAATATTAAGTACATAAGACTTATAAAAGGTGGATATATGCGTGTATATAAGGTGTTATAATGGCATATTTTGTATATTATCATAATTTTACTTATGTATACTGTTTGTGTACTCTTAATTATTAATCCCATGTATAGTTCATGTGTTTAACATAACTTATAAGTACTTTTTACTCAGTCCTGGGGATATACAGACTGACACATAGAGACTGCACATTCACCTTTAACTTGAGGAAACAGACCCACAATAGAACTTGTTCCATCTGTTTTGAGAAAATAATTAAATTCTCTGGCCTCAAATATGGATCTTTCCCTATTCCTGCCACCAGCTTTGCCTCTTTTTTCAAACCATCTTCACAAACTTCTACTTATCCTTCTAATCCTCCAAAAAATCCCTCTCATTTTAGTCCTTCATATTAACTAAACATTTTCTCTTATTCCAACTCTATGGAACCCATCTAACCATCATCAGCTCCAGTTTTTTCATACCTACAGTTAAGGTTTTTTTCTGCTCCTAGAGCAATTATTAATCCTTCTTCAATTAAAAAAAGTTCTTATTATTTCTCCATATTCATCAATTCCTTCTCCTTCTCCTATCAGAAGCCAAGTTAATAAAACACCTAGATCCAACAGCCTTCTGCTTTCTTCCCACTCTTCTAAGCCATCCAAAAGACTAAAAACTCTGAGTTCCTACTCTTCAACCATTTAGAAAAGATCCAGTGCATCCTGAATGATTTCCAAAACCAAAAAATTTCATCTTCCCAACATCATTAATCCTTTCTCATTCTTCCTTTAAGAACTCTATTTGCCCAATCAGCTTTTTAATTTTTGCCTTGATAGTGTTAATTCTAGTGGGTTCCCTATAAAATTTTTCCGTGTATTCTTCATTCTTGATAATTTATTATTGTTGTTTATTCAGACTCCTCTAGCTTTTTCTATCCTTATCCAGCCTATCATCTACCTGATTCAGCTCCAAAGTGTGCACAAGTTCCCCACCATAAGATAAGTAGTACAATTTATCCAGCTTTTTTCAACAACATTATAGCACATTATGGAAGTCATCCTCATAAATACAGAGAGTAATTCTATATAAGAGAACAAGTTTCAAGGGAACATTTCAAAATAGAAAAATGGCTTCAACACCATCAAGATTGTCAAATTTATTCAGCAAAAATGTCTCCTAGGGCCCAATCATCAAAGTCTTCAAATAAAGCTTCCCCTTAAAAATACCAGCTCCCTTGGATTCTTCATTTTCCTTGATAAATATCTGTTCTGGGTAAAATAGAAGTTATAATAAAACATTTAAACAGAATAAAATAAAATAATCTTTTAAAATATTATTATTATTATTATTATATTTTATTAATATTATTATGATTTTTATTTTTATTTTTATTGTTATTATTTTTTATTTATTATCTTATTTTTGTTTTAATAAAGTTTGAAACAGGAAAATAAAATTTAAAGTGAAAAATAATTTTGAAATAAATTTTTATAATTTAAAATTTGAAGATTTAAAGTTAAAATTTGAAAATAAAATATAATATAAAGATTTGCCCCAGTCATTTTATAAGCCATACTCCTGACATCATACCCACATCCAAGTGCAACTTGATGTGGTATACACAAGTAAGAAATTTTGTACATTAAACATAAATAAATTTTTTAAATTTTTGAAAACATAAAATAACAAAATAAAGAAATGATCACTGGGTAGGCTCCCTCCAGTTTTTAAAAATTATTGGAGACAACCAGTGAGTATTATTCCTAAAAAAATTAATTATAAATAAAATTAAAAATTGAAACAACATAAAATTCAAAACATAAAAGTCAAAAGACAAAATATTAAGATAAAAATAATCTTGATTCATGTTTTTAAATCAGTGTATTTGTTTGATGTTTTTATAGTCCAGTTTATAGTCTTATAGAACTATCTATATGACAAAAACAAAGCCAGGATTCAACTATAAACAAGAAATTTTTATAAAAAAATTGTGAGATAATTTTGTATAGAGCAGCCAGCTCATCAATTCCCCCAAACTTGCCAATATTTAATTTAGAATTTCCCCCTGTGAATACGTCTACCAAAATAGATTACAGTCCAACACAAATCTTCATCCAATAAATTTTGAAATTAAATCTTTAAAGATATTATTTCTTCAAGAATGATGGTAAATTCCAAAATGAGAGTAAATTTTCATAACAATAGGGGGTGTCAGTTCTGGCAAATCCACACTTAACTTAAGTGCAGATTTCAAACCAAATCAGCACTTAAATTTTGCAAAAAAGTAACTTATTTCAAAAAAGGGTGTCAGTTATCACCTCAAATCAGCACTTTTTTTCACAACCACATGTTGGCCACAACATCCCTTCCTTTCTTACCCCATCCCTGTCACATGTGACACACTGACCTTCCTCACTCCCTACCCATCAATCCTTGGCACACACCCCTTCCTAATATCCTCAACATTTTATTACAACATTTCGACAAGGCATGTTTAAATTCTTTTTTACTTATTTCTTCTACCTCTTAATCTCTTTTCTTGTTATGTACCAGTTTCATAATGCCTCCCAGACATTCCAAATCTCAAAAGGTAACTCATAAATCTGCTTTGTCACAAAAGTCTGCTTGTAAAGCAAGCTGCACACCTGAAAAATCAAAGTCAGGTCAGCTAAAAAAGAATGATTATCTCATCATAATCAACTTCCTTAAAATAAAATCAAATTATGATGCATGTTTTGGATGTGAAAAGTCCACTCATATTGGACGTTGTAGAATAGACTCCTACAGTCACATTGCTGCAGGCGGAATCCAAGGGAGTTGGAAAAACAAAAAGAAATCCCTGTCCCTCTAAGTAAACGTAAGATTCAATTAACTAAGCTTGAAGATCTGCTTGAAGAGTTGGATAAGTTGAAAATCTCAGAGAAAGACTTTGAAAGTGTTGGAAACCTATAATATAGAAAAAAATAAGTGCAATAAATGATTACACCCCCAAAACAAATACCTAATACAAGATTACACTGATACAAGTCACAGCAAATACTTAGAACAAGCCGCAACAATTGCCCCAGAGACTGAAAAGTACAGTAAAGTACCCCAGAAACTACCCTTGGGATGATCTGTTCAAAGGTGCCTTATTAAAGGTCTGCCCCAGATTTACCCAGTTTCCCACCAAAATTAAAGAGTGTTCTTTATTATATTTTTATTTTATAAATTTTATAAGAAAAGAAATAAATTTCAGTCACCTAGGATGAGAGCTATCCTATGGTACCCTATATGTTGATATTTTTTTATTATAATTGTTGTTATATGTTAAATATTGTTAATTATCAAAAAAGTCCCTTATTATCAAAACTAAAAGACAAAAAAAATGTAGAAGACAAAGATTCCCCCCTCCCCACATGATTCTCCTGCTCCAGACCTTTCCAACAATACCCTACATGCATATGATCTACAATAAACTATTGATCTAGTAAGCATAATAACTTTCTAACCAAATTTTGCCACAATAGCCAAACTCCTGGCACAGTGACCAAACTTTGCACAGTGACCAAACTTTGCACAGTGACCAAACTTTGCACAGTGACCAAACTTTGCACTGGTGATCAGACTTTTCTACAGTGACCAAACTTTGCCACAGTGCCCAGACTTTTCTGCAGTGACCAAACTTTGCACTGGTGATCAGACTTTTCTACAGTGACCAAACTTTGCCACAGTGCCCAGACTTTTCTGCAGTGACCAAACTTTGCCACAGTGCCCAGACTTTTTGCACCAATGACCAAACTTTGCCACAATGACCAACTTTGCCACAGTGACTTTGCTTTTGCACCGGAAAATCACTGGAGCGCACCGGAAAAAAATGGCTACTCCATGAGCACACTGCATCCACCAAAAATACCAAGAGAGCCCTAGAAAATCCAGTAAAACCAATACCCAATCCATGAAGCCATCAAATAACAATAGGAATACCAACATATATCCATTCCAAAACACCATAAATCCTCCAAAAAATCACCATAAATCCTTCAAAAATCACCATAAATCCACCCAAAAAAAATCCATTTAACTCCCTTCAACCAAATTAACACCTGCTAACACCATGATTTTCTTCCAACCAAGGTCCAATCAAATTTTTACCTAAGTAGCCTACCCAGATTTGGAATGCCACATCCTCCCTCCAATATGGAATGTCCCCATTCCATTCTGAATCACATAAAAAACTCTTCCACCATCATTTCAATAAAAATTTTGCTTCTAAAGTTGACTCCACTTGATTTTTGATGCTTCAATCCGCTGAGAATGAAAGAGTAGGCTTTAAAACCTACTGAGCTAGAACTGCAATGATCTAGACACCGTCATGAGGTCCTCCAAACTCCTCTACCATTCACCTCCAACAAAAAAAAATTAAGAGAGTTGGCTTTCATCTCCACTGAGCCAGAACTGCAATGATCTGGACATCGCCATGAGGTCCTCCAATTTCCAAAATCACCAACTACAGAAAAGAAAATTTAGAGAGTGGGTATTCATCTCCACTGAGCCATAACTGCAATGATCTGGACATCGCCATGAGGTCCTCCAATTTCCAAAAACAACCTCCACTTGAATTTTCTTGAGTCATCAAGCACAAAAATCACCAGTTTATAGTCTTAGAGGACTTCCACCTGCATCACAAAACCAATGCTAGAGATAAATCTATAACAATAAAGCATATAAACAAACTTTGTGGGGTAATTGTGTATAGAGTTTCCAACTCATCAATTACCCCCAAACTTGCCAATATAAAATCTAGAAGGTTCCCCAATGAACACTTCTAACTAAAAGAAATCCTCCTCAAATCTTGACCGTTATAATTCCTAGTTTCATTGACATCTTCAGTTTTCCACAGTCTTGAAGTTTAGGACCAATCATAAATGATCTTGAAAAGAATTTCAGTTTTAAGTCTTGATGGACTAGCAGAATAAATAAAATAAATATATAATAAAAGAAAAAGAGAAATAAAATAAAAGATGTCCCCCAGCCATTTGGATGAGCCGAACCCCTGACATCATACCCACATCCAAGTGCACCTTGATTGTGGATACACAGGAAAGAAAAATCAAAAATATAACATAAAATGAAATTTTTGAAAACAAATTATTTTTGAAAATAATAATTTTGAAAATAATTTTTTTTTTAAATTAAATTTTGAAAATTTGAAGATTTGAAAAATGATAATTTAATGAAAATCAAGGAAACAAACTAATGATCACTGGGTGGGCTCCCTCCAATTTGTAAAAATGATTGGAGACCACAAGTGATCATGTACCCCAATACAACAAAAAAATGAAACAAAACAAAGTTCTTGAATCCAGACTTCCAAAAGATTGTGCTGTGTCAACGTAAGGTTCCAGTTTATAGTCATAGAGGACTACCTATATAACAAAAAACAAAGCCAGGATTCAACTAGACACAGAGAAGGGTTGGAAACAAAAATTATGGGGTAATTGTGAATAGAGCTTCCAACTCATCAATTACCCCCAAACTTGCCAATATAAAATCTAGAAGGTTCCCCTGTGAACACTCCTAACAAAATTTTTTCCCCCTCATCTTTTCACCACATAATAAAATTTTAAAATTGAAGTAATGATTGATTTTTCAAAAGACTGTGAGATTTCCTAAAAGATTGATGTTGTAGTTTATCCTCATTTCGGAGTCAAACTTCAGCACTCTTTGTGCCCCTAGGGTAAAACTTCTTCACTTGATCAGCAGCTACCCTCTTTTTTAAGACAACACCATCCAGTTCTTCCAAAACATATGAACCACCAGAAACCTGTTCTCTAATCCTATATGGTCCATTCCATCTATCAGCAAACATTTTCCCCCACTGACTTTCCAAACTCCTATTATACACCAACACCATATCAATAGGCCTCAAAGGCTTCCTGAGTCTATGAGCCAACCTTTTATCCCAATACCTGACAGACTGATCCCTGATCTTGATCATCCTATCGTATGCCTTCTCCAAATATTCCTCCTTCTTTTCCAACTGTTGCATTCTAGCACAGAGCAAATCTTCAGTAGTTTTGACTACATCCCAATCAATACCAAGATAAGATTCAGATTCAAAATCAACTGGTAAAACAGCTTTCTGACCAAAAACTAATTCATAAGGAGAATAATCAGTTGTCCTCTTGGTGGTAATCCTGTCAGCAAATAAAACAAGGGGTAGATAATGCCTCCACTTTTTAGCACTTTTTCCACACATTTTAACCAAAGCATCCTTAATAACTTGATGCCCCATTTCAACCATTACTTCTGCTTCAGGATAATATGGGGTTACCACCCTAGCCTTTGAGCCAATTTTTGAAACAGCTTCCTTGAATTCTGCACCAAACTTGGAGCCGCCATCAACAGTTACCAACTTCATAACACCATACCTATACACCCATTCCTTCATCAAAAATTCTGCTACATTTTTAGCAGATAAACTAATAAGAGGGACAGCCTCAACCCAACCTGACAAATCATCCCTTGCCACAATCAAGTACTTATATTTACCTTCCTTGATGTGAACAGCATCCAAACTAACCCGTCCAAAGATAGTATTTTCACCAGCAGCATTTCCAGGTTCTTTTGGCCTTAAATAACTTCTTCTCTGACATTTTTCACATGACTGAACCCAAGATATAACAGCCATCTTCATTCCAGGCCACAAAAATCTATCAGCAATATGCTTATAAGTTTCTCCAAAGCCCCTATGCCCTAAATCTTCATGAAGAGATTTCATCACCAATTCTTGACCTTTTCTTTGAGATACAACAACTTGATAATTCAGATGTCTTTTTTTCATCAACCTTCTACCAGACAAATAAAAACCAGGTGACTTCTTTTTGATAGCCACCCATTCAGCTTCATCACATTCTTCTGGTTTTCCCAGAGACAACAAATATTTCACCATTAAAAAATAAAACCCAGTCTGGCCCCCAATTTCATCAGAAAAATCCAATAATATAACATCCAAAGGAACCTCCCTGTCCCCAATATCTCCCACTTGTGAATGAGCAATCATTCTCTGAGCATTCGGCTGTTTGCTGAAATTCACATAATCCACTTCATTCAAACATTTTTCCATTCTACCACTATCCTCCTTCAGATCCCAAACATAAACACCATTAACCAACTTCCAATTATCCCAAACAACCACACCATCCTCATCTACAAAAACCTCATGATCAACTAGATCATCAACTTCATCAAATTCAACAAAAATAGAACCAGCCAGTTTAACCTCATGGGGGAGGTACGGAAAGTCCTCAGCACCCTTGGTACTGGCCTTGATTATAGGTATATCTTCTTCAAACTCTTCTGAATCGGAATCATCTACTGTAGGTGGTCTTCTTGAAAATCCATCAGGCATAGTGAAAGATTTTCCAGGCCTGTGCACTAAATCGAATGAAAAATGTTGAATAAAAGCTACCCACCTAGTCATTGGAGCATTAGGTAAACTAGTTGAATTAATCATCTGAATTAAAGATTTAGCATCCACTTGAAGTTCAAAATGTTGACTCCATAAGATATTTTGAAGTTTCTTTAAAATTTTTGCCACACCACAGAGTTCCAACTTTGGTTGTGAATATCTTGATTCCACCTCAGTAAAAACTACAGATTCATACCTAACTGGTCTAATATAACCACCCTTATCCATCTGAAAAAGCACTGCACCAGCAGCCAGCTGACTTGAATCAACAGCTAAATAAATCCTACCAGCTCCTTCACCATAATCCAACTTATGAAGAATAATATCTTCACCAACCACCTTCTTCAACTTAACAAAAGCTTCTTCACAAGCTTCATCCCAATCCCAATCAGCATCCTTCCTATTTAACCTTCTCCATGGAGCAGCCAATAATGAGAAATCCCTAATAAACATCCTAAAATAAACACATACTCCCAAAAATCTTCTAACTTCAGTAGTGTTTCTAGGTCTTGGCCAAGATTGAATTTTGTTGACTTTCTTCTTTGACATAATTTGGCCTTCCCTACACACCACATGACCAAGAATCTCTAAAGCTGGAACACAACAAGAAAATTTAGAGCCAGAAATAGTTAAACCAGCTTCTTCAATTCTAAACAACATCCTTTCCAAAGTTACTGCATACTCCCAAATAAACCTCCTAATACCTGGACTCTCCTCCAACACTTCATTATCATAATCGGTTGAAAGACCTTTAATTCCACCATCATCAATAAATATACCAGCATACTGTGGAATTTCATCTTGAAGAATCCAAGCCATTTGTGCTTGATAAACAGCAACAGAACTAGTAGCACCTTGAGGTAATCTAGTCAGCTGTAAACCTCCAAGAGGAGTATCAAAAGTTGTCAGAGGTCTTGAATCCAGATGTAATTCTCTTTCATCATAGCCCCCATAATATCACCCAAACCATAACATACCCTTTCAGAAAAAGCATCAACAAATACCTCTGCACTTGGAGGAATACCAGAATCTTTTTATAGTCACCCTAGTCAATTCCCTAAGATCATGAACCACTCTAAGCTTTCCATTAGGCTTCTTGATACAGAAAACTGGACTTGAATAACTTGATGACAATTGTTCATAAAGTCCAGTCCTAATCCTTTCCCTATGGCCCAAAGAGTGACATTCCATGTTTTGTCACAGAAATGCATCCATGAATGGAATAGGGTTCCAAAACTGAACTTGAAATATAGCTCATTTTTTTCTCCTGCACAATAATCTTCATGTAGTGATTTCATAAGCAACTCTTGCCCCTCTCTTTGAGTTACAACAACCTGAGGATTTAAATAACTCCTTTTCATCAAACTCCTACCAGATAAATAAAATCCTGGTGTTTTTCTTTTTATAGCCACTAGATCAGCATCATCATCATTCTCTGGCCTTTTTAGAGTTAACAAATATTTAACTAACTTCTTATAAAATCCTCTCTGACCCCAGACTTAATCTTGAAATTCCAGCATTACCACATTGAGGGGGCTTCTCTATCACCTAAATTACCTGCACATGAATGAGCCAACATTTTTCTATCTTTACTTTTTTTACTGATCAAATAAAATTTTGAATCATCATCCACTGAACCTTCCAACCTCTCTTTAACCAAATTTTCTTTCACCTCATAAACACCTCTTTCAGTATCCCCATCTTCATCATCCATCCTCTTTTTAAATGAATTTTCACACATGTCCAAACTCTCTTTAACCAGATTTATTAATTCTCCAATATTCTACTATCACACACAACTACTAAATCCTCATCATAATACACCATTACATCTCCAACCACTTTTTTACCAAATATTTATACACCATCTTACCCAAAAATATCCTTCACCATCATTGTTTTACCTAACTTTACCACACCATCTTCCTCAAACACATCATCTACCATTATTTCATCATTATTTATATTTATACAACCTTCCAGTTTAACTTCATGGGGGAGTTCCTCTTCAGATCCATCAAAGTTTTTAAATTTATACTGCCCACCAGTTTAACCTCATGGGGGAGGTAAGGAAAGTCTTCAGCCTCTTTTGTGCTGGCTTTGATAACAGGTATATCTTTGTCAAATTCATCTGAGTCATAATCCTCTTCAGTGGGTGTTCATCTCAACAATACATCTGGAATTTTAAAGCTCATGCCATTCTTATGAACTAAATCAAAAGAAAAATGTTGAGTAAAAGCTACCCATCTGATCATGGGTGAATTTGGTAAACTTGGAGAATAGATTATTTGAATTAAGGATTTTACATCCACTTTAAGTTCAAAGTGTTGACCCCACAAAAGATTTTGAAGTTTGTTTAGAATTTTAGACACACAACATAGCTCTAATTAAGGCTGAGAATATCTTAATTCCACCTCATTTAACACAACATATTCATACCTAACTGATTGAATATAACTAGCCTTATCCTTCTGAGACAAGACTTCCCTAGAAGCAATTTGAATTGAGTCAACAGCCAAATAAATTTTACCTTCATTTTTTCCATAATCTAACTTATGCAGCACAATATCTTCTCCAACAACCTTCTTCAACTTCACAAATACTTCTTCACACTCTTCATCCCACTTCCAATCTGCCTCCTTTCTAGTCAACCTTCTCAATGGAGCTTCCAATGAAATAAAGTCCTAGATTAACAATATAAAATAAATGCATACCCCTTAAAATCCTCTGAATTCAGTAGTATTATTGGGTCTTGTCCAGGACTTAATTTTGTTAACCTTCTTTTTCAACATTATCCTACCCTCTCTACATACCACATGACCAAGAATCTTTAAGTCTGGTACACAACAAGAAAATTTTGAACCATAAATAGTTAAACAAGCTTCTTTAATCCTAAACATTATCCTCTCTAAAATAACAGCATATTTCTAGATAAATTTTTGTATTGCTGGATTCTCCTCCAACATTTCATTATCATAATTTTTTGAAGGGCCTTTAATTCTTCCATTGTCAATAAATATACAAGCATATTTAGTAGATTCATATTGAAGAATCCAAGCCACCTAAGCCTGCTAAAAATCAGCTGAGTTTGCTGCATTTTGAGGTAATATTTTTAATTTGAATTTTCCAAGTGGAGTTTTAGAAGAAGTGAGAGGTTTAGAATCAGGATTTTATTCTCTCTCATCATATCCCACCATAATATTACCTAACACATTATACACTCTTTCAGAAAATTCTTCCACAAACTCCTCAGCACTAGGTGGTGGACCATCATCTTTTATTGTAACCCTCTTTAGTTCTATAAGATTATGAGCTACCCTGAGCTTTCCATTAGGTTTCTTGATGCAAAATACTGGAGTTGAATAACTTTATAATGATTTTTCATATAATTAAGTATGAATATTTTCTCAAATAACCTCAATATAATTTTCTTTCAAAGCTTCAGGAATTGGAGTTGGCATTTTTTTGCCATGGTTAGTGACACACTACAAGAATCATATAAGTTTCCCCATAAGAATTATTTAAAACACCTCTCTCTTCCTCTGAAAAAGTTATGGAATTCTCCCTTTTTACCATTACATACAAAAAAAACTTCTTCTATTCACCTAAATACTAATCTTCAGATCCAAAATTTACAACACCTATTCTTTCAAAAGTGATTCAGGAAAATTCTTGACTAAAAGACTGTCATAAGAATCTCTTGAAAAATTGGCCTTTTCAAAGGTGGATTTAATTCAGCTTGTAGCAGCTCATTAATTGGCTTGACCTTTTTTGCTACCTTCTTATATTTCTCTGCATCAACATCCATATTGAGTTGAGGAATAAGATCTCTTCTTAATCCACCATTGCATAAATCATAATCAGAACTTTTTTTATCATCAGAACCAGAATAAAAATATTTTGAATCATAATTTTTATTATAATTTTTATCACCCCTAGTTTCTTTTATTTTTAGACCAATTTTCCCATCTCCATAACCACAATTTTCCACCATAGAATCCCTAGTAAATAAATTTGGAATTTTAACCTCTTACTGGAGGACAGAAACAGAATCATCATAAATATTTTTTTTTGAAATAACCATACTAAGATTTTTTTTCTTGATTTTTTTGAGCTATTTGCAGTTTATACTCTTGCTGGAGGCTAGAAGAATCACCCAGAAAAAACATCACTATTGTCCACCATTTTAACCAAATTAATTTCATAATTTTTATCCAACATAATACATTTTTTTCATTAGAACCATTCACAAAAGAAATTGAAAAACTTGTCAAAGCAGTAAGACAAGTTGAAGAGGCCATAACATATTTTCAAGACAAAAATATATCAACAGAAAATAATTGAGAATTCACTTGAATTTTCTCCAAGTGAGCTGAACTCTTTCAATCTGGGATCTATTGTTGAGGAGAGACTACAGCATTAGAGAAATTTGAGCTTTCTACCCCAAAAAATGGGGGTCTCTATAATCAATTTCTCTTATTAATTCAACAGAAGCTGACCTTTTCATTTGCCTCTTCTTGGTGCAAATACAACACTGACACATGGAAGTCACCCTAAGCCTAGTTTCCCAACCTTCATCTCCTGGAGGTGCAAACTGCATATGCAACCCTCTTATATAATCCACAGTAATCTCTAAATGTATACCCATTCCAGACTGATAACCATTATTAGATTCAAAATTTATCAAAGTAGGACCACCAAGAACAATTTTTACAGCCCCTCAGGCCACATAAAAATGAACCTTACTAACAGATCTACCAACACCTAACTTTACATGCTCTTATGTACCTATAATCTCAGTAGCATGTCTTCCAATACTTCTAAGATTCCCACCAGTGCCAGTCTTGATTGGAAGACAAATACTTGTATCCTTCTCCAACAGAATTAGATTAATTTGAGACACTGAATCCACCAGGGAATTTAACTCTTTACCATTTAAAGTCACTATCAAATATCCCAGTGGAGCAGAAAAATGTGTTTCCATCTCCTCACCAAAATGTTCCACATTTTCACACATATATTTGACCTCTCCAACAATTACCTGTCTCCTTTTCAGATGCTTCTTCTGCTTCTCTGCAAGGGAAGGACTAATCTTAAATAATTCACTTAAAGATAGAGGAATATTAAGTTTATTCACCCTACCCAAAACAACATCAATCACATTCTCTTTACCAGCCACAACTGGCCTTTCATACCAAGACTTTTCTTTGACAACTTTTGTACTAGGAAACTCCTGAGTACCAACATTTCCATCATTTTAAGCAATTTCAGCATCTTCTGAATTAATAAGTCCAACCTTCTCACCAACAGCTTTAATTTATCCAGATACATCACTGTTGCTCCTCACTCCCTCCATTGGAGTGGGAGCACTAAATCCTAGTCTGGGGAGAGATGCTAAAGGCACATCCTCCTCAGAACCCAAATCTTCATCTGCAGGCATAGTTTCCCCATTTAGATCCAATGTACCAAAGCTATGAGGCCCCACATCAGCCATCCCCTTCTTCATCCTATAAATTTTATCTTTAAAAAAACTTTTCTTCTCCAATTTGACTGGTCTAGCCAGTAATTGGCTCTGAATGCTACTCTTTGCTTTAGTAGCAGCTGTCCTTCTATCAGTATCCACATAATATTCCCCAAAAATACAATTTTCATATAACCTAGCAACAGAACACAACTCCAAACCACCAAATGAATTTGAAAATCTGGCCTTACTGACCTTCTTCTTTTTGCCTTTATCATTTCCATTATTACCTTTACCTTTTTCACCATTATCATCATTATCACTAGGTAACTCCTCAAACCTGGCCCTCTTTTCACCCAATATATTCCTCCTAAATAAATCAAAGGGAGGCTTAACTTCACTGGGATTGATGAAAGATACATCAGAAAACTTTTAAACCTTTTCATAAAATTTGACTTTACAAGCATTCAGGTCCCTATCCAAATAAAGGCAATACCCATTTCTGTGCCCACTCCTATTACAATAAGAGTACACCCAATTTTCGCCATATCCACCTCTAAAACAATTACCAACATTGCCATGGCCATGGTGATTTGCAGAAAATTGATTATTGTTGCCATTATATCCATCATTCCTCCTCTCATAACTGTAGAGAATGATGCCTTTCAGAACCAGGGAAAGGTCTCCAATGTACTAGGATGCTACACTATATACTGATGAGACACCAGCTAAGTACATAGTATGGTAACACCATAACAATAAACTCTAGATTGATAAGAAGAAGAAGATGAAGCAACAGGGGCCTTATTGATATTCTTTGTCTCAATTTTAACTTCTTTTTTAAGTAAGCCAACTGATCCACCATCTGATTATCAAAATTTCCTTCAACTTTAGAAAACAGCTTTCTCCTCTGAGCCTTCTTGGTCTCTTGAGCTTTTACCATTATATCATTATTTTCAGCCAGTACTTCACTCATATTGCTAGCATACTGAGTGCAAGATTCTTGATAGCTGTCCAATGCCATAAGTTTGAGGTACTCCTTCACATTCTCCTTTATAATCACCAAATCAGGAATTTTCAGTTACCCCTTAGGTGAAGTCTTCATCAGACTTTTCCTAGATAACTGCTTTAGAACATCAATACTAACACTCCTACTATATAAAAACCAAAAGAGATCCTTAGCCTGATTTTCATGAGTAATTTTGTCCTCCAAAACCAAATATTGCACCACTTCATTAAATTGTCCTAGGAGTTTCTTAGAATCCACCAATGAAGAATCACCACTTTTTGGCTGCCACACACTGAAAATCTTGTTTAATTCCAGAATGGAATACATAAACCCCATCTGTCCAAAATCTTATTTCACAACTTTATCCAATCCCACTTTCCATACAACCCATAGCAATGACCTCTTTTTCCACCTCTCTGTCCAAAATAAAGAACCTAATCTGCTTCACCATGTCCACATGTAAAGTCCCATCAATAGCAGCAGCATCTTAATACCTGCTAAAAAACTATTTAATATCCTCACCATTAAACTTGGGCCCATTCCAAGTTTAAATCCTAACTGGTACCATAACAGGAGTAGAATCAGTAACACCAGATCCAGAAGCAGAAGACATCAAAAAGTAAAAGATCAATAGTTAAAGAGTGTTCCAATAAGTGAGCATCTTTCAGGATAAGAGAGTCCAATGATCAAGTAAGTTTGTTTGAAATACAGAAAATTAGAACCCCACATTGGGTGCTACAAATTTAGAAAGACTCTTACAGTTGTCTTTCTGTAAGCAGAATCCAAGGGAGCTGGATAAACCTAAGAAAAACCTGTCCCTTTAAAATAAATAAAGAGTTCTCAATAATCTAGGCTGAAATTTCTACTTGATAAGAAAATGACTTATTATCTAGTTATTATTTACAGTTTTGAGATTAAAGGAATCTGTGTTCTTAGAAAATATGAAGAAAGACAACAAAAGTTGTATCAGTGAAAATTTATTTAAATGATTGATTTTATATTTTTTTATTAAATTTTTATTTTTGTGAAAAGATGTTAAAAATGAGTCCATGGAGTTAAGAATTTTCTAATGATACCCTATAAGTTTATATTTATAAGTTTTTATGTATAATATTAGAGATGTTATGTAAAATTGTTATATTTAAAAGGGTATTACAAATTGTAAAATGTTACATAAATAATGGTTGTTATGTATTATGAATCTTTGTTTTGTACTGTATTTTTGGCCTAATTTCAAGCCTAAAGCTTATATATGCATAGTCTAGTCATGTGCCTCCTTTTCCCTTCCAGAGCTCTTCCAGAGTTTGTACAGAGTTCATATGGTCCTTTCCAGAGTTTGTGTTAGGATTAGGGTTGAGAGGTGAGAAGGAGGAGCATGTTGGGTGCTATGCATTTTAATAGATAGAGGCAAGGGATATTGCATAAGGGGGTTTTATGGGGCAAGCGCTGTGGGGTTCTCCTCATTGGAAAAATTTTATAGTAATCCAATTAATTCTTAGTCTCACTGCTGTATTAGCATAGACAGTCCTGTCTCACTGTTGGTAATCCCAACATTGTCAGTCTAGTTAGTCTCACTTCTTAGTAGCATATTCAGTACTTTCATAAACTAGAATCAGCACTAGTAGTAGTCTGCCTTCTTAGGTCCTAAAATTTTGACTGATCTATAATCTGGTGCACTACAAAAGAATCATAAATCCCCCAATTCAATCCAATGCAGAACTCCTTGCTGCAATGTAAGAGCACATGACATGCTTTTGAGAACAGAATTATAGACTCATGGAACATCTATCAAATGAAAAAACCTCTTATTGTGGCTCCACAGAGGCAGAGCTGGATGCTGCTCAAGCCAAAGCACAGGCACTTCTCATCACACTGGTGCCACCCATCAAAGGCCCAAAGATTGCAGTGCCAGAAATCTTTGATGGAAAGTAATGCTCCCAAGAAGATCAATATTCTTTGCAGGTAAACCTCTATGTCCTTCTCAATTCCCATGAGTTCCCAGAAAAGCAATCAAAAATTGTATTTGAAATATCTTACATCACAGATGAGGCAGAACATTGGGAAAGGCCATATACAAAATAACTCCTTGAATGTTCTATTTCTATGACAACTGTTTGCCAATTCATGGCAGTATTTGAGCTAGCTCTTGGAAATCCTGAGATGGAAAAAACCTTTGAACACATGTTAAACCAATTATGCCAAAAACATTTGGTTTCTGAGTATGTGTTAGAATATCAGGGCCATTCAATTTACTTCACAACATGGAGGGAAGGGGCACTCATGTTCCACTTCAGGAATGGGCTCTCACAAAAAATAAGAAATTCCCTAGTCAGTTACCCTTCCCCAACCTCTCTCCAAAAACTCATGGAACTGGTTATCCAAATCAATAACAAGTTTATGCATCAGCAAATGGATAGTTGGAGGGGCACAAGTATGCCTATTTGAGTGGGGCAAGCACCAGGGACCCAAGTGCCATGGATATCAATGCAGTAAATGCGCAAGGCACTATTTTTAGGAAAAGGCTTTCAGATGAAGAATACGAAAGACACATGAGAAAAGGCTTGTGTCTAAGGTGTGGAAGAAGTGGTCACTTGGCAAGGGAGTGTAAAGGGAAAAGCAGGGTTATTGAACTGGAGGATAGCACAGGAACATTTCAGGTAAAAGTCAGCTCTTGGGAGTGAAGGTTGTGCCCTCCTTGAGCAGATTAGAGGGAAAGGATAAGGTTGATTTAGTAGAAGAATTATCAGCATGTAAGCAGCTTGAAGTGAATGATAATTTTTTTATACTGAAATTGCCTTTAATGACCCTTGATGCCACAACAAATGTATGAGCCCTACTGTAAAGTGGGAAGACATACTGTTTTATCTCTAACAAGTTTTTACAGAGAAATAAAAAAAAAAAGAAAAATTGGACCATTCTAGGGATATAATTATGTTTGACAGATCCCCAGGTGGGGGCAGAGAAGTAAGAGAGAAGTTTTTTTTCAGGTTCTGGTGTGATGGAAGGGAGTCTCAGTGCAAGACATATGTGACAAGCCTGAAGGACCAGTACCACATGGTATTGGTGATGAAATGGCTGGACTGATATAAAATGCAAATTTATTGGAAGGAACAGGGATGCACGTGCTAAAGTATTGGCCCCCTGGCCCCTTCAGGGGGCAGGGGCCCATCCTGGAAAGTCTTCTGATGGTTTTTTTATCATCTGTTGACTTGCTTCCAGATCTTATGCTTCCTCTTATTTTAAGCAGCAGGCTGGAGATGGTTCACCAACCAGGAGTTCCAGATAAAACAAAATAGGTGATGAAGCACACCAAGAGTAGGAAAAGGCCCAACAGAGAATGTGTGAGGCACAGGATGAAAATGTGTAAGGCCCAGAGAAATTATTTACCCCCTGGACCCCTCAGAGGTCAGAAGCCCCTCCTGATAAGTCTCCTGGTGTTTTTTTATAATCAGTATACTTGTTGCAAGAACTGGCCATTTTTCTTTATTCTAAATTTCAGGACTTGGAAGGTTCACTGGAGGAAGAGGAAGAAATTGAATGTGATGCAACAGCATGGAACATATCTGCCAAGATTTCAGTTAGGGTCCAGTCTTCAAAGCCAACAAAAATCCTCAAGGAAATGGTCCCTGAAGAATATTGGGAGCTCTTACCACTGCTTGAAAATGGAGTCAAAACCAAAGTTTTCACATCCTTAGATCTTAGGGCATTTTACAATAAAATTTGTGTGAAAGAAGGTGATGAATACAAACTAGCCTTTTGCACTAAATTTGGTCATTTTGAATGGTTGGTAATGCCATTTGGTCCATTTAATGCACCTGCCACCTTCCAACACTTCACAAATAGTATCTTCAGAGGTAGGATAAGAATAGATGTGGAAGTATATCTAGACAACATCTTGATTTACTCCAGATCAATAGAGGCATGCCAGATATGTGTAAAGGACTGTTTTCAGTGCTTGAGAGATGCCCAAGTATGGTTAAAACTGGAAAAATGTGTCTTCTCAGTAAGTGAAATCCCCTACCAGGATATGTTCATTTCAAAGAACAGGGTACAAATGTACCAGGAGAAAATAAAGGAAGTAACAGAATAGCCAACACCAGCATCAGTAAAGGAGCTCCAGTCATTCTTAGGCTTTGTAAATTCTTATTTCCACTTTATAGAAAATTACTCCCATATTTTCAGACCACTGCACAACCTCACAAAAAAGGAGGCCAAATTAATTTGGACAAGTAGCCAATAAGATTCATTTCACTACCTGAAAAGATAATTTGTGAAAGCCCCTATCCTTGTGATCCCAGACTTACTAAAGCCATTTTTCTGGAAGGAAACTGCTCAGAATTTGCACTGGGTACAGTATTATCCCAATATGATGCTGAAAATTTCTTACACCCAGGAGCATGTTTTTCATGTACACTTAAAGGTGCTGAATTGAACTATGAAATATATGAAAAGAAGTTATTGGAACTAGTTAAATCTGTATGCACATGGCACCAATATTTTGAAGGAGGACCTCACTTTTTACAAGCTATTACTTACATGAATCATAAAAATCTGGAAACCTTCCTGACCACAAAGAAGTTGACTTTCTTAAAATTGCATTAGGAATAACTGCTAAGCAGAATTAATTTTGTTGTTAAGTTCATACCAGGGAAGAAAAGTGGAAAACAGGATGTGCAGTCACAATTTACCAACTTGTGCCCAGCTCCAGATCAGCAACATACCATTGGTGCAATGATATTTAAGGGGGACCTTGAAGAGGGGGTAATCCTAGATTAAGTGTAATTAGCAGATGAGGATTTGATGGAATGGGTAGGAAGGGGGCAGGAAATGGCTGAAGGAGTGAATTAGTTGGTGAAGGAACTGTTTCCAAAAGAAGTATTGGTAAGGAAAGGATAGGAGGAGTATCACCTGGAAGGAGAATCACAGTATTGGAATGAGAGGATAGTGTTGCCAAATGATGAAGATCTCATAAGGAAGGTGGCCAAATTGAGGCATGATTCCTCAATGGAAAGAAACCCAGGCCTGCTGAAGACTGTAGAGCTGTTGAATTGCAACTTTTACTGTAAGTCCATGAAGACATACATCCAGAACTATGTAGTGTCATGTGACACTTGTCAGAGAAAAAAGGTTAGTCCAACAACAATGCCACTGACCCCACTAACATTTCCAAGCAGCCATGGAAGCAACTTGCTTACAACCTGATAGTGGAGCTACCCAATTCACAAGGAAAGAATTCTATCCTCAAAGTTGTTGACCACTACACTGAGATGGTGCACTTTGTCCCCACTACTACAAAAGCTACATCAGAGGGTATTACAGACTTGATGGTGGTGCATTTCTGGAAACTACATGAATTACCTGAAAGTATAGTATTAGACAGAGGAAGTACTTTCAACTCTAAGTTGTTGAAGGCAATGTATGAGCAACTAAAAATTAAGCCCATTTTGTCAAAAGAGTGGAATCTTCAGACTGAATGGCAATCAGAGATATTAAACAAGGAAATTGAACAATAATTGCACCACTTCATTAACTATTAGCAAGATGATTGGGTGCAGCTACTACCATTGGCCAAATTCTCATACAACAACCAGATACATGCAGCAACTGGAATTTTTCAATTCTATTCCAACTATGGATACCACCCAACATTGAAATTTCCAGAAGCTGAAGAAAAAATTCAAAAAATTCTGTGTATATGTCAGGAATTAGAAGCAGCGCTCAAGCTATCCCAACAGTCAATGAAGTGCCATCATAGCCAAGGAAAGACTCAACATTTTGGTGCTACAGGTAGTTGACAATCTTTGGCTAAGCTCATGATTTCTTTCTAAATTATTCCAAAGTGCCAAGCTAGATCAAGGGAAGGTGGGCCCATTCAAGATCAAGCGCAGAATATCTGACTTGGAATATGAATTGGAACTACCAATTTCAATGAGACAGGTGCACCCAGTGTTCAATATCTCCTTACTCAAAAAAGCATCAAGAAGACACAAAACCAGGGCACGCAGAAGTACCACCAGCACCAGTCTATGTTAGAAATGAAGAGGAGTTTGAGGTAGAGAAGATTATTTCTAAGCAGGTGCGCAGAGGGAAGGTTCAGTACCCAGTGCACTGGAAAGTTTATGGAGTAGGAGATAGGTCTTGGGAGCCAGTAGGGAACTTAGATAATTCTAAGGAGAAGGTGAAGAATTTTGAGACAGAGTGCAGGGGGAAGTAGGGGTAAAAAGGGGGTAATGTTAGGATTTGGGCTAATAGGTGAGGAGGAGGAGCGCTTTGGGTGCTATGCATCATAATAGGTAGAGGCAAGGGATTTTGTATTAGGGGGTTTCATGGGGCAAGCACTGTGGGGTGCTCCTCATCAGACAACTTATATAGTAATCCAATTACTTCTTAGTCTCACTGCTGTATTAGAGTAGTCGGTTCCCTCTCACTGTTGGTAATCCTAAAATAGTCAGTCTAGTTATTCTCACTGCTTAGTAGCATAGTCAGTCCCATCTTATACTAGCATCAGTGCTAGTAGTTGTCTGCCTTCTTAGGTCTTAACAGTTTGTACAGCCTTCCAGATTCAATTAGAACCTTAAAAGGTTAATAAAATAATTTTTCAAAATTGGAGATAATAGAGCTACATCTGGAGAAAATTTACACTAATTTTTGCTAGTCTGAACATCCCTATTCACCAAGCTAAAATTTATTAAATTTGAGTAATGTAACAAAAAAACAAAAAATATTTAAAAATACTTAATAAAATAATTAAAAATATAAGAAAAAGAGGAAACAAATTTCAATAAAGTTTTTTAAGGTTCTTGAGTCTCCTGATGTTCATTTCCTTGCATTTTGGAGCCCATAAAAATTTTTCTTGATCATAAAATAATTATGTTCTTAGACATGTTATTCTGACCAAAATTCACCATAAAACCAACCATTTTTCTTACTAATAAAATTAATCTAGAGTTAAATGACCCTCTGATCCTTCATAATGAATGTCCCATAATAAATTTTTAACAAAAATTGGTGCCATACTAAACTTTAGAGTGCCACCATGTGTAATATAAAATTTTGTCTAAATTCCCTGAAATTTGTTTCAGTCACTTTTATGCATAATTATTTTTTTCTCCACATTTTTTTTTTTTTACTCCGTTAATAAACACTAATCCTTTCTCTTCAAGATTTCATTTTCTGGTTTTAGACCATTCTCTTTACACCCAAGTAAGTTCCTATTATTATTATCATTTTTTTTTTTTTTGGTGGAAAAAATTCCTCACATTTTGTCTCTCAAAAAAATTGTGTGTGTGTGTTTTTTTTTTTTTCTTTTTTTTTTCCAGTTTACTCTTAATATGCAACCACCTTACACACAAAAAAGGCACCAAAGCTTCAAACTCAAGGTGAAAGTATCTGAAATGGCAGCTTTGGGTTTCACTCATTCCCAAGTTGTCCATTATGACCAACTTCCTCAAACAACTGTGTGCCAAATTTTCAAAAAAAAAAAAAAAAACACCTCAGAAGGAACTGTGGCTACTTCACCCCAAAGTGTTTGTCTATGAAAAATATCACCTTGCAATGTTTGAGAGATCTTGTGAGTAGTTTCTAATAACCAAAAGGCGACAGTAAATGAGATAGCTGATTCACTCACCAGCAAAATATCTCCAATGCATCTGTATGCTAAGATTCAGTAGTTGTGTCACAATGCAATATAGGGGGTGGACTTGCTAGCAAGTCCCCAACTTGAACTCGGATGGAACTCAGACTGAACTCATACAGAACCCATACTGAACTCTACTTAAACACCCACCTAAAACTGTTCTGCTGAGTGGTGTTCTTCCCTGATTTAATGGTTCCTTTGTCAATAGCTCAATGTGTGTTCAATCTGTGGTGAGTTTGGATCCAAGGTTGCAGACTTGCTAGCAAGTCCTCCCCCCATATTGTGTGGCATGTGGCTGTCAAAAAAACCTTATATCAGCCAAGTACATGAAATAAAATGTCTCCCCTTTGCTCAAAAACACCTCCAATGGTCTGATGAGTCTAGCTTCAAAGTCAGAAAACAATCAACTCAAAAACTTGTCTGGTGCAAGAAAAATCAAAAATATCTTAAGTGTTGTCTTTAACCCACTTTCAAGAGTGGTTGCACCTCTGTCATAGTTTGGGGTGCTTTGTTCAACACAACAAGAGCTCCCCTTGTAATTTTGCTCTCATAGCAGTGAACAGCCAAAAACTTTATTACAAATGTTTAGATCTCAACCCTCCTTCTGTGGCTCAAAAAAAGTTGACCCAAATAACAAACTTGTTTTGATATACGATAATGCCCCTTGTGCAAATAACAAACTTCTGAGCTTCAGTAAACCTTCAAAAAAAAAAAAAAAAAAAAAAAAAAAAAAAAAAAAAAAAAAAAAAAAAAAAAAAAAAAAAAAAAAAAAAAAAAAAAAAAAAAAAAAAAAAGATGGACAATCGGTCACCTTAACCTCCAGACTTAAACCCAATCCAAAATATCTGAAAGGCTCTCAAGTCACAGATTCAAAAAAAAAAAAAAAAAAAAAAAAAAAAAAAAAAAAAAGAAAAAAAAAAAAAAAGGTACCACCCCGAAAATGCCAATGAAATGTGAGTCGCACTGCAATTAGCTTGGGATGACGTTCCTCAAGAGATACTGGAGAATGTTATTTCCTTCATGCCTACCTTAATGCAAGCAGTTGTGGTTGCTGGTGGTGGATTAACCTCCTGGTAACCCAAAAACGTTTGTTTTTTTTATTCATAATTTTTTTTCTCAATTTTTATTTTATTTTATTTTTACTTTTTTTTTTTTTCATATTTAGAAATATGAATCTATTGTTATCAATCAAAAGGACTAGCTTTCCAATAATAAATGTCTTATAGTCATTTGGATTGCTAGTGAAAACCTCAAAAATGCCACGTTTTTAGTAAAAGAAAAATAAAATAAAATAAAAATTGTTTGTAATAATTAACTTTTATATTAAGATTAGTGATCTCTAGCATCTCAAGTACTTAAGTATAAAATTATATTGCTTTATGATGAGAAATGAATGAGTGGTGCTGAATTGAAAAATGACCGAAATAAATGGCAACCCACTGTACATAGTGCACACACAAGTTGGCATGCATAACATTAATCTTTCTTTCTTTCTTTCTTTTTTTTAAAAAACTAAAAAAACTCTTTAAAAAAAAATCCTCAATTCAACCCAACCCACAAACATCTCCAGTTGGATAATATCACACGTTATTTAGATGATATACTATAATAGGATTGTATATGGGGGGGGGGGGGGGGGGGGGGGTAACTTGCTAGCAAGCGTTGAGTGTTTTTTTTTTTTTTTTTTGGTTTTTAAATTTTTATTTATTCATTTTTTTATTTTTTATTTAGTTGGGCGGGGGCTGCGAATGTGGTAATGACTAGATAAGACTCCATACATCATTTTAACCAGTATCAAATTACATTAAACTATTACCCACTAATACAACGTTACATGTGTATATATACTATATACAATATATCATCTATTATACCATCATCATTTAATCTTACCCAACCATTCACAAAGCAAGATAATCTCTATAGACAAAAAAGAAAAACAACCCTTTTTAGAAAACAAAAATGGGAAAAGGAACTAAGTAATGATGGATCTTAGCCAGATGAAACAATTGACGGGGGAGAAAAGAAAGAAGAAATATAGACGCTAAAAAATGTTAAACAACATGACTTTAATATATCTTTTAAAATGAAGATCTGCGAATCAATATCTATGGCTAATTAATCTAATTTCAAATAAAACTTTCCCGCACTCTTTTTATAAAAAAATCAAAGCAATTTGAGTTTATATATATATATAGCCTTCCTACATTAACAAACGCTGAAGCACATACATACGTAAAATATCAAAGGTAGCTTGAACAAAAAACAAATCATGAATGATGATAATGGTTTATCTTTCGGAACAATTTTCCCTTCAAACCTTATTTCTTTTGATTGGATTAGGTCTAGGTCTTGAAGGAGGAACTCGGCAAACTAATAACCATGAGTTGACGTATCGTTTCGTGAATTGAAACCGAAGGCATTCGTTCATTCATTCATTAAAATCTTTGACGCCGCTGCCACTATCAGAGCTGGAAGCAGACAATGACGGTTTCATATCACAACTTTTAGATTCTGTCTCGCTTGGGGAGCTTTGTGAAGTTGATTGTTGTGTGAGAGAATCAAGTTCTTTTCTTAAAGTAGCTAATTCCTTTTCAAATCTTCGTCCAAAAACCTCCATATAAAATGCTATGCAAGACAAACCAAAGGTGATATGAGCATGCAACAAGCTTTACAAAAGAATAAAATAAGAAGAATGCATGAATGAAGTCCTTACATGCACCATTCCAAACGCTGACTGAAAACATGACGATAAGAAAGAGCCCAGATAAAAGTTTTGAATCATAGAACCATATTAAACAAGGCAACATGGTGATGACGGTGTAAATGTATTGAGCTGCCATAAAACTTTTGATACGCCACTCTGGTTTGACTGAACGCAAGAGACGAGATATCAAGCCAGATTTGTTATTTAAAAGAAAGGTGAATGATGTGACACGACCTCCTTGAGCGATCTTCTGTGCCCTGCCAACTATGACGAACCGATAATAAGCAAATTGCCATATAAAATAAATTAATGAGCACATTGCCAATGTGCGGGGCAAAGATATGGTATCTGCATTTGCTAAAGCAGCGAATCGAAGAGATACGTCGGGATAAAAGTGCCTCAGGACGGTGAAGACAATGGGGGGGTAGCTAAAAAGAGACCGCGTGAGATTTGGTCAGCATGGGTAGATAAATGAAAAAATGAACATCAGAACATATCATAAACAAAGGCCAAACAAATCACAACAAGAAATAACCTACATGTGGATAAAAAGTGAAGTGACCTTCTCAACTGAGTGAAAGACAAGACTGTTTCTCCAAGTGGCGATAGCGAGGGCTGAGGGACCATGAGAGAGGCCGTAGCAAGCCTCAAATAAAAATGTACTTGAGGGAAAGACCCATAAAAACAGTAGGCAAAGGGCATTGATGACGTAACAGATATCGAAAAGAAAGTAGTGGTAAGCTTGTTTACGATATGTGTAAACTCTCAAAGGCAAGCTAGAATAAACCAGTTGTTGAGCCAAAAAAGAAAAAAAAAGAAGAAAAAAGATAGGTTAAGCAAAGGTAAAGATCGAGACGTATGCATAGACTATACATGAGAACATTCAACGAACTAATAAGCAGCTTGGAGTGTATAAGAAAGCGGGATAAGATGAGGCCAGTAAGCGATGAGGAGGGAAGTGCCCAGAACGTTATTGACGGCGCAAAGAAAAGATATTTTTTCGCGAAGAGAGACAGCTACAAAAGCAGATGAGAGAAGAAAAAAAGAAAGGTTAGATATGCTAGAAGATGTATTGTGAGAGAGAGAGAGAGAAGGCAGAAGAAAAGAGAAATAAAGACTTTTAGAATCGTTCCATCGATCTTGCACGGTTTTGAACCGGGCCATAATTTTGTCTGCCCACTCGCGGAGATCATTTTCAGCTTCATGACGAGAGTTTTTAAAAGAGAGTGGATTCTGGAAAGAAAGACGATGGTTTTGGAAATGTGTTTGAAGATTGGATTGAGATTGAGATTGAGAGGGAGATAATTTAGACTCTAGAGCGGCGTGAGCTTCTTTAGCGCGAGCAATCCATTCATCACGAAGAGGTTTGATAAGCCTTCTATTGAAAAGATCGATATGGGCATCTATTGAGACGAGGATGTCGAATAGAGGGAGGGAGTCAGAAAGTAAGTCTTGATTGAAAGAAAAAAAGTCGGAATGATGATGGTTATGATTATGAGAAAAGGGCTGAGTTGCCTGCGAAAGTTTATTTGAATATAAGTCATCGGAAGGGTTGTTCTTCTTGGAATTGGATGATGATCTGCTGTGGGTTTTTCGTGGGGAAGTGGACGATGAAGACATCAAATGGAAGAGAAAATGAGAAAAAAGCAACTGAGGAAGAAATTCGATAACGTGGAAGATGCATATGCATCTTGCGGATATGCATACAGCGTCCATTCAATTCAATTGGCCATCACATCCATCTTGGCGCGCAGAGTGTCGCTTCGATCGGAGTGGGTAAAGGCGGAAAGATGTCTATTCTTCCACCAGACCGATTTATACGAATTTGTCCCAGTCATGTCAGACGATGGCTATCTCCAATAAAAATGGACATGACTCGGATAATGACGAACGTGTGTTGGGCTGGGAAAGACCAGAGGAAAGCGACTTAAAGTCTCCTCATCTATATCTACACATCTGGAATATATACTTCTTGAATACCTCAAAACAATGAATCGATGAGAAAAATAAATATCTCAATATGATGACTGACTAAAAACAATGAATTGTTAATGGATAATCGATTTTTGGGGGTGTAGAAAGAAATGAAAAAAAAACAGCAAGGATTATTGAAAATGCGCACAACCCAATGGCTTCTGAAACCGCCAAAAAATTTTACAAACATTATATGTATCAACATACAATACAGGCTATTTGTTAGCTTGTGCTAGGAAATCGCCAAACTCTAAAACAAGCTTCAAGTTCTTTGCAAAGGAATGTATTACACTTTACATGTTTCAAGTAATGGATTGTTTAAGTGTGAGCCTTAGTTAGTGTGCCAATTCATCATTTTTTATAAAATGTGGCGGGAAAAAGCCACTCTTCCTATTTAACATACTTACTCGTGAAAACTGGATGGAAGGAAAAGTAAATATACATTTCAGCTATGAATTGATGTAAGCAACAATTCAAAAAGGTTCTGGGTGACAAACATTAATGTCATTTCATCAAGCCACTTGGTTATTCAAAATAAGAATAAACTATAGATTCTTTAATTAGAAAGGAAGTTCATTGATTGAGTTTAGAGGAAAGCTTACTATTTCTAGTATACTGGTAGGATGCAGACCATTCCTAATTGCATGTGCCACAGAGGGATGAAAATCTGACCTTATCAACACAAGAGCTTTCTTTCAACTGCTGCCAATATATTTGACATAATATTTTTGGCATCTATCCTGCCAGTAATGTTATGCCCATTGAGTTGTTCTTCAAACTTGAATTTTAGAGCCCCCATAAGAGCATGTAAGGCAGAAAAACACACTAGGGAAGTCAGTTTGATAAACTTTAGCTGGTGTCTGTAGATTGACAAGATTGACAAGGCCGGTAAAGAGAGTGTTGATCCTGCATGCGCAATCCACAGCCTCTGTTCCTCATTTTTTTTTTTTTTTCATACAACCTCACCCAACTTGGGGCATGAAGGAAGTAGACAAATATGTTAGGTACAAGCTTAGTAGGTGTGATACGATGAAAGGAGCAAAGGGCATTTAGAGGGAAACAAATTAGGAAATCATTTGGGAGAGGGGAACATTGTTAGGGAATCTGTTAGTGTTAATAAGAAAGGAAGCAACATAGTATGTAATTGGTGATGGAGATAACAAATTTGAAGTAGTGAATTTAAGTTTGTGTGTTTTGGCTAATTCAAACAAGGCTTTGCGTTCAGCAACATGCGCTGGGCAGAAGAGTAATACATGTTCTGGAGTATCCAAGGCACGGAGGTTGCAGAGAGTACAAATGGGTGAGGAGACGTCTTTGAAACGGAAGAGATAATGTTTCAGTGGAGAGTGGCCCAAGCGGCACTGCTCAAATGCTGTCGCATGAGCTCTGGGGAGGCTTGACAACACCTGGAAACACTGGGGAGGATTAAATCAACCCCAGAGTTTTCAAAGTGTGGTACTGTTGGGGGGAGATAGGATCAAAGTTTTTGAGTGGGACTTAAGGTGAGATTTAAGGGCTGAGATAGAGGGAGGGGGGGGGAGTAAAGGACAAGATAGACTCAGCTAAGGAAGCCATCGGGTGTGAGCCATTGGCAAGTTGGTCAGCCATTTCATTTCCCTTGACCCCAGCATGTCTCGGGCACCAAGAGAGGGTGAGGACAATATTTGGGTTTGCTTTCTTAATTGCAAGAGCTGACTTAACAATTGAGTTGAGTAGGGAGAGGTTATGGGTTGTTAGTGAGGATGAAGACAAAGAATCTGATAACCAACTGGTTGTCAGAAAGGAGAGTGAGTGATTTGTAAAGGGGATGAAACGGGTTGTTGAGAAAGAGGCGTAAGCCAAGGTATATTCCAAACATCTCTGACTCAAAAACTCAGAAGAGGTGATGGTCACCAAGGCGTGCCACAAAAGGGGAGGATTGGCAGGGGTCAAAAGCAGCTGCAAAAGTCCCAGTCTGTGATTTAGAGCCATCAGTGTAGATAAAGTATGACAAATTGGGTTTGGAAGAATTTAGGTTGTTTATCTTGGCACATGCCAACTCTTTTTGTGGAAACAATTTCTGCAGAGAAGAGGGGGGAGGAGCCAAGGCTGAAATGGAGAATGGTGTTGGGAGTCAAGGGAGGCTAAGGGAAGAGAAGGGGGAACCATGTTTGTTTCCATAAATATGTGTAGCTGGTGTTGGTGTGTTTTTGGGGAGAGGAGAGTTGAGGAGGGATTTTGCCAATTGGGCCATTGGATTTGTGGATGGGATAGTGAGGAGTCTTGCCCATGCTTTGTTGACTATAAGGTCCAAGTGCTGTTTTCAGGTGAGTGAATTTGAATCATGTAAGAGAAGACTTACCAGGGTAGAGCAAAAGAACCCCAAGGCTCTTCTTAGGGCTTTGTTATCTACCACCTGTAAGAGTCGGGTAGTCCTTGAGTTCTTCCTAGGATTGTGCCAGACAATGGCAGCATACTCCATTCTGGAATGCACTAAGGAAGTAATCAGTGTTTGGTATTGTCTCAGAGCAATACCCCAACCTGATGATGCAAGACAATGAATGGATGCAGCTGCCTGGAGGCCAGCTGCTATTAATTTATTTCCATTAGGAATAAAGGATAGTTGGGGATCAAGCAGGGGCCCCAGCCATTTCAAAGAAGGAGAAGGAAAAAGGAGGCAACCATCAAAGGAGAGGGAGGGGGGGGGAGGCTAAATTATGTTTGCGTTTGGAAAACAGCATCCATTTTGTCTTGGATATGTCAAAAACTGCAGCATGTTTAGAACCCCATGCTGATGCTTCTGTTCCCAATTGAGAGAGTACTTCCACCACCTTCTCAGGATCCTTGCTTGCAGTGAGGAATACCATGTCATCAAGGTAACCTAGGGCAAGTGAGGATGGAGAGAGGGAAGGGAGACATAAAAGGTTAGCATTATATATGACATATAGGAGGGGAGAGAGTGGGAGACCCTTGGGAGAGAAGGAGGTTGGGCATTTGTAGGTAGAGAAGGCAATGCTAGTTTTCCTGCCTGTCAAAGAATCAACAATAAGTGAGACTAAGTTGCAGGGGAGGGGCAATGAATGTAGAATGTGGGATAGTCTAGTTGTGTTTACTGATGGAAAGGCACCCTTAACATCCAGAGACAGAGCTCCAACAGTGTTACCTTTCCTTCATTGGTCCTTGGTCCAGGTGGTCAAGTGAAGGAGAGCATCAGAGGTGCTTCTGAGGGGGCCACCACCATAGTGAGTGTCAGGGAGAAGTTGATTAACTTCAATGAGAAAAGATAAACACTTGGTTAATAAAGCTTCAAGAAGCTTACCCATGGTATTAAGGAGGGCTATGGGGTGGTAGGCGCCCAGGGCAGGGTAATCCAGGCAGCCTGGCTTGGAAATTATAACTGTTTTTGAAATCTTCCAAGGGTTAGGATAGTGCTCTAGGTCAAGGCATTTTTAGGAGAGGGGGAGAAGAAGTTTAGCTACCATGGTAGGGTGGCAGTGAAGTAGGGAGTTGGGTATCCCATCCAGGCCAGGACCTCTGCCCTTCTTTGTTCTCAAGAGGGAAGCAGTGATCTCCTGGACCATGAAGGGGGGAGAAGGAGGGATGTGAGAGGGGAGTGTGACAATATCTGAGAGGTCACAAGGAATAGACACTACTGAAGTGCCTTCAAAGAGAAGCTGAGCCTTCAGTAGGTTTTCTGTTTCCAGGGACCCATCATGCTTTAGTAAAGGGGGGTTGGCACAAGAGTAAGAGAGATGAGAATTGTACTTAGCTGGTTTGAACAAGTTGTGGGGTTTGAGTGATGAGAGATGATTTCTCCAGTGAAGTTTACAAAGATATTTGATTTTCGTGTGGAAAACCTTCCTTGCTGAGAGGAACTCAGACTTGAGGTGTGGGGCAGGGGAGAGCCTCATATGATGTTGGGCCTGGTAGCATTTTTTCTTGAGGGGATCCAAGATATCATGATTCCACCATGCATGACACAACAAGCTGGGCTGCTTAAGCAGGATAAAGGTATCCATTAGTTTGGTAAAAAGGGAAGTGTCACGCGCCACGTGACACTCGAGGCAAAAGCAGCTCATTAAATCAATAATATCAAGTTCTAAATCTATACTCGAAGTGCAGAAAGAAATTCTCCATAGCAACTGCGATTCCCCTTTGTGTACTTACTATTCAACTGCGCTAGCCTAAACTCTAAATCTAAATTAGTCAATCTCTCAATAGTGTGCCTTAGTCCTAATTTCAATAAGCGACGCACAGCGCTATGATCAACGTAATAGTACATTAGTAGTTTTCATTAAAAAGTTTGTTAATTAATTAAAAGGGGTAAATTGAGCATGGACGGATATTAGTGAAGAGGGTCTAAGTGTATGTTATTAATGGTCTGTGGTATGGGAATGGTGCGATGAGAGGGAGGTCAATGCGAGGAGGAATAAAGGATATAAAAGGGCTGGGTTTTTGGTTCGACATTCCTTAGAATTAAATTATAAAACGTATTTACATTTAATAGTGGTAAAATCTTTTAAGTTAAATCATTATTATTGTATCTTTCTTTATTTTTCTCAATAATCATTTCTAAATCCTAAATCTTTGATTGTTGAGTTTCCAACCCTTCGTGAGATCTTAAGAATTCCTATTACCTTTGAAACTATATTATAATTCTTCTTGAACATACCTCAAACCCGTAGCTCTTACTTTGAGTGACCTTCGAATCACTTCCTCGAATCATTCCTCTGTGCTTTGAAGAAGTTTCTAAATCCCTCATCTCACTTTCAGGAACATCCTTGACCTTGTGCGTAGGTTGTCCGGTGACAGTATAATTTAATTCTCTGTAGTTCTCATTCTTTGCACTACTACGTCGTTTTAGGTGTTTTTAAAATTTTAAAATGGCACCTGTTCAATGCACTCCTCCTACGGGCGCTACTACTAGGGCTCACGCCAGAGGCAGGCTAACAGCCACATGACCTGTTTCCCGCACTCACTCCCTGGAACCTCTCAACCTTAGGAAACGGGGACACTCAGTCCAATCTGTAGAAGACATCCCCCAGGATTTTGATGATTCTAGCAAGGAAGAAGAAGGAGAGGATACAATGCATGAGGCACCATCTGCCCCTGCTACTCACCCTTCTGGTCAACATTTGGAACCTGGACCATCTAATTCTCTGGAAGACTTCATGAGACTTTTCATGAAAACCCTTTCAAATCCAACATCTTCAGAGGGATCAAAATTCAAAACTCCTTCCATGAAATCTCCTGATAAATTCAATGGAGAACATCCAGAAAGATTGCGCCCCTTCTTGCAAACCTGAAAGCTCCTGTTCCATAACGACCCTTGAACCTTCAATAACAACCAATCAAAGGTTGTTTATGCTTCTTCATTCCTAGCCTGAAAAGCAGCAAGGTGGTTCGAAACTTATCTTCTCATTCTCTCTTTGACAGAAACCCACTTACTCATTAATAACTGGGAAAAGTTCAAAGACCAACTCTTTACGTTGTTTGGTGACCCTAATGAAACTGACAACCCAGAAATTGAACTGGATTTCCTCTGCATGAGTGATAATGGTAAAGCCTCTGAATATATTTCGAACTTCAGAGCACTTCAAACTTGAGTAGGTTGGAATGATGCTGCCCTCAAGTATCATTTCAAAGAGTGACTTCCTTTGAGGATTCTGGATCAATTAAATCTTCATGGTCAGAAGATGACTACCTTAACAGATTTAATGGATCAAACCCTCGAACTCAATGGCGTTTACCAAGGACAACTACAACATTGTTGATACGCCAACAAATCTCAAGGCCTAAATTTTAAATTGGGACTTTCTTCACACCCATGGACAACTCAATCCAAACTCAATAAGGGAAAGGACAAACCTCAACCAAAAAGCTCAACCCCAGGCAATATCAGTAAGGTACTGGATCCAAAAGGGGTACTTAAAGAAGATGAGAGGAAGAGACGAGCAGATAATGGGCTATGTATGTATTGTGGGGGTAAGCACAAGCTAGAAGATTGTGTAAAGTTGAAGGAAAGAGAAGGTACTAGTTCAAGGTCAAAAAACTAGTAGATAGTTTACTTGTGTGCAAAGCAAACTATCTTATCTTTCCCAGTGCACAGAACCTCCACGTCTTAAGGACTGGAGTTGCCTTAAACCGCTTGAGATTTATTCTTTTCAAGGAGGATACCCCCTTCAGTTGTCTTGTAGACTCTGGAGCTTCAATTTCTTTTGTCAATTTATCTTTTTCCAAGAAGTTAAAGCTGACATTCACAGATATCGATCGAACTCCAATTTATTTGGTCGAATCAGAGGAACCCAAATATTGGGTAAGTAAGAAAGTTTTATGGGTTTTCAACTTTCTGAATCTTCCCCCCTTTGAGTGGGAGTTATCAGTCTTGGACACCCCAAGAATGGACGATAACATCCTTGGACAAGACTTTTTAACGCATTGGAATCCTGAAATTGATTGGTCACATAGATTGATCACCCCACGCGCTAAGTATATTTCTGATTCTTCAATGCAGGTCAATAGAGAGTTAAACAACCTGCCTGAAAATGTCCTGCTAGAGGATAAATCTCTTCCGGATGACTTTCAAGCATCTGATCTTTCTCTAAATGAGCAATTGGCTAACCCTTCTAGCTCAATCACTTCACTCAAAGAGGATTTAAATTGCCTTGAAGTAGTCAAATTATGCTCTCTCAATTCTGGTCTTCCCTCGACAGATTCTCTCAAAGATGATGAGGATGACCAAATCAATGTTGAATCCATTAAATCAACTCTACTGTAACTCTATCATGATTTCCTCAATGTTTTCTCAATCCTCAAGGCCAATAAGTTACCACCTCATCGACCCTACAACCATCAAATAGAGTTAATAGGTCCAGTACCTCCGGCATGTCCTGTCTATTCTTTGTCGAAGGACAAATCTCAAGTTCTTTGAGACTACATTTCAGAGAATGTAGCCAAAGGTTTCATCAGAGACAGTAAATCTCCAACTGGCTCCCCTGTTCTTTTTGTAAACAAAAAAGATGGTAGCCTTAGGTTGTGTGTTGACTATAGAAAGCTCAACACAGTCACAAAGAAGAATGCATATCCCTTTCCTCCTATGTCATTGCTTCTTACCCTTTTTAATGGTGCTAATTTCCTTTCTAAAATTGATCTTAGAGGCGCTTATAATCTTATTCGCATTGCAGAAGGTCATGAACCACTGACTGCAATGCGCACTAGATTTGGTAGTTTTGAATATTTAGTCATGCCTTTTGGATTATGTAACGCACCATCTACTTTTCAAAATTTTGTTAATGACATCTTTCAAGATGTTGTCGTCTACTTAGATGATATTTTAATTTTCTCAAAGACACTAGATGAACATATTCATCATGTTTGACAGGTTCTAAATTGCCTTCGAGATAACGGTCTCTACATTAAGCACAATAAATGCAAATTCCATCTTAAATCTATTGCCTTTTTGGGGTTTACATTGTCCACTGATGGTTTAGTCATGGATGACAAAAAGGTCCAAAAAGTCCAGGAATGGCCAGAGCCCAAAACCATTAAATCCCTCCAAGGATTTTTGGGTTTAGCCAATTTCTATAGAAGATTTATTAAAGATTACTCTAAAACTATTTCCAATCTTACTTCTCTTCTTAGAAAAGATATTCCTTTTGTTTTTACTTCTACTGCACAAAAGGAATTCAAAGCATTGAAGACTTCTTTTACCACAGCTCCAATTCTTTGACAATTTTATCCTTCTGCTTTGACAATAGTTGAGACAGACGCTAGCAATTATGATATTTCAGGGGTCATTTCTCAATTCAATCCTGAAACAAAATTGTTTCATCCTGTTGCTTTTGAGTCACGCAAACTCATTGCGGCAGAATTAAATTATGAAATTCATGACAAAGAGCTTTTAGCTATTATCCATTGTCTTAAAAAATGGCGTTCTTTTCTTCTCAGCCTAGATAGTCCTTTTCAAATCTTAACAGATCATAATGCTTGGAAATACTTCATGTCTTCTAAAGTGTTAACCAGGCGTCAAGCCAGGTGGGCTGAATTTTTGTCTGAATTTTCTTTCTCTATTTCCTATTGCCCAGGAAAAAACTGCATTGTCCCAGATATCTTGTCACGTCGGGACGACGTTTACCCACAGCGGGGGGACGCATTTGCTGACAAGAACCCAGCAAATGTGCAATCAATCTTCAACGAATCAATGTTAACGACTCATCAACTTAATTCGATGACAATTCAATCTTTTCGAAATCCACTATCCAACATCCTCAAAGCTCAGTCAAAGGACGAATATTGTTTAGGGTTAAAAGACAAAATACTCTTGAAGCAAGGGGCCAAAAGATTTAGTATTGAATCAGGTCTATTAGTTTTCGAAGGTAGAGTAGTCATACCCAACAACAATGAAATATAATTATGGATTTTCAACAGTCAACATGATTCTCCATTAGCTGGTCATTTTGGGGTTGATAAAACCTACCAGTTAATAGCAAGGGATTTCTTCTGGCCAGGAATGACCAGAGAAATCAAGGCCTATATAAGATCTTGTTACAAATGTAATATGAATAAGGCTCCCCGTCACCGGAAGAATGGGTTGCTTCAACCGCTTCCTATTCCCTCTAAACCTTGGGAATCTTTATTGATGGATTTTATTTCTCAACTTCCTCTTTCTAATAATTTTAATGCTATATTAGTAATTGTAGATATATTTTTAAAAATGTCTATTTTCATTGAAACCACTACTACCGCTACAGCAGAAGATTTGTCAAAATTGTTTCTAGAATATGTATTTTCCAAACATGGCTTACCTAATGATATTATTTCAGATAGAGGCTTATTGTTTGTATCCACATTCTGGACTCAATTGTGTCGACAACTCAATATCACGAGCAATCTCTCCACAGCCTATCATCCTGAAACCAATGAGAAAACAGAAAGGGTAAACCAAATCCTCAAACAATACCTTTGAATGTATGTCAGTTACCAACAAGACAATTGGACCACATGGTTACCATTGGCCGAATTTGCTTATAATAACTCAACTCATTCTTTGACATGACAATCTCCCTTCGAAACTGTTTATGGAAGACATCCTCAATTCAACTCAATCCATGTAGGAACTAGTCATCCTGAAGCACCTTATCTTCAAACCATATCACAACTCCAAGATGAACTTAAATAAAACTTGGAATTAGCAATTCAAAGGTACAAGGAACAAGCCGGCAAAAATCGACAATCTGCTCCTTCCTTCAAACCAGGAGACAAAGTATGGCTCAACGCACAAAACATTCAAACAACTTGACCATCAAAGAAACTGGCCAAAAAATGCTTGGGACCATTCGAAATTGACTCTGAAGTCTCTAAAACTGCATTTCAACTCAAGCTACCTCCTAAATGGCAGGCTATTCACCCAGTTTTCCATGTATCTCTCCTGGAACTGGCTCGAGAAATATACCCGGGCAAGAACCAACCCCCTCCAGAACCGGTCAAAGTAGAAGATCATCTAGAGTGGGAAGTAAGTCGTATCCTTGATTCAAGAATACGCAAGGGGAAACTTCAATACCTCGTGGAATGGGAAGGATTCCTTGATGACTCAGACAAAACATCCTGGGAACCAGCCATCAATGTTTCTAACACCCCTGAACTCCTAAAATCTTTTCATCTTTAATATCCTTTAAAACCAAAACCTTAGAACTCTCTTTTATTTTTCTCTTCTCTTCTTTCTTTTTTTTTCTTTCTCTTTTCTTTTCTTTTCTTTTCTTTTCTTGAAATTCTAATACTTCTTCTCTTCTAAAAATCCTTACTCTGTTTTCTCTTTGCTTCTTTCTTCTTTTCAAAATCTTTTTTCAACTTTTTTTTTAAAAAAAAAATGAATAAATAAAATAAATAAATAAAATAAAATAAAATAAAATAAAATAAAATAAAATTAAATAAAATTAAATAAAATTAAAAAGTTAAAATTAAAAAATAAAATAAAATAAAATAACAAAAATAAAGTCTTAAAATTCATTAAAATAAAATCTTAAAAAATCAATAATTCCTTTAATTTTCTTTCTTTTCTCCTTTCAAACTTTTCTTCTTTCCCTTATTTTTTTTTATTTGAACTATCAAAATTTTTCACAAACTCAATATGACAATCTTTCTCAAACTACACTTCAACCTTTAAATCTTTCTTTTAAAATTCTTCAAACAAATTACTTCCTTCTTTCAAATTCTTTTTCAAAAGTATTTTTTTTCTTTCTTTTCAAATAACCAATATTCCTCAAAACTTCAATAAATAAACTTTCAAAAATAACAAATTTTTCTCTCATTAAATTTTCATTTCAAACAAAATTGTTTCAATCAGCTATATTTTTTTTCTTCCTTTCAAAACTTAAACTAAAATTTTCTCAGTTAAATATTTTTTCTTTTCTTCTTTTAAAATTTAAAACAAATATTTTATTCAAATATTTTTTTTCTTTTATTTTCTTTTCTTTTTTAAAATCTTATAAAATATATATTAAAATTTCAATTAAAATAACAAAATAAAATAAATACACAAATTGCTTTATATTTTTTCTTTTTTCTCTTTCCATTTCAAATTTTCTCCTGTATTTTCTCCTGAACCAATTTCTTCATTTTTTCCGATACCACCCTTATTTCCTTCCTGAATTTTTCAAATACCCCCTCCTCTCCTACCGGTACCACTTCTCCAATCTCCAGTAATTCTTCTGCCACATTGAAGGAGGCAGCATCGACAATCCTGTCAATCTCATCACTTAAATCATTGATAAATCAAGCTCATCGACCCTGCCGAGGTTTCTTTGACCATACCCGGTCAAGGGTTTCCTTGTTATCCTCCCTTGAATCAACCGCCAGTTGACTTGCCTCAATTGGTAGCAATGGCACAGCTTCCACAATTGGAGCTTATGCAATGACATCTGAATTCTAAAAAACATACAGTCATCAGTAACAGAATCTTGAAACAAGAAAAGGCAGACTTACTTCAAAAACCAGGCCAGGCTCTAAAAATAGCCTTGGGGTGACCTCTCCTGTCACTTCCTTCTCCTCTTCATCATCTTCAATGATCATCAGCCGCTTCTTCGGAGTCCGGTTTGAGATGGGAACTTCATCCTCATCCTCTTCAACCAGTTCATGCACCTCCTCTTCCACCCCTTGTTTTCTACCTGTGGCCTGGGTTACCCAAGTGGCCATGGTATCCTCAACCTCTTCCTCAACTTCTTCTACCAAACAATTGTCCCCAACCAACACGTCCCAAATGTCTTTGACCACCTCTTTGGTCTTCTGGATTACCCAGTACTTAGTCTTGGTAAATCTTTTCTCAATGTCCTCATTTTTTGAGCGAGCATCACACATCACCCGTCTCCAGCGGCAAAACTCACATTTCTGGCAAGGACCTTGTGTGGCCGTGCTTTCGAAGCAAAAATACTGCATCGATTTTCAGGCCGTGCATGCTTGGGAATATTGCCGTGTAACGATTCCACCATCCGCTTTGGGGTGTGGAGGCGTGGGAGTTGGAGTAGGGCAGTTTGACTTAATACAAGAAAAAATAATTATTAATAAATGAAAGAGTCAGAGAAAGTAGTGTGGGAAGAATATGTCTCACTCTCAACGGAGCTTGTGTTTTATACCTGGGCATCTTTCATGCACCACATGACACTCGAGGCAAATGCAGCTCATTAAATCAATAATACAGAGGTCTAAATCCATACTCAAAGCGCAGAAAACGATTCTACATAGCAACTGTGACTTTCCTTTGTGTACTCACCATTCAACTGCGCTAATTTAAACTTTAAATCTAAATTAGTCAATCTCTCAATAGTTTATTAAGTATCTGTGGGCTATTAACAGGGATAGTGAGCATGGACGGGATGGTTAGTGGAGGATTGAAGGGTTAACGGATGTTAGTGAGGAGGGTCCAGGTGTAACGGGTGTATTTTTGGTGGTCTGTGGTGTGCGGAATGATAAATGGATATGAGGTCAATGTGAGGTGGAGTAATGGATATAAAAGGGGTTGGATTTTGGGTTGATATTTCTTTAGAATTAAATTATAAAACATATATATAGTTAATAGTGGTAAAGCTTCAGGTTAAATCATTATTATTGTACATTTCCTTATTTTTCTCAGTAATCATTTTTAAAACTTAAAACTTTGATTATTGAGTTTTCCAACCCATTGTTAGATCTTAAGAATATTAATATTACCTTTAAATTATATTAGAATTCTTATCAAACATATCTCAAAGCAGTAGCTCTTCCTTCGAGTCATCTTCAAATCACTTCCTCAAACATTTCCTCTGTGCTTCAAAGAAGTTTCTAAACTACTCCCTCCATCTCACTTCCAGGAACACCCTTGACCTTGTCTGTAGGTAGTCCGGTGACAGGTGGGGGGAGATTTTTGGCCTTGTGCTTCTCATAATTTTTTATGAGGGCAGGTGGGAAAGTGAGGGAGATGAAAGATAGGGGGAGAGGTTTGAGGGTTTGCAAGTAAAGTGAGAAGGGTTGTAAGTGAGTTTTTGAGAGGGTTCTCACAGGGAAGAGTATTTCAGAACAGAATGGAGGAAGGGAGCAGTGTAATGACAAATGCCTCTTTTTCCAACACTGGAAGCAAGTGCTTTTTTTGTGGTTCACAGATTTGGTGCATCAAATCTGTCCTTCAATGATGAGGGGAGAGGAGGGAAAAGGAGAACAAAGTGAGTCAGCATCCATTTTATTGTGTAGGTGGAGAGCTACCAATGAGTGGATTTTCACCACTCTAGCCTCTGGATGTCTAAGCTATGATATTCTGTATAGTGACTTTAATGAGGAGGGTGTCACCGGACAACCTACGCACAAGGTCAAGGATGATCACAAAGTAAGTGGGATAAAAGGATGAGGGAAATTACCACTTCAAAGCACAGAGGATTACTTAGAGGAAGTTATTTGAAGTTAGAACTGAGTAACTCAGAATGGTTCCTAATAATATTCAAGGAATAATTAATGTATAATCTAGGGGCACTAACTATTATGGTAAATCTCACAAAGGGTTGGGACTTAATAATCAAAGGGAATATTTAAGTATTAAGGATTTAAAAAAATTTATTATTAAGAGAGAAAATGAAAAATATAATAATAGCCTAATAAGAATTTAACTACTATCACAAATATATTATATAATTTAATTCTAGAGAAAGTCAAACCAAAGTAACCCCCTTTAAATATCCTATTCCTCCTTGCACTGACCCATTAAATATCCAGCCACCATATACCCACAGACCCATTAAATCCACCAGAACTCCCATCAATAATCTGATGTTATATCCCTTCTATTCTGTTCCTTCTATCACAGACCTCCTAATTTAACCTCAGACCCACAATTACCCCTTTTGAAGATTTCCTTGTCCTTAGCGCTATACTGTGCATACATTGCTTAAGTTTGAAAACTGTAAGCATCTTTATTTTTTAAGATATTTTTAAAATTTTGAGTAGCACAACTAATTTTAGAACACAATAGAAGGTAATTTTTCCAAGGTTGCTTTTTGCGTATTTCTAGGATTTAGGCTTGAATAGAGGTGTAATTGAGGTAATTTTTCTTTGAGTGTCATGTAGCATGTGTCAGATTCCTGGGTATAAAACACAAGCTCTATTGAGCGTGGGAACACTTCATTACATGAACTTCTACTATCACCTCCTTCTATTTTTTTATTCTTTCAACTTCATCTATTTTAAATTTTAATGCCTGTACATACTGATCTGACCCCTACTCCTCCTCAACCTCAAGCTGATGGGGGGCTTCCCACTCAACAATTCAAGACTCCATGCATGGCCTGTGTGGCCATGGACTTATTTTGTGTGGAGAGTACTGCATCTCAAGGTCCTCGCAAGAAGTGTAAGGATTGTAAATGGCGTCAAGTGGTGTGTAATTCCCTGTCTCTTAACAATAATGTCAAGCTGTTCACTACTACAAAGTTTTGGTCAATCTCTGACTTAAAAGCTGTTGTCAAAGACATATGGGACATCCCCACTACTAGCAATGCAGTGGTGGATGAATCGGGGGGGTTAAGCCAGGAGGAGAGGCTGGAGATATCTGGTTGGGCTACGGATGTAGCCTCAGGGAAGCAAAGGATGGTAGAGGAAAAAGTAGACAAGGGTGTCAGAGGTGCTTCAAAATAAACAGAGGGGGAGCTTCCACGTCAAAGAGACAAAAACTGATCATTGAGGACAATGAGAAAGAGGAAGTAGAGGTGGTGGAGAGAAAACCATTGTTCCTCAAGGTTGACCATGAATTTGGGGTAAGTGATTTAATTTAAAATTTTATTACTTTGATGGTAACTGATTTATTTTTTATTTTTTATATTTTTAGGTGGTGGAGACCACAGATGGGATTCCCGTAGCGTCAATCAGTGGGCCAGTCCCTGAGGTTCCTACTGAGGTCAAACAGCCAATTGAAAGTGGTCTGTCGGACACCAAGGATGCCAACTTATCAGTCAAAGCCTTGAATTGATTATGGTCCAAGCAACAAGGCCATTCTTGTCAAATGTCATTTGTCAAGAGTCTAAGTGATGAGGTCAGGAAAATTGTGTATTTGGCCTCGTATGATATATCCAAAGAATTGTTGGATATTGGGGAGGTGGTGTTTGCTGAATGTGATGAGATATTTGAAAAGAGTCAAAAGGGAATTTGAAAAGTAATGGAGAAGATGAAAGAGCTGATTCAAAGACAATTAGAAGAGAAAATAGTTTAGGGAAAAGAAGAAAAAATTAAAGAAAATTTTGTTTTGTATATAGTTTTATCTTGAATATTGTTTTATTTTGTTTTTTTGTTTTTATTTTAATTTATTATGTAGAGATAAAAAAGAAAGAAAAGATAAAAGTTTGTGTTTAAAAGAGAAAATTATGAGAGGGGAAAAGAGAAAGAATTGCATTTAAGAAAAAAAATTCAGAGAAAAGAAAATATAGGAGATTTAGAATTTAAAAGAAATTTGATCCAAGATTGATTGTTGAAGAAATTTGTTTTGATGGTTTGAGTTTTGAGGAAACAGATAATAAATAAAAATAAAAGAGTTGTAATGTTTGAAAGAAAAAAGAAAGAAAAGAATTTTGGAAAAGAATATGATAACATAATATGAAAATGATTTTTAGAAGAAAGAGAAGAGAAAAATTTAATATATGTTTTATTTATTTTATTATTTTGGTTTTATTTTTATTCTATTCTATTCTATTTTATTTTATTATATATTTTTCTTTTTTTTTAAAGTTTTAAATTTAATTTTAAATAAGTATACAGAAATTATAAATTGAAAAGAATAGATAGAATAATTTAAGATTTAAATGATTATGAAGTTTTATGTTTAGTTTGAAAGATATGTTAAGGATTTTAGTTTTAATTTTTTCTAGAAAATAAAAGAAAAAAAACAGAGTAAGAAAGAAAAGAGCAAAAAAATTTAAGGTTTAGGTTTTAAAGGATATTTTAAATGAAAAATTTGACAAGTTTAGGAGCATTAGAAACATTAATGGCTGGCTCCCAGGATGTTATACTAGTATCATCTAGGTAGCCTTCCCATTCCATGAGGTATTGAGATTTCCCTTTTCACCTTCTTGAATCAAGAATTTGGCTTACTTCCCACTCTAGATAATCTTCTACTTTGACCAGTTCCAGAGGAGGATGGTTCTTGGCCAGGTATATCTCTCAAGCCAGTTCCAAGAGAGATATGTGAAAAACAGGATGATTTGATTTCCACTTTGGAGGTAGCTTGAGTCAAAATGCATTTTTTGAGATTTCAGCATCAATTTCAAATTGACCCAAGCGTTTCTCAGATAGTTTCCTAGATTGTCATGTTATTTGAATATTTTTTGCGTTGAGCCATACTTTATCACCTTTTTAAAGAGTGGAGTAGATTGTCAATGTTTGTCGGCCTGTTCCTTATACCTTTGATTCTTAGATTCCAGGTTAGACTGAAGTTCACCTTGAAGTTGTGAAATTGTTCAAAGATAATGTTCAGCAGGATGATTTATTCCTACATAAATAAGATTGAATCAAGGATGTTGTCCATAGATAGTTTCAAAAGGAGATTGTTTTGTTGAAGAATGTGTCAAGTTGCTATAAGCAAATTTGGCTAATGGTAACCACATGGTCGAATTGTCTTGTTGATAATTAACATACAATCAAAGATATAGTACAAGGATTTGATTGACTCTTTTGGTTTTCCCATCAGGTTCAGGATGATAAGAGGTATAAATATTCCTTTTAACATTTAATTGTTGACATAATTGAGTCCAGAAAGTAGAAACAAACAAAGAACCCCTATCTGAAATAATATCATTGGGTAATCCATGTTGAGAAAATACATGTTCTATAAATAATTTTACTGAATCCTCTGCTGTCCCAGTAGTAACAGTTTTAATAAAAATAGAAATTTTAGAAAATCTATCAACTATAACTAGTATACTATCAAAATTATCTAATTGAGGTAATTGGTAAATGAAATCCATAGAAATTGATTCCCAAGATATAGAGGCAATTAGAAGTGGTTGAAGCAACCCATACTTCCTATGTTGAGGTACCTTGTTCCGATTACATTCATTACAGGCTTTAATATAGGCCTTGATTTCTCTAGTCATTCCTGGCCAGAAGAAATCCCTTGCTACTAACTGGTAGGTTTTATCAACTCCAAAGTGACCAGCTAATGGAGAATCATGTCTACTATTGAAAATCCATAATTTTATATCCTTATCATCAGGGATTACTACTCTACCTTCAAAGACTAATATACCTGATTTGATAATGAATCTTTTAGCCCCTTGCCTCAAGAGTATTTTGTCTTTAATCCCCACATAATAATTATCTTTAGCTTGAGCATCTTGAATGTTGGATAGTGGATTTTGAACTGTTTGAGTTGTCATTGTATTGAGTTGATGAGTCGTTAACATTGATTCTTTGAAAATTTATTTGAAATTTTCTAAGTTCTTGTTAGAAAATGTCTCCCCCTCTCTGGGTAAATGTCGTCCCAACATGACAATATGTCTGGAACTACGCAATTTTTTCCAGGGCAATAGGTAATAGTGAAAGAAAATTAAGATAAGAACTCAGCCAATCTGGCTTGACGTTGTGTCAAGACTTGGAAAGACATAAAGTATTTTAAAGCATTATGATCCATTAAAATTTGAAAAGAACTAATAAGGCTGAGAAGAAAATAATGCCATTTTTTAAGGCAATGAATAATAGCAAGTAACTCTTTATCATGAATTTTGTAATCTAACTCTGCTGCAAGCAATTTGTGTGATTCAAACGCAACTGGATGAAACAATTTTGTTTCAGGATTTAATTGGGATATAACCCCTGCAATAGCATAATCACTAGCATCTGTTTCAAGGATTGTCAAAGCAGAAGGGTCAAAATGTCAAAGAATCAGAGCTGTGGTGAACGCAGACTTCAATGATTTGAATTCCTTTTGCGCTGTATCAAGGAAAACAAAGGGAATATCTTTTCTAAGAAGAGAAGTGAGATTTGTAATAAATTTAGAGTAATCTTCAATAAATCTTCTATAGAAATTTGATAAACCTAAAACCCTTGTAGGAATTTTTTCAGATTTTGGCTCTGGCCATTCCAATATTTTTTTAACTTTTCTATCATCCATGACAAGGCCATCACTGGATAATGTAAAAACTAGAAATTCAATAGACTTTAGGTGGAATTCACACTTAGTGTGCTTGGTGTAGAGACCATGCTCTAGAAGATAATTGAGAACCTGTCAGAAATGCTCAATATGTTCCTTGAGGCTCTTTGAAAAAATTAAAATATCATCTAAATAGAAGACAACAGATTTTTTGATAACATCATGAAAGATATCATTAACAAAATTTTGAAAAGTTGAGTGTATGTTACATAACCCAAAAGGTATAACCAAATATTCAAAACTACCAAACCTAGTGTGCATTACTGTTAAAGTTTCATGGCCTTCAGCAATACATATAAGGTTGTAAGCACCTCTTAAATCAATTTTAGAGAAGAAGTTGGCACCACTAAACAAAGTAAGAAGTAAAGACATAGGAGGAACTGGGTATGTGTTCTTCTTAGTCACTGAATTGAGTTTTCTAAAATCAATGCACAACCTAAGACTCCCATCTTTTTTCTTAACAAAAAGAACTGGAGAGCCAGTTGGGGACTTACTGGCTTAAATGAAACCTTTTGCCACTCTCTCTGAAATGTAGTCTCAAAGAATTTGAGATTCATCCTTCCATAGGGAGTAGACAGTACCTGTCAAAGGTACTGGACCTACTTACTCTATTTGAGGATTGTAGGGTCAATGAGGTGGTAGCTTGTCTGCCTTAGTGACTGAAAATACATTGAGGAAGTCATGATAATTTTCCGGTAGAGTTGATTTAATAGCTTCAATATTGATTTGGTTGTACTCTTCATTGTCAAGGGATTATGTCAAGGGTAGGCCTGAATTTAGAGAGCAAGAATTGTTTACCTTGAGGCTGTTGAAAACCTCTTTGAGTGAAGTAACTGAGCTAGAAAGGTTAGCCAAATGCTCATTTAGAGAGAAATAAGATGGTTTCAAATCATCTGGCAGAGAGATGTCCTCTATCAGGACTTGGTAAGACAGGTTGTTTAACTCCCTTTTGAAATGCTTTGAAGAATCAAATATATACTTAGAAAAGGGGTGATAAATCCCTCTGACCAATTAATGTCAGGATTCCAATGTATTAAGAAGTCATGGCCAAGAATGGTATCGTCCATTCTTGGGGCATCCAAGACTATTAATTCCCACTCAAAGGAGGGAAAATTGGGAAAGTTGAAACCCCATAAAACTTTATTACTAACCCAGTACTTGGGTTCCTCTGATTTGACCAAATAAATTAGAATTTGATTGGTATCTACAAATTTCAGCTTAAGTTTTTGGGCAAAAGATAAACTGATAAATGAAATTGAAGCTCCAGAGTCAATGAGACAACTATTTAAAAAGAGAATCTTTCATCTCTTCAGTAACTATTTCAACTAAAATTAGTTTTATACTTTTCTTGTATAAAAATATCAATTTATGTAATGATATTTATTCCCTTTAACAAAAACTACCCAGGTTATAGGTTTAGGCTTCACTTGAGCTTATAGATATAAATCCAAAAAAAAGAAGATAATAAGAAGCACCTAAATAATTTGTATTTAAAAAAAATTGCATCTTTAATTTTTTTTAAATCAAACAGAAGATCTGCTACCTTTTATAAATCTTACCATTTGTGAGTCTTTATCTTATTAATTTTCTTAACATATCATACAGAAAAAAAAAGTCATATCATAATAATTGAAAATAGAATAACAATCAATTTTTATATAATATTTTTTCAAAATGATCAATAACCTCTATTTATTTTTGGAACTGAAAATTATTTAATTTATAACTTTTTGATATAAAAATACACTTAATTTTTAAATTAGAAAATTTAATATAATTTTTTTTAAATTAATTTTTTTTCTCATAGTCTAAATTCTTTTTAAACACAGTTGTACAACAGATCTCATTAGTAGTTCAATTTAATTTCAATAAATAATAAGTTATATATTGATGTAAAAACTTGTATAGTCATTGGAGTTAAAATAGTGTAGTAAAATAAAGGTCTCAAGTGGTTTATTTTTTTACTGAATTGATAATGGCAAATATGTTAAGAAATCTTACTTATTTTATTTTATCAAATTCATAGTTATTACAGGCACTGAATAATTTGGAAAACCTTCTACCCCTGTTGCACCTAAAAAGTATGCAACAAACATTTGCTTTAAATGCAACAACCTTGGCAGAAAGGCCATGTTTGTGACAAGAGAATAAACCTTGTTGAAAAAACAGAGGAACCTGCTGATGACACAGTTGCACTGGATGATACATCAAGTGACTTTGTCAGCAAAATTTCTTATGAATCTCACCAGGAAATCTTGATTCTGATAGAAGATATTCATTAATTAAATAATATTGAAAGTGAGAATAATGACTTATCTATAGTTGAGGATGTGTAAATCATTAGAAACCTTGAAGACAACTCAATAATTATTGTCCCTCTCAAGGCACCAGTCTTGAATAATGGAAAGAACATTGAGGTTGTTTTGGATTCTGGAGTGTCACCGCACAACCTACGCACAAGGTTGAGGATGATCCCAAAGTAAGTGAGATAAAAGGATGGGGGAAATTACAACTTCAAAGCACAGAGGATTACTTTGAGGAAGTGATTCAAAGATATATCTGAGTAACTAAGAATGGTTCCTTATAATCTTTGAGGAATAATTAATGTATAATATAAGGGCACTAACTATTATGGTAAATCTCATGAAGGGTTGCAACTTAATAATCAAAGGGAAGATTTAAGTATTTAAGATTTAATAAAATTGATTATTAAGAGAGAAAAAGAAAAATATAATAATAGCCTAATAAGAATTTAACTACTATCACTAATATATTTTATAATTTAATTCTAGAGAATGTCGAACCAAAGTAACCCCCTTTAAATATCCTATTCCTCCTCTCACTGACCCATTAATCACCCAGCCACCATATACTCACAGACCCATTTAATCCACCAGAGTTCCCAATTACCAATTAATCTAACCTTATAACCCTTCTTTCCCGTCCCTATTTCCCAGGCCTCCTAATTTACCTCAGACCCACAATTACCCCTTTTGAATATTGCCTTGTATTTAGTGCTAGAGTGCGCGTAGATTGCTTATGTTTGAAAAGTATAAGCATATTTAAATTTAGGATACTTTACAGTTTGAATAGTGCAGCTAATTCAAGAACACAATAGAATGTAATTGTTCCAAGATTGCTTTCTGCATATTGCTAGGAGTTAGGCTTGAATATTGGTGTAATTGAGGTAATTTTGCTTCAAGTGTCATGTGGCACATGACAGAAGTTTTAGATTGGGGAGGTCTTTCAAAAAAGGGGAAGCTGGGTTAGACTGTTTGATAGTAAAGGCAGGGGGGCCAGGGCAGGGTTGAGACATTGGTGGAGGCTGGTTTTGAGACTGAATCCCTGAGGCTGCAGCTTGGGCAAATATGGGACATTGCACTTGGTGAATAGCAGGACCTTGGGAGCTGCATGAGAGTTGGGGCAGGGTGGAGGTGGAGGGAAGCTGTGCCAAGATCTTGTCAAGCTTATTCTCCACTGACTTCATATAGTCTGTTGCAGTCAAAGGGGGAGGGAGGGTGAAATGCTGATTGGGAGGTGAGCGGGGAGAGAGCTGAAGCTAGGGCTCTAATGTCAGCCATTGTTGCTGTGTGAATGTTAATTTGTGTTCCTTTTCTGGGAGGATCACAAATGGTGCCTAGGAGATTGTTAAGGCATGAGACCAGGGCTGATGCATCATTTGCATGTTCCAGTCCAACCAGCCTGACAATGCGGGCAGCGGGAGTGTTGGGGTCAACTTGTGCAGTAAGGGGAATGTGAGGGGCTGTGGTCAGGTCAAATTCAGTAAAAGGATTTTCCAGATTATGTATTGAGTCACTGAGAGAGGAGTTTGTTGGATATGGGGGGAAGGGGTAGGAGTAACACTTCCATCTGACATTGTGGTGTCTTGGGAGGGGAACAACTCTGGGTATTTGGCTCTAGCTTCATCCAAGGAGCTGATTGGGCCAGAGGGACACCTCATTGAAGGAGAGGTGTAATGACGTTTTTTAGAGGCAGGGTATGGGGTGGGTCTGAGGGGGGGAGATGGGGCTGGAGGGGGAGGAGAGGAGGGTATTTGAGCAGAGGGAGAAGGGGAGTGGATGGGCTGTGAGGGGGGGGGGGGGGATTCATTGACCAGGGGAGGAGGCGGATCAGGCGGAGCAAGAGATGGAAAATTTGGCGGTGGCACGTCCAACGTGTCAATTTGCATATCGTGGTGGTTCTGGTCAGAATCCATGTCTGTTCCTCATTCGTATGAACGGACAGATTGATGGAGCTTATTCACTATCATATTCAATAGATTGCGCTCCCAATGCAGTTTAATCCCCCACTCTCACCTGGCTTCCCTCCTGCCAAGTCCTGAGATCTGCGCTTGGACCACGCCATGACGTCACTGTTTGTGCAGCGTCACGTGACATAACTCTCCGCTTCTTTTCTTTTTTCTCCTTCTTTCTTTGTTCCTTTCTTGACCATTTCTTTCTTCTTCCCTTGATTGTCTTGGGTGCTGTTTTGCATTGCATGGATATGTCGTTATGCATCAGCTACATGCATTTGCATATGCCATTCATATTGCTCTCTATTCATCGTATTCATTTTCCATGCTGACTCGCTCCCTTTTCGTCTCTCGATATTCTTTCTCTTCCTTTCAATCCATCTCCAAATCATCCATTCCTCCCATCCATCTGAATCTTCAACTTCACAACCTTGGTATCTCCATTTTCTCATATTCAATCTCTTAATCCCTCTCTCACTCATTTTTTTTTTTCAAACTTAGGCTCTTACTCTATTTCCTCCCAGTCTCAACCTCAACATACCACCTCAACAAGCCTCACAACACATTCTCATTATCATAAACGTCCATATCCAAACCAAAGCCTTCTGAAAGCCCATCCTTTTAATACTCATGCTTTTATTTGCCATCTTGAAAAATCTACCTTCTCTTTACCCCTGGCTAAGCATATCTTGCATATCACATCTCATTCTTTAAAAAACGCTGAAAAACATCATTTACTTCCTGTCGTCCCAAAATCTCACGCTGAGGCTCAAGCTTACTTATACCATGCTGCTCTTGGTGAACTCAAAAATGAAGTCAAGGTCAAAGCTCGTAATGATGGCATTGTCTTGCGCTCAGCCACAGCTCGCGTATCAAGAGAATTAGAAGGATTACATCAAAAAGTACTGGAGGATATCGGTACTCTGAAGAGTGAACTTCAACTTGAATTAAATGCCAGGAAGGAAGAAGTTAATGAAGATCATAAAAAGATTGAAATGCAAATTCAAGACTTAAATAGTAAAGTATGCTTTCCTGTATGTTTGTTTTGTGTTTTGTGGTAATTTTTTTCCCTTTTGGTTTGGCTTGGGCATGTCCACACTACTTTCCTCGTGAAACTTAGCTCACCATTCTGGTAGGTGAACTTCGGACTGATATTGAAACTAGAAAATGGGTTACTACTCGGAGATGTATAGGTATTCTATGATTCACTTTCTTTCCCTTTTGGTGTTTTTCTTCTTATTCTGGTGAGTGTAAGAGTGGGGGCTGAAATATTAAGTTTTCTGCTTTTGATAGTTGCGATAGCTTCGCTGGTAGTCTGCGTGATTATTTATACAGCTGTTGAGCCTGATAATGCATTCACTTTACCTTCCAACAAACGTCAAGAATCAGCAAACTTAGGTGTTACTGTTAAGAAAACAGCAGAAGAGCTTGGGATTCGACCTGTTAGTGGAGGTGATTCTATTGGTTTAAATGTCGGTGCCAGTTTGAATGGTAAACGTGTTGGGGAGGAAGATGAAGGTTGGATGATTGATGGTGGCGGGGGGGATGATTAGAAATTAAATTTCCATTCAAAAAAATAAGAATAAATGCAAAATAAATACAGATAAATCAACTGCAATCAAAATTGAACCTAAAACTGAAATCTACTGAAAGATGTATGTATATATGCACGTGTAGTCATAATTAAAACACAAATCACATCATTTTTTTCTTTTGTTCAAGCAAACAAATAATGATTGGATCTGACAATAATAGATTTTTATTTAATTTTTTTAATTTTGGTTGATAGACTGGGGATGTATCCACTTGATTACTTGGTAAATATATATATATATATAGCAACACCATAAATGCTTGGGATTTTTGCCAAAATTTTTAACTACTTTTTTGCCTGGCTCAGCACTATTTCGACCTTAAATAGGAGGTTGTAGGCTTTTTGGAGTGATACACTTTACAAAAAAAAAAAAAAAAAAAAAAAAAAAAAAAATACAACACCAGTATAAAAAGTGCACAGAAAAATGAACAAGGGTCAAGAGTTATTGTTCTTGCTGTATATACAGAATTTAGTGGTAGAGGAATAGAGTACGAAAAATCGGCGAAGGGGTGAGGGAGAGGGTATCAAAGGACTTCTTAGATTTTTTTTGTTTGAGATTAATAGCGGATTAAAAAAACAAAAAAAAAATCCTATATTTTTTTTTTTTTTTTTTTTTTTTTTCTGAGTGTGACACTATTGTCCCATCTTATTCACATTGTTATATATATATATATATATATATATGAGATTTTAGGTATTAAGGCGAAGTGATATTTGATTTACAAGAAAAGAGAGGTGGATGGAGAGGAGGTTTAAGAGGAACGGAAAGAGAAGGAAGTGGTAGGAAGTGAACGAGCGAGGGTGATTTAAAAAAAGGACTGCACAAGCTAAGATGTGGGAAAAGTGACTTACCCACTAGAGAGTATTAATTTCTACTCCCTAGTGGGAATATTTGGGGGGGGGGGGGTCACTATTTAAAATGCTTGAAGCTTTTAAGTTACTAAACCTAATACATATACTGGTGAATAAGGAAAATCTATAAGTATGACACGTTCATGACACTTTAATAGTATCTTGTTTTTTCAGTTTTATTGGCACAGATTTCACCAAAAAAAAAAAAATATATATATATATATATATATAAAAGCGACGGATTTGAGTCCCCATTTTGACTACATCAAACACCACATGTCAGCCAATTTTCGAAAAAAAAAAAGAAAAGAAAAAAAAGAAAAGAAAAGAAAAAAAGAAAAAACAAAACTAAAATTATGAAAAACAAAGAAGATTTACAAGAACAGTTGTTAAGACTATAATAGTGTTAAATTAATGATAGATAAAATTCCATTTCAACTAAGATCGTAAGTTTGTTCGTGGTGTTATATTGGTGTTTGTATCTTGGCTAGAATGTATTGTGACTTGAGGCTTGTTTTAAGAAAAGAAAAGAGCAAGAGTGAAAAAGTTCTAGCGTAGATGGTGAAACAATTGCTCTAGACACTTTTTTCTTTTTTTTACTATAAGTATGAAAGATGGATAGAAATATTGAAGAGAAGCAACACCCTGAGCTTTCCCTTTTTTCTTTTTTCTTTTTTTTAAAAAAAACCTATTATCATCTAATTAGTATTACCTTGGAAAATTTCTTCTCCCTTTGAAAAGATATTATTTTATAACTTTGATCTAGCTAACGCTACAGATTTCATAAATTCAACTTTCCGATTTTCATCCTTAAAGTAAAAAGTCAAACACTGATTGATTTTTGACAGAGGAATTTTTCATTTAAGGATAAAAAGAAGTGGACAGAAATAATAATAATAATAAAAATAAAAATAAAAAGAGCGACTAGGTATGGACAACATGTGGAAGTTTACAATTTTTTTATATATCGTTGCGTCATCGATCACAGCCAGACCCCTTCCAAGTTCCTTCCCAGGTCGGTTTGTCTACACAATTCGTTTTTCTTTTGATTATTCAATGACTTGAGAAAAAAAAAAGAAAAAGAAAAAAACCATGACCTCATACGCGAACTTACGTTAATGTTTATGTTACTCCCTGATTTAAAAAAAAAAACAAACGTAATAATGATGTTATGGCGATAATATTAATGATGATTATTTGAAAATATAATATATAAAAGACTATGGTGTCAGGTATGAAACTTATTTTAGAATCTTGTTCCTCAAATAGATACGCACTTGTTTCTTTTTTCTTTTATTTTAATAAAGTAGGATGATTCATTGACCAGAGTTGAATTTCAGTCTCACTGGAGGCCAAAGCGCATCCACGCTAGCTCATGGCCAAGAACCACTGTCTCATGGAGTTATGCAAGGGAATGGTGAGCGTCCAAGTAGAAATGGGACCTAAACTAATAAAGATATAAAGATATATGTATATAAAACAATGACTAACAATTTTTTGTCTTATATATTACACATTGGCGTTGCTGGTAGGGGAAAAACTGCACGAGACGATTAATCCTCAAGTGGCACACTCATCATCTCAAGAAATTCCTGTTGCCTCAACTCAAGTACCATTTTATGGCTCACACTCACATGAATTGAATGATCCACCATTGGCATATCCACCTAAAAAACTTCCAACTGGCTCAACTTATGACATTGATGTGAATTCACTAGCTCATGGTCATTCTCATCCAGCAGTAACCACCCCCGTTTTCCATCCTCAGCTGGACGTGAGTGAATCAATATACAACATTCTTAAAAATAATCTGCATCAATTAGATCATTATCGAAGATACTTAAGAGTGTATGTAATAAAACTTATTTTTTTATTTTTTTATTTCTTTCTTAATATGGTCATTAAATGCGCGAGCTTTCCTACTTAGCGTGATTAAATGAACCAATTTTAGTGTTCTTATCATTGTGTTTTTTTTCTCCAAAATTTAATTTCCTCGAAAACTTGTTGTTATTAGAGATATATTGGAAGATTTAAAAAACGATAAGCTAGGAGAAAAGTGGTTTAAAAAGCTCAATCATGAATTTGCACCCGGAACACACCCTAAAATTCCAAAGAATGAGTAAGTCGATTTGTGATAATAAATATATTTAGTTTCATTTAAGTATAATACGTTAAGCGGACTGAGATATGTCTCCACTTTTGGATAATTTAGAAAAGAATTTGATCCGATTGCCGCCGAATGGATGAAGAGCGGCAAGATAACTCCTTTTTTATACGATCGTCACTATTACAAGAACCTTAGAACGAAGTGGCAGCAAGAGCAAAGTTTATGGTACAAGTTAAATCCAAAACGTTGGTTAAAGAAGTTAAAAAAATATCTTAAAAAATTCACAAAAAAATATTTGAAAAAATATATGTAAAAGAAGATGTCATCGGTGAAGAGATGGTTGGAGAGTAGGTAATCTGAAAGTTGGAAGGAAGGTTAGGCGAGAGCTTCTTTTTTTTTTTTTTTTTTTTTTTTTTTTTTAACCGAGCCAACGTACTCTTTTGTTTTTCATTTTTTGATTGAGGTTCTGACTTTTGGATTTAATTCTTTTTCGAGAGCCATATGTCTAAAAGATCAGATAACAAATGTATCTATAAATTTAAATATATTTTTAGACCCTGTACCCCTAAAGATGTAAAAAACATGGTATATAAGGGATGTAACCCTAAAAAATCTTTTTTGTTGTTGTTTAACTCATTTCAAGAATTCAGATGGGTATTCAGTAACAAATCATCCATAATGTTCCTTGGCTATGGTGGCAATTTTTTATTATATTGCTAATAATTTCATAACAACTCAATTTTTAGCTCAACTGTCATGTTTTTTTTTTGAAGCAAAAACATTTATCATTAATTAAACTAAGCAAAGAAGCTTTTTACAGTATTTTATGATAGTTTGTTTTAAATTAAAAATGAAATGAGACCGGGAAATCTGCTAACAGGCTTGTAGCATTTCTAGGGGATGTGTCTAATGCTTTTTCTTATAGTTACAGGTAATGAATGACTCTCTAAGCCCATTCTGCTCACATTCATACTCCGTGCTTTGATTTTTTGTGGGCATAAGATGCAGGGGGGTGGGAGCACAAACAAAGTTACTCCTTCTTTCGTCCTAGAAACACAAACAGGGCTCAATCAGGGTCAAAAAAAAAGTGTTACATTTCTACTGTACTGTTTTTTCCTCCCTGAACATTTCATGATAGTTTTTTTTTTTTGTAAAATAAATCAAAGCTAAGAAAATAAGGTACAATTTTATTATTTTAAAATATTGACAGAAAACATCAAACAGTGAATCAAAATCAATTAATTTTCTCTCTCTATGGGTCTTTTTACCTCTTCTCCATCTAAAACCAAAAAAAAAAAAAATTAGCTTCATTAAATCATTGATGTAAAGATATTCCTTTTCCTTCTTTTTATTTTTATTTTCATCTCCTTTAATCTATCTTCCCATCCCATCCCTTCCCTTTCACCGCAAAGAAAAATAAATAAATAAAAATAAAATAATATAAACTCTTGGCACCAGTCAGATCTAGCAGCATTTCATTCTCTCAATTCATTTTTGATTCAAGAATAACTCAAATTTCATGCCCATGCTGTAGAGAGACTCTTACAGTTGCCTTGCTGTAAGCAGAATCCAAGGGAATTGGATAAACAGAAGTAAACCCTGTCCCTTTAAGTAAAATAAGAGCTCACAATTAACTAATCTAAAGTGTCTACTTGATATAAAATGACCAGTTGTCAGCCAGGCTACTAGACTTACCCGGTAAAATAATTAATTATTTTACTGAGATGAAGCCACACCCCTTTTTCTTACTAAAAATTAATTATTTACTTATGTATTACTTACAACTAACTAGTTAAGTATATAAAGTAGTATAAATAATTAATGTAAGTAAATGTCCCATATATTTTTACTCCCTAAACACCATGCTCAATAATGCAGTTAAATGGGAATAAAGATTAATAATAAAATTATAATAAAAAAACCTTAAAATTATTATATTACTTAACTGAGAGATCTGAATTTCTGTGAAGTCAATATAATTAACAAAATTATGTTGTATTAATTGTGACATTCCAAGGGAACTCATGCTTTATTACCAATAAACATAATGCCTTGTTGACGTACCAATTAATCTATCTTTTCTTTTATATTATATATACACTCCTATTAGTCAGCTTCTTTCTCACACCCTTGTAATAGATGTTGCAATTTTTGTATCTTTATGTCCCTCATGTCTGCCTATAAAAGGCCTTCACATTTGTACCTTCCAGATTCATTCCTTACTTTACTCATTTTTATTACAACTATATACAATATCTGTTTATTATTATAAAATTATTGTTTTAGTATTTACATTCACCATAATTCTAAACCTTTAAAAATAATAGTATTCCACCTATTTACCTCTTCTTATTTGAGTAATTAATCTTTAAAAGATAAAGAAAATACGTACCTAGTTTGAAATCCTGTAAAACCCTTGTTGCCACCCTTGGACCTCCTTGAAAAAACCTTCTAGACTTGAAAGAGACCTTGACAATTAGGAAACTTTCCAAATCGTCAATGGCTCATCGTTACTTGAGGCCGGAGATTGTGGGGACCATTGCTATTTGAGGTACCTGTAAGGACGAGTGAACGACAAAAACGACAAACGTCATTTATCACGTGACTAAAATTTTTGCTGCAAATGGGAATCAAACCGCGCTCTAAAACTTGGGTACATATATTGACTAAACGTTTTATATTTTGTGGTAATTATTGAAATTACTATTTGTGGGTCACTTTGCACTCTTCATTCTCTACATATTTCCTTTTACTCAGCACTCTGTAAGTGACATTAATTTGCTCATTTTACAGGGGGAGGTGTCTAGTAAATTGGAATTATATTTTTTATTATTATTTTTTATCATTTTTCCTAGTTGACAATAATAGAGCAATTGTGTTCTTAGTCCTAGAAGTAATTAAATTATATTTAAAAAAAAATTAATTATTATAATTTTCAGTTGACTTTTGTCCTGATAAATTAAAATTTATTTGTTCCAGTTGACAAATTGTCCTGAAAATAATTTTTTTTTTAAAATTCATATTTAATTATTTCAGTAGACATTAAGTCCTGGTAATTATTTATTTTTTCAGTTGATTAAATTCCTGATAATAATTATCAAGAAATTGTTAATAAAAAAATTTAAATTTATTTCTTCAGTTGATTATTTTATAATCCTGGTTTTAAATTGTTTTGAATTAATAAATTGATTATTATTTTAGTTGATTTTTATCCTGAAAGATTTTTGTTTTTTATTAATTTTCTTTCAAATAAAAAGTAAAAATAAAAAACTAATTCATCTTATTGTCTCCCTCCCTCATTTCAGTTAAATTAAAAAAATGACTGACCAAGGTGTTTCTGCTGCACGTGAAGAGGAATTGGACTTAATTGATTATGATGAGGCAACTTCTGTGAGTTCTCCTTTAACAAGAAAATTATCTCAAATTAATCAATCATTGCCCCAAACAGGATGTGGAGATGGAGGAAGTGGAAATTCTGGTAGAAACAACTCAGGAACAGAAACCTGTAATAAACCCCCCAGAAGAACTTCCAAAAGGCTTCAGAATAAAAAAGATTCCACTACCTCAACAGGTAAATAATCTGTCAACACACATAAAGGAATTAAGGACAGAAAATTTGTGATTGAGGTCAAGAGTAGATGCTCTAGAGGAAAAGGTAAGAAAGATAGATGCCTTTCTTCAAGAGAAGAGGAAACCTCCTCCCCCCAGGGATCATCAACAATTGGCACCCCAGCAGCCAGAGAAAGTGGAAGTATCCAAGTGGCAGTGGGATTGGCTGAACACTCAGTGGGATTACCTGTCTCAAAATCAGAATCAATTGCCTCAAGCAGGTCCATCAAGACCAAGCCAAGTCAACCCCACACATCCTCACCCCTATCAAGGAGGCAGAAGAAGAAAAAACAATATGGTTTCGCCCAGAAAACCTTGGTAAGCCCCTCTATTGATTCTAAAGTGCCATTTCTTGTAGCTGATTCTGTTCCTTCAGGTAAATCTGGAATTGAAGATGAAACCTTGAGACCAGTAGAGGCTGGGAATAGTAGACAAATCACTCATGTATCTAATCCTTTACTTTTAATTGCTACTTCAATTATTAATCCTGATATGGCTGTGATTGATGAAAATCTTGATCCTAAGTTTTATGAGAATCTGGAAAGTTACTCTGTTTCCTTATTGAGGAACACTCCAGATGTATCAAAAATTAATGATGAGTATTTGAGAGATATTATTGCAAAGCAAAATCATATTATGAACAATATGAAATTAACTCAGAAGTTTAATGGTTTATTAACTGAACAAGGGTATCAATCATTAAGGAGTGAATTGCAGAAAGTTTCTGATGATTTGTTTAATTATAAAGCAAATCATGAAAAGAAGGCTTCTTTGTGGCAAAATATTAACAATGATTTGTCCAAATTAAAAGACACTGTATCTATCTGTTGCCAGGAGCTGGAAATATATAAGATGAATCTGAAAAGATTGAATGACCATTATTCATCTTTTCAAAATAAAAACCAGTTATCTTTTGCAACCATCAATGAAAGTTTATCTAGTCTTCCAAGAGTGAAAACGAGACTAACAACCATTGAAGAGAAATCAAACTCATTGTTGAATGACCAAAAATATTCTGACATTTCTTTAAAGGAACATATAGTGCAGGATGCTCCAATGTTGCCTGTGGCTAGTTCATCTAAAGTAAAAATAGTTCCAGAAATACCTGTTGATACCACTGAGTTTCCATCAAAAATTGATGATGCACCAGGATCTTTAACAGAGGGATTAAACAATGAGATTACTGCAAAATTGGAGAAGTTACAACTTCTTCTTACTCAGAAACAAGCTGGTACTAAGGAGACTTCTTCAAATTAAATGAATTGGCCAAAACCTGACCAATATCCAACATTTGATGGTGATTCTTCTTCTGATTGGCAACAATTCATTTGCAGAATTGATAACTTATAAATCTCTTACAAACTCCCAGATGAGGAAGTTGTGTCTAAATTTATTTCTTTATTTACCAATGTAGCCCTAATGTGGTATGAATCTGTCCTCTTAGATGAGAATGATTACTCATGGGAAGATTGGAAAAAATTAATTAAAGCACCATTTGGGGGCTCCAAGTTTAGGATGGCTCAACAAAGGAAGTATGAGGAAACTAAATATATTTCTTTTACTGATAAACCTATTGAGTTCTTAATGAAACTTGTAAAAATCTTAAGAGCTATGGACCCAAAAATGGAGTGTGAGTTATGGAAGGACAGGATCCTTTCTAAATTGCCAATGTCTTTGAGAGACTTGATTGTGGCTAGGACTGAGTTCACCAGAGAAACTTCTTCTTTCATCAATACTTGTAATGAGATTCTTCTAAAATACAAGTATGATGCCAGAAGATTCATTCCTAGAACCACTTGGGAGAAACCCTCCAACTACCAACAGAAACCTCTGGAAAAGGTTGGTAAGCCTTCTGCCCCTGTTGCACCTAAAAAGTATGCAACAAACACTTGCTTCAAGTGCAACAAACCTTGGAAGAAGGGCCATGTTTGTGACAAGAAGATAAATCTTGTAGAACAAACAGAGGAGCATGCTGATGACACAGTAGCACTGGATGATACATCAAGTGATTGTGCCAGCAATATTTCATATGAATCTCAACAAGAAATCTTGATGCTGGAAGAGGATATTAATTATTTAAATACTATTGATATTGATAATAATGCTCTATCTACAGTTGAGGATTCTTAGATCATAAAGAACATTGAGAATAGCTCAATTGTTATTGCCCCTCTCAAGGCACCAGTCTTGATTAATGGAACCAGCATTGAAGTTGTTCTGGATTCTGGAGCTGGAGGAAGTGTAGTATCTGAAAGAGCACTTGCTTCATTGGATCAAGACTATAAATTAAAACTGATGCCTATCATTTCTGAAAATTGGAGAGGTTACGGATCTGTTTTGTCCCCCATTGGTAAATACAAAGCCACAGTGTTTTTTAAATATAACCATGGTTTTGTAAGAGCTATTTGTGATTTTGTTGTCATGAAAAATGATAACTTAAGCAATTGGTTTATTGTAGGGAATGATATTTTAACCAAGTATGGCATAAAATTGGATCCTTCAAACCAATGTTTTGCAATGGGGATAAATAGGAAGAGAAAATTTAAGATTTCCTCCCCCAAAAAATTATTAAAACCAGAATTGAACACATGTAATTCTGTAGTTCAATATAAAGAAGATCTACAAGAGAAATGCATGCCCTTGTGTCTGAGATTGACAATGCCTCTTTTGGAGAACAACTTTCTGGTGAGGATAAAGATTCCATCATTAACTTGATAAAGTCTTTTCTTATGGCCTTTGCTCATGGGTCACATGAACTGGGATTAGTTAAAGAAGAAATGAAATTTTCATTGTCTTGTCCATTAACTGATATACCACCTAGTTTAAAGAAGAAGCCTTACCCTGCTTCTCCCACAAAGAGAAAAGATATTGAAGACAATATCTCTACCCTTTTAAAAATGAATATTATTAAAAAGGTAGTTGAAACACCTAAATATTGTGTTATCTCACCTGTCCTAATTTCTTATGAGAAAGATAAAGCCAGGTTATGTGGTGATTATAGAGCACTAAATACTTATAATGTTGATGATTTCTATTCTTTAACTAGAATTTTCTCTATACATGCTACCTTACAGGGTGCTAAATATATCAGCTGTATGGATGGTAACAAGGGATACACCAGGTACCTGTTGAGAAAAATTCTCAGAATTTTCTGATGATTGCTACTCATATGGGTATTTATAAGTATGTTAGGATGCCATTTGGCCCTAAAAATACCCCTTCAGTTTTCCAAAAATTCATGGATAGCACATTCCATCAAGAGATAATTGAAGGATGGCTGATGGTTTATATTGATGATATCATCATATTCTCAAAAACATTTGAGGACCATCTTAACCACCTGTGTAAAGTGTTCCAGAAAATGGATTAGATAAATATGACACTTTCTTTGAAGAAATGTAAATTTGGTTTCGATTCTTTAAAAGTTCTTGGTCATGTTGTTTCAGGCTTACAAATATGTGTTGACCATAACAAAGTGGCAGCCATACAACAGGTGAAGGTTCCTACTACAGTTAGAGAGCTCCAGAGCTTTTTGGGAATGTGTGGATACTATAGACAGTATATTAAAAATTACCAAGTCATAGCTTTACCCCTTACCCAATTAACTAGAAAGGATGTTGCTTTTGTCTGGAATAGTGAAAGACAAAGAGCCTTTGACACTATGAAACACTGTTCGATGTCAGCACCAATTCTTGCTTTACCTGACTTTAATCAACCATTTGTTTTGCACACTGATTCCAGTTTTATTGGTCTTGGTGCTGCCCTCCATCAAAAACAAGTGATAAATGATAAAGTTTCAGAAGTAGTAATTTTTTATATTTCAAGAACCTTGAGAAATAGTGAATTGAAATATGGTGCTACTCAATTGGAATGTTTAGCTTTAGTGTGGGCTCTAGAGAAGCTACATTATTAACTAGATGACCAGAAATTTGAACTTGTCACTGACTGCAGTGCAGTTAAATCCTTTTTACACTTGAAAACACCAAACAGACATATGTTCAGATGGCAGTTGGCTGTTCAAGAATACAGAGGGAGAATGACAATTATTCATAGGGCTGGTATTGTTCACTCAAATGTGGATATGTTATCAAGTTTACCTTTACCAAATGATGACTCTAATCCTGCTTATGATCCTGAGGATGAAATTATTCATATTCATGGGATATATGTGGTTGATATGGAGGAAGAGCTATTACAGCTTATTCTGGATTCATATGATAAGGACACTGACTTGAAAAAGTTATGCACCATATTAAATGATCCAAAGAATGCTTCAATACAAGCATTAATTAAAACCCTTCCACCAAAGTACCAGAAGGCTTTGGAAAAAGGTAAATTTTCAATTGATGAAGGATATCTATATTATAGAAGAAAGTTGAGTAATGTTATGGTTATTCCTCCTTCTATGAAAGAAATCATTTTGAAAATTTGTCATGATGACATATTACCTGGACATTTTGATCTTGAAAAAACAATGATCAGAATTAAAAACACTGCTTGGTGGGTTAATATGTCTGAAGACACCAAACTATATGTTGAATCCTGTGATTCTTGCCAAAAATCAAAAAGTTTGAGTGGTAAAAGAGCAGGATTAATGCAACATATTGAACCTCCTGATGCACCATGGCAGATAATAAACATGGATTTTGTAACAGGATTACCTATTGCTGGAAAAGACAGTTATAAATCTTGTTGGGTTATTGTGGACAGATTCACTAAAATGTGTAAATTTATCCCTACCCACAAGGATGTTTCTACTAAAGAATTAGATTTCTTATGTTGGTCTCATATGTTTAATACTTCTGGTTTTCCTAAAGCCATAATCTCTGACAGAGACCCTAAATTTACTTCTGAATTTTGGATGTCTCTGATGGATGTTTGTGGTTGTGATCTCAAACTTTCTACTGCCCATCATCCACAGACTGATGGCTTAGCTGAAAGAATGATTCAGACTTTAGAGGACATGGTAAGAAGGTATTGTGCCTTTGGCCTTGAGTATAAAGATAATGACAGATTCACTCATGATTGGGTTACCTTACTTCCTGGGTTGGAATTTGCTTATAATAGCACTGTTCATTCTGTTACTCAAAGAAAGCCTTTTGAGCTCTGGATTGGATATGTTCCAAATAATCCTGCCCAAATTCTCAATAACAAAATACCTAAATTTGATATACATCTTGGTGTAAAATATTTTCTTCAAATGCAACAACTTTGCAGAAATCATGATAAAAAATGTATTGAAAAATCCTTTGAATATGAGAAGAAGAGATGGGACAAATCCCATAAAGAATACACTTTTAAAAAAGGTGATGAAGTGTTGATTTCTACAGTCCACTTCAATTTACAAGGAAATAACAAATGAAAAGACCCATTTGTTGGTCTATATGTTTTCAGAAGAATGATTGGAGATAATGCAGTTGAGGTTATTTTTTATCCTCCATATGACAGAAAACATCCTGTTTTTCCAATATCTCTTCCGATACCTTACACATGCGATAGTGATTTATTTCCAAAAAGGAGGAAAAGACCAAAGAAAACCCCAAATGAAATCACTGAAACAGAAGAAATTGAAAAAATTCTGAATGACAGAATAGTCACTGCTGAAAAAGGTACAGAATACTTATTGAGATTCAAGAATAAATCATCTGAATATGATTCTTGGATACCTGGGAAGGAGATATCTAATCTTTCTACTCTACTAAAAAAGTATAAAAAGAATAAATCATAGCATTTTTTTTTATTTTTTTGTTTAGAGTGAGGGAGTGTCAGCCAGGCTACTAGACTTACCCGGTAAAATAATTAATTCTTTTACTGAGATTAAGCCACACCCCTTTTTCTTACTAACAATTAATTAATTATTTATGTATTACTTTCAACTAACTATTTAAGTATATTAAGTAGTATAAATAATTAATGTAAGTAAATTTCCCATATATTTTTACTCCCTAAACACCATGCTCAATAATGCAGTTTAATGGGAATAAAGATTAATAATAAAATTATAATAAAAAAACCTTAAAATTATTATATTACTTAACTGAGAGATCTGAATTTCCGTGAAGTAAATATAATTAAAAAAATTACGTTGTATTAATTGTGACATTCCAAGGGAACTCATGCTTTATTACCAATAAACATAATGCCTTGTTGACGTAACAATTAGTCTATCTTTTCTTTTATATTATATATACACTCCTATTAGTCAGCTTCTTTCTCACAGCCTTGTAATAGATGTTGCAATTTTTGTATCTTTATGTCCCTCATGTTTGCCTATAAAAGGCTCTCACATTTCAACCTTTCAGATTCATTCCTTACTTTACTCATTTTTATTACAACTATATACAATATCTGTTTATTATTATAAAGTTATTGTTTTAGTATTTACATTCATCGTAATTCTAAAATTTTAAAAATAATAGTATTCCACATATTTACCTCTTCTTATTTGAGTAATTAATCTTTAAAAGATTAAGAAAATACGTACCTAGTTTTAAATCCTGTAAAACCCTTGTTGCTGCTCTTGGACCTCCTTGAAAAAAACTTCTAGACTTGAAAGAGACCTTGAAACCAGTTTACAAATTGATAATAACAGTTTCGAGATGTTGAATCTGTGTTTTTTATGTTTAGAGAAAGAAATACAACAATAAAGTTGCACTAAGAAAGGATATCTAAATAATAGACTTATATATTTTTATGAAGTTTTTATTTAACATCAAAAATAATAAAATTGACTCCCTGAAGTTAAGACCTTTCTAATGATACCCTATAAGTATATATTTATGAGTTGTTGAGTAAAATTTATGGAGTGTTATACAAAATTGTTATATTTATAAGGGTATTACAAAATATGAAATGATATGTAAGTATGATGATGTTTGATTTTTATTATGAATTTTTGATGTTAAATTTTAAGTCTTATGATTCTACTAATTTCAAGTCTACAGCCTTTATATGGATAGTCAAGTCACATACCCCTTCTTTCCCTCTGGAGTCCTTCTGGAGTTTGTCTGGAGTATCCCAGAGCTCTTACAGACTTCTGGACTCAACTTGAACCTTAAAAGCTTAATAAAAGGTCTAAAAACATTAAAGATGATAGGGTTACATCTGAAGAACACCTCATTAAATTTTTTTAGCCAGCACAACCCTATTCACTTAGCTAAAAATCATTAAAGTGAAGTAAAATATCAAAAATCAAAAATACTTTATAAATTTATTAAAAATATAAGAAAAATAGATAAAATTCCCCAAAAATTTCTAATGTTCCTTGCAACTCCTGAATTTCATTTTCATGCATTTTTAAACATATTTTCGAAATTCTTGACTGTTAAATAAGTATTTCATCTTGACTCAATCATTTGACCCATTTTCACAATATAACCATCCATTCTTTATATAATAAAAAATATTAAAAATTAGATTGGCCCCTCCAATATTCATAATAATTATCCCAATTCAATTTAAAATCTTTAATGTTCCATAATAAACTTTAGACTGCCACATCCTCCCTCTAATGAAGAATGTCCTCATTCTTAAATTTGCATAATTGATCAATCATATATTCATCTCCTCTTCATCCTCTTCAACCATCACCTCCAAATTTCATCCTTTCCCCCATAGCATTCCAATACACATATTTGGCTTCATCTTCATAATTTTCATAAAAATTTCTTCAAAGGATTTAGCTGTCCCATGCAAATTGTGTGCCAGATACCAAGCTCCTTGTTTAATTTCTAATCCTGGCCTCCCTGGAAGAACTGCCTGTGATCTCTGCAGGCTAAAAAAGTTAAATGTATTTTTCCAATAATTCCTTCCAGAAATAACATCTACACTGACCCAGAAGCTTTACCTGATTGTACCATACTCAAAAATAGACTATCCAAAATTCCAAATTTCTTTCCAAAAATTAAGCCCAAAACAGTGTCCTCCTCCAAAAAACCAATTTCCGATCCTGAGCTTCCACACCCTTCTCAAGATCCTAATCCCATTATTCCAGTTTCTCCTTTCAATTTTGCTGAGTCTTTATTTTGTGGCTCTTAAAGTTTTTCCATATTCTTAAATCTCCAAATCCACCCTACTAAATTATCCATTCCTTTCAATTTAAGCTATTGAAATCACCAATACTTATGATGTTGGCTGGGTATAAATTGACTATATAAACCATTGTCCAAAATTTCATAGATATCTCTTTTTAGATTTTGGTAATTATATGAAGCAAAATTTTTAAACTTATTTTCAAGAAAATCCATCCAATAATAATGAAGACATTATGAAGAGAAGATAGCTAATATAAAGTCTTGATGCTGATTTAAAAAAATTTCAAAGAATTTTTTTTTTAATTGCTCTTCTCTTCTTTAAAATTTTTTTCTTTAGTGCTGTCAAACATGCTGTCTGGTTGATCCTATTTTCTGTCTGAATTTTATTGATATAAACTTGAAATAAACCATATTTGACTTGTAATTATTCTACTTCTGAGAGCAAGGTTTGAATCCTTTCAGACTCCCCTCTACCAATCTCTTTCTGGCACAGCACAATAGAGTAAGCTCTACACCTACTGGGATGAATACTTTGATCCAATTCCCACTATAAAGTCCTCCAAGATTCCTCTAAAATAGCCTAACATGAGGCAAACTACAATTCCAACTACCTAATCCACCTTCAAAAGATTCAGCATCACAAGATTCAAATAATTTTCCAACCCTTTAAACCACTTAAAAAATGTCAGAATTTTTCATATTTAGCCAGACTTTCTTAGCACATTAATTTCCAGCCTTTGAGTGCATCCCATTTCTGCACCCTATATTCTAACACCTCTACACTCCTTAGTGCAGTGTAAACTATATCCACCTTTAAAATCTCTACCAATAACATTTTAAACTCTCTACTTTTCTTTAACCATAATAAAATAGATCCATTTAATGACATCTTCATTTCATAAAGTTTAGCTGCACCCTTTCCATCAATGATTGATTTTCTCAAATGAGTGATTTTCAGTTTAAGTACTGATGAGCCAGTGATAAATTAAAAAGATTGAAATTTCCAGTTTAAAATCTTGGGGACCAGACATTTAATTGATTACCAGTTTATAGTCTTGGTGGACTAGACTTCTGTAAATCCCTACATAAATTGTCAAAAAAAATGAATTGTCAGTTTATTGTCATGGAGGTTCCCAAAAAATGATGACTTGAAAGTTTAAGGTCATGGAGGAACAGAGAGTAAGTAATTACCAGTTTAAAGTCTTGGAGGAAAAAACTTTCAATTGATCACCAGCTCTTGTTATTTTCTTCTTAAATTTTTCAGTTTTAAGTCTTGATGGTCTAACAGATCCTGTAGAAAACCAAAAAAAAATCTTCCTAAATTCTCAGTTTGAAGTCTTCTAGGACTAGAAGATCCAAAAAAGAATAATCCAAAAATCTTGATGAAATCTTGAAAACCAGCCAGTTAAAAGTATTGGAGGACTAAAATTTATCTTGATGTATAATCCAGTAGTTATCAAACTTCAGTAAATCCCATCTTCCATCTCAAAATATAATAGGGGGAATCAAAGTTGACTGATCCACAATTAAATTAATTGCAGATAAAAATCCTTATACCCCAATTATCTTCCACAATTATTTTTACTAATAATTGGGTTATTAGACATTTTACGTTGTGGTCTTCCAAAATTGGAGGAGCCCTTTGTTGGTTTATTTGGTGTTGTTTTGATATGCCTTAAATGGCATTTTTTTAATAATTAGGTGTTTTTTGGATTTACTCAGCAAATATTGGGACTACGGGGATGTGGGTACTACCATTTGATAGCCCCAGGTTTTCTATATATTTTATGCCTTGATGACATTTTTTAGCTTTTAAGTATTAAGGGGATAATTTCTCATTTTTCATTTAATAAGATAGCTGTTTAATTTTGTTTTTTGTGTTTTACGGGCTAAACTTAAGTCTTAGAGTTAAGTTCTTAGTACCATTAGAATGAGCTAATTTTTTCTACATTTTTATGTCTCAATGTTTTTATAGCCTAATTATGTATTTTAAAGGTTTTAGTAGTTGTAGTAGATTTTTCTAAGTAGTTTGGGTATTTTTGGTGGTTTTTGGTAGTTTTCTGACTTCAGGGTGGTCCGGCCGCCTCAGGTGGGCCTCCCGATGTTGGGGGGACTTCCCACCTTGGTGCTAGAAGGCTGGGAAGCGTTTCTAGAGGGGTTTTATGCTATTTGGCAGTCAAGAACGCCAAATTTGTTGGTGTGCATGGGCTCTTAGATAGTGGTCTGTGTGTACATAGTGAAAAAAAGAGAGTTTAGAGCAACCTTATTTATCATACAATCATCTTGAGGTGATATCCTTGTTCCTCACTCAGTTTTCACTGTTTTCTGGCCACAATTGGCTGTGTTTGTTTCATGGTTAGTTCTTCATTTAACTTAAATTTGGAAACTGTTTTCTCTGGTGTAGATTTGCAACCTGCATCAAGTATTATTGCTGTCTCCTGTGCAAAAAGTGCACAGTGTTTGTTTTTCTGGTGTAGATGTTTCTGCATTTCAGGTTCTCATTGATCTGTAGTCTACCTAGGCTACTGTCTTGACTTTTTAAGCAGTCAAGAAGTATTTTTTGAAGGGGTATTGTAACAGTCTCTGATTTGCTGTAGCAAGTAAATCTCACCTAGTATTTCTTAAAGGGACAGGGGTTTTTCTCTCCAGTTTTACTCCAACTCCCTTGGTTAAGGCCTATAGCTAGTACTATAGGATTTTAAACAACATGTCAAAGTTGAACTCTTATCCGATATTTTTCTACTCAATTTTTCATAACCACATATTGGAAAACTTTCTGTTATAACCAAATCTTGGCCTACTTTCATTCACAACCACACCTTTGACTACTCTCTGGATATGCCTTCTACCTTTCTGTGAACTCTCATTCTTATCTCATCCTGTCTATTCTCTCCATTCAGAACACCTCACTATCTCATCTGCTTGTTTTTTCTCCTTTTAATCTTCAATTATCTTAACATTCCCTGTCATCATAGATCTTCTCAAAGGAAGCCTTCTCCCAGTTGTTCTTCAAATTGCACTACTCCCTATTTCTCCCACTCAGCTGAGAAATCAAAGGCTGTTCAATTAAAAAAAGATGGTCATCTCATTCTTATCAACTGTCTGAAAAATAAATCTAACTATGATTCTTGTTCTGGTATTGAAAATGAAACTAAAGTAGGATGGCCCCCACATCAAAAGTTAATGGTTATCTATTAATGGCCAATGAAATACAGAATAAGACCAAGGGAAGGATAGATCTTTTACCTAAACAGATGTCTGAACATTTCAAGCATTAAAAAGCCAAATACAAGAAGGCAAAAACACTTTCATATTTCACTGGTTTTGGTATTACCAACGTCAATATGAGTAAAAATATAAAATCCATTTATGATAAAGTTGATTCTTTATGAACTTACTTTAAAGAGATGGATGCTATTTTTGGAGAGCGAGCTGGTGTTAATCCTGAAAACATTTTGGATTGTGAAGATGCTATCTCTGAAAATGATGTCAAAACAAATCTTTTCCCATACTCTCCCTCCACTCAAGCCTCCCCTGTTTTAAATTCAACAAAAATAGATAGCTTTGCTATAGATCCTTATGGAAATTTAAACCAGCCCAATCTAACCCAAGTATGTTTTATTCTTTTTATCTTACCAATTTTTTTTATTTATATTTTCTTATTTCTAAAAAGGCTCACTAACAAACACAGGAGCCACAATCAACTGAGTCTGAAGCCAGCGACAATGATGAAGAGGAAAATTTGACCTTGAAAAAAAAGAAAAGGGCTTCAAGTAGTCTAAATTTCCACTCTCAAAGAAGACAAAAAAAGTGATACTTCATCTCAAACCCCTTTTTCATCTATCAAAGAATTTTTTGAGAAACGTTGTGGCATTCCAAATCTTAGTTCAGCTCTAAAAGTCTATTTAGAATATTTATTGGGAATAGGACGGTGATTGGAGAAGCCGGATTAGTTTAAAATATTTTATTATTAACAAAAAATGAAGTTGAAAAAGTCAAGATATGGATGTTTGGTCAGATTTATTAATTTCACGGCCGCAAAAATAAACTTAATGAAATTCAAAAAGCTCAAGAACCTTTGGGAATTTTTCCTGAATTTTTACTATTTTTCTTATATTTTTAATTGATTTTTAAAGATTTATTAAATTTATTTACATTTTTCAAAAATTACTTAACTTTCATAATTTTTCACGGGGTGAATAGAGATGTGCAGACTACTTAAATTAGTTAGGAATGTAAAGGAGAAGTAGCTCTATTATGTGTAATTTTTCTAGATTTTTTTTTATAGATTTAAGGCTCTAGATTTAGTCCGGAGGTCCAGAAAAGCTCCGTACAAGCTCCGGAGGAGCTCTGGCTGTGCTCCAGAAGGGAGAATTAGGCACATGACCAGGTATACTTAAGGACACTTCAGACTCGGAATTGGGAATCACATAGAATCATACATAGATCATATACATTAGACAGATACAGAAATATAACAACCATTATTCATATTTTTCTTTTGTTAACAAAATAATTAATACCCTTATAAAATAACAATTTTACATAACACTTTAAATATTTTACTCAACAACTCTTAAACATTAACATATAGGGTATCATTAGAAAGGTCTCAAATACAGGGACTCATTTATAGTATCTGTTTTCAAAACTTATTAAAATCTAAAAACATTAAAACTTCTTTCTTTTAAAATATTGTCTCTGGTGTAACTTTATTGTTGCATTTCAGTTGTTTTTCACAGAAGAACCGCCCAATCATCCTAACAAGCGTTAATTAAACAGGGTTTCATTCTTTACTATTATCAAGTAGACTTTTAAGCTTATTGATCTAAAAAACTCACAAATTCATTTAGAGGGACAGGGTTTTCTCTGATTATCCAACTCCTTCGGATTCTGCTTACAGCAAGGTGACTGTAAGAGTCTTTCTACATTGGTGGCTCCCAACATGGGTTTTAATTTCTCGAGCTTTTAAAAGAAATTACTTGATACTTGGACTTTTAGCCTGCAAGAGGCTTGCCTTCTGAAACTGTTATTGATTTATTTATCTTAGCCTGCAAGAGGATCACTTATTGGAACGCTTTATCTTTAATTTATTCTATTAGGATGTCCTCTGCTGCTGGATCTGGTGTGTCTCTTCCTATGACACCATCAGTTAGGATTGTTTCTTGGGATGGGCCCAAGTTTAATGGGGAAGAATTTAAATCATTTTTGAGAAGATATGAGGCTGCTTCTTTGGTGGATGGAGCTACTAACCTGGATATGGTAAAGTAGATCAGATTTTTTATTGTTGACAGAGAGGTAGAATAGGAGGCCATTGATATGGAGGGTTATAAAAGGTTTGATTGGATAAGGTTGTCAAAAGAGATGGTTGATAGATGGGGTGTCAGGTATACTATGGTGGATCTCAACAAGATTGTCAGTGATTGGCAAGCTAAAGGTGGTGTTTCTAGTATGGTGGACTTCAAAAAGTTATGTGGACAGTTTGATGAAGTGGTGGAATATCTGATTTTGGTGGAGGAATCGGTTCATAAAAATCAGGCCAAGGATTTATTTAGGTCTTCTTTTAGTAGGGATATTAGGATGGATGTTTTCAAAGAACTGTCTATGAAAACTTTGATGAAGGATCTTCCTAATGGTGAACAGAAACTGCCGGCTTTGGAGATCATCAAGGGAATATTCAAGGCTACTTAAAACTCATGGAAATGGACAAATATTAAGAATATTGTACTCAATATGTTAGCAAGGTTAGTGAAGTATTGGCTGAAAATAACAATATTATGATTCAAGCTCAAAAAGCCAAGAAGGCTCAGATGGGACAGCCTGTTGCTAAAGTTGAGGGAAAGGTAGACCAAAAGATGGTAAATCACTTGGCCAATTTAACTAAACAATTAAAGATATTTGTTCAAGAGACTCACAAAGCCAATAGAGCACCTGTGGCTTCAACTTCAACTTTTTCTTCTTACCAATCTAGAGGTTATGAGAGGAGGAATTAAAGATTTAATGGCAATGGTAATTAGTTCTCTGGAAATGTTAATGGTGATAGGAATGGCAATGATAATGGTGGGAATGGCTTTAGAGGTGGATATGGCGAGCCCAGGGTGTGCTCTTATTGTAATAGGAGGGGACACAAGGCTGGACAATGTTATTTTTTGGATAGGGACTTGGATGCTGGTAGAGTAAAATTTGATGGAAAGGTTTATAAATTCCCTGATGGATCTTTCATCAAGCCCTGTGAAGGTCAAGCTCCCTTGGATTTGGTGAGGAGGAATATGTATTTGGAAAAAATGACCAGGTTTGAAGAGTTACCTGGTGATGATGAAGAAAAGGTTAAAGGTGGTAAAGTTGATGATGGTAAAGAGGTCAATAAGGCCACTTACTCAACTTCATTTTGTGGTTTGGAGTTATCCTCTGTAGTTAGGGAAGAGGAAAGTTGTATGACGGGCAAATACAATGTCGATGCTGCTACTAAAGCTAAGAGTAGCATTCAGAACCAATTAAGGGCTAAACTGGGCAAGGCAGAAATTAAAAAGTTGGAAAAGAAACCTTACTCTAAGGACAAAATTTATAATATGCAGAAGGGGATGGCTGATATGGGGACTCCTAGCTTTGGAAAGCTGGATTTAAATGGTGAGCCTGTGCCTGTGGATGAAGATTTGGATTCTGAGGAGGATGTAACTTTGGCATCTCTCCCTAGACCAAGTTTTAGTGGTCCTAATCCTATGGAAGGGGTAAGGAGGACCAGTGATGGATCTGGATTAGTGAAAGCAGCTGGTGATGGAGCTAGGGTTATTGCTGATGAAGATGTTATAATGGGTGGTGAATATGGCAATATGGGTCCCCAAGAGGTGTCCAGGGCCAAGGTAACAAAATCTAGGGCTCAATATGAGAGGCCCATTGTGGCTGGACAAGAGAATGCAATGGAAATGGTTTTAGGAAGATTGAATCAACTTCAAATTCCTTTATCTTTAGGAGAATTATTTACAATTAGTCCAGCACTTGCAGAAAAGCAGAAGAGGCATCTGACAAGGAGAAGAGTGTCCACTGGAGAGGTGGAATATATATGTGAAAATGTGGAGAGGTTTGGTGAGGAGGTGGAAACTCATTTTTCTGCAACTTTAGGTTATTTGATGGTTACTCTCAATGGTAGAGAGGTTAAGTCCCTGGTAGATTCTGGGTCTCAAATTAATTTTATTTCTTTAGAGCAAGCAACAATTATAGGCTTGCCAATTAAATCTGGTACTGGTGGTAATCTCAGAGGTATTGGAGGGAATGCAACTGAGCTGATGGGTACAGCAGAGCATGTTAAGTTATGTTTTGGTGGATCGGTTTGAAAGGTACATTTCTCTGTGGCCAGAGGAGCTGTTAGAACGGTTCTTGGTGGTCCTTTTTTGATGGATTTTGAAGCCAAGATTGGCTATCAAGCTGGTATGGGTATTAGTTTGGAGATTACAGGGGACAATATGAGAAGGCTTCATATGCGTCTAGCACCCCCAGGAGATGAAGGTTGGGAAACTAGGCCTGGGGTGACCAGCATGTGTAAATTTTGTGTATGCACCAAGAAGCGGCATATTAAACGGACGGCTTCTGGTGAATTATGTTTAGAGGGAAATCATTGAAACCCTCATTTTTTGGGGTAGAAGGGGCTGATCACTCTAATGTAGCAATCTCTCCCCAGGATAAGATCCGGGATTGCAATAGGTCAGCTCACTTGGAGATAATTCAAGTGGATTCTCAATTATTTTCTGTTAACAATACGTTAAATTGTTATTATGTTTTCAAATTTTTGGCGTGTCTCACTTCTCTATCAAGTTTTTTTATCACATTCAAGAATGGATCAAGAGGGAAGATGGGAAATATTATGTTGAATAAAAATTGGAATGGTTTATTTTCTGACCTCCAGAAAGAGGGTAAACTGCAATTAACTCATCAAAATTCTATAAAAAATCTTAGTATAATTAAAACACAAAAAAATAATTTTTGTGATAATTCAATTCCAGTCCTCCAGCAAGAGGATAAACTGCCAACTTTTTTTACTGGTGATTTTATGATGGATAAGGGAATTAAAGGTGTTGGAAAATTTGTTGATAAGTTAGGCAAAGGAAATGGGAAAAGGGTTAAGTTTAAAAATGAAATAAAATATTTTTCTGATTATTCTTATTCTGATTCTGACAAAGAAGGGAATTCCTTTTATGAAATTTTTAATGGCGATACAAAAATTAATATTCTACCTCAAGCCTATGTAGATGTGGAAGCAGCAAAATATAAGAAGGTAGCAAATAAAATCTGACCGATTAATGAACCGCTACCCGCTGAATTAAATCCACCTTTGAGAAGACCAAGGTTATCAAGAGATCCTTATGAATGTCCCTTGGTGAAGTATCCGCCAAAATTTTCTAAAACATTGTGGTACGCGCCTCGCAGGTAGCATAATTTTAGACCAATCAGCGCGCATAGTCCAGGAAGAACAATGGAAGTAGTGCAGTAGGAAGTGCTAAAATATAATATGTATTTGTGTGTTTCAAAGAACAAAGGAAATGGAAGCGCAGAAAAGGATTAAGGGTCTGTGCGCAAGGATTTTGTAGCAAGATGTGCCGCACAATGGGGAATTGTGTGTTATTGATTTAGGACCGTAAAGCGCTAAACAATATGGATTTGGACTTTCCAATAATTATGTGTTACGTATTAAAGAAAAGAGATATGACTTGAGGACAATTCAAGTTCATAGTATACTGTACCACGGCTAGTCGGGTAACTTACTGAAACAGGTAATAAGGAAGGCTAACTAGTTAAGCGAATTGTCAAAACTATGAAACTAGTATTAAAGAAAGGAGAGTGGGGACATGATCTCAAAACTACCCAAGAGTCAAGGCTGCTAGGATCAGCGTTAGAGTGGGTCAAAACTGAAAATAGCGCTGAAACAAAAAAAATGAAGGTAGAGTCAAAAATGCATATGTGGAGTATGAGTGAAACAAGTTAATACTAGTTTTAGTAATCATAGGGTATGTTTTAGGCGCCGTAGTTGTTACAAGGGGTGTATGTAGTTACTAATAAATTAGCCATTGTTTTACTAATATGGCGCTAGAGCCAGCGCTGAAGATTCACTAGCGAACTGTGTCTTGAGTACTGGAAAAATATAAAAGGGAGGACTATTCAATAGAGAAGGGGAGTTTTTTATATATACAGAGAAGAGAAATATATATATAAGTAATATAGAATAGCGAATTAAAGATATTTTCTGAGTCTTTTACCATTTGTGTGTCTGTGTGTGTATTTCATATAGTATAGTGAAAGAGTGCAACATAGAGAGAATATATAGATTTAGTAGGAGTAGCTATTATTAGAGTTATTTTATTGCTATAATAAGGCATATTCAAAGAGAGCGCTTCAAGAGGGAGTATCTGTGGATATTAGCGCTTATAAAGAATAGAAATATCCAGATAGTAATACTTGTTTTCCTGATCTCTTAGACTCGTCTCTCATCTTTTAAAATTTTTAATCAAATATTGGTGTTACACATTATTGCGCTGTCTTTAAAAATAAGAGTTGCAGGAGCTTCTTTTTAGAAATTGAAAAGGAGAACCAACCCATCTCGCATTGTGTCTACTTCTTAGTACTTTAGAACAGTCTACAACGTCAAGAATCACTTTTGATAGATTAGGTGTTGTTAATTTTGGACCTGATGGTTGGTTGTCTGGAGAAGAGAAGAAGTTGTTGTTGGATTTGATGGTCAAGTGAGAGAAGGCCATTGCTTTTGTAGAAGAGGAGAGGGGTGTGTTGAAGCATTTCTATGGGGAGCCTTACAAGATTCCTGTGGTATGTCATGAACCATGGCAGCGAAAACCAATCCCAATTCCGGCTGCATATATCAAAGTTGTCAGAGAATGGATTTGCACTGAAATGTATGAGCAATCATCATCAAGTTATTCTAGTCCAGTATTTTGTATCAAGAAACCAAATGGCAAACTTAGAGTAGTTCATGATCACAGGGAATTAAATAGGGTTACAATAAAGGATGCTGGTATACCACCTAGTGCTGAGGAGTTTGTGGAAGCATTTTCTGGGAGAGTGTGTTATGGTTTGGGTGATATTATGGGGGGCTATGATGAAAGAGAATTACATCCGGATTCAAGACCTCTGACAACTTTCGATACTCCTCTTGGACGGTTACAGCTGACTAGATTACCTCAAGGAGCTACTAATTCTATTGCTGTTTATCAAGCACAAATGGTGTGGATTCTTCAAGATGAAATTCCACAGTATGCTGGAATATTTATTGATGATGGTGGAATTAAAGGTCCTTCAACTGATTATGATAATGAAGTGTTTGAGGAGAATCCAGGTATTAGGAGGTTTATTTGGGAGTATGCAGTAACTCTGGAAAGGATGTTGTTTAGAATTGAAGAAGCTGGTTTAACTATTTTGGGTTCTAAATTTTATTGTTGTGTTCCAGATTTGGAGATTCTTGGTCATGTGGTGTGTAGGGAAGGTCCAATTATGTCAAAGAAGAAAGTAAACAAAATTCAATCTTGGCCAAGACCTAGAAACACTACTGAAGTTAGAGGATTTTTGGGAGTATTTGTTTATGTTAGGATGTTTATTAGAGATTTCTTTTTATTGGCTGCTCCATTGAGAAGGTTAACTAGGAAGGATGCTTTTTAAGATTGGGATAAAGCTTGTGAAGAAGCTTTTGTTAAGTTGAAGAAGGTGGTTGGTGAAGATATTGTCCTGCATAAGTTGGATTATGAAAAGATGCTGGTAGGATTTATTTAGCAGTTGATTCAAGTCATATTGCTGCTGGGGCGGTCTTGTCTCAGATGGATAAAGCTGGCTATATTAGACCAGTCAGGTATGAATCTATAGTTTTTACTTAGGTGAAATCAAGATATTCTCAACCAAAATTAGAACTCTGTGGTGTGGCAAAAATTTTGAAGAAATTGCAAAATGTTTTATGGGGACAACACTTCAAACTTCAAGTGGACGTGAAGTCCTTAATTCAGATGATCAATTCCCCAAGTTTACCGAATGCTCCCATGACTAGATGGGTAGCTTTTATTCAGCATTTCTCATTTGATTTGGTTAATAAGCCTGGAAAAACATTTACTATGCCAGATGGATTGTCAAGAAGGCCACAAACTGAAGAGGATTCAGACTCAGAAGAATTTGATGAAGATATACCTATGATTAAAGCCAGCACCAAATGAGATGAAGACTTTCCATAACTCCCCCATGAGGTTAAACTGGAAGGACTATTGTATATAGATGATTGTGATGAAGACCTCCCCCATGAGGTTAAACTGGCTTGTTGTATTTAGTGGGATGAGTATGTGGAATATTAGGATAATGAAAGTGTGGAAAGTGTATATGTGGATGAGAATGATGTGGTAGTATGGGATGTTAGTAGATTGGTTAATGGTGTATATGTTGGAATTTAGAATATTTGGTCAAAGAGAAGTTGTGTGTAGATATAAATTTGGTAAAGCAGAGGTTGGAAAATGATGATGAAGAAGGAGATACTAAAAAGGGTGGTAAAGAGGTTGATAAAAATTTGGTTCAAAAGAGATTTGAAGTTTCAAAATTTAAAGATGAAAATTTTTATTTGTTTATCAATCAAACTCAATCAAAGAAGCTTATGGCTCATGCAATTGCAGGTGATATAGGTGATAGGGAAGTGCCCTTGGATGTTATTTTATTGGATTTTAAAGATGAGGTCTGGGGACAGACTGGGTTTTATTATGTTTTGGTAAAATATTTGTTGACTCTGGAAAGGCCAGAGGAATGTGATGATGATGACTGGATGGCTATCAAAAGAAAGACCCCAGAATTGTATATATCTGGACGAAGATTGATGAAAAGGAGGTATCCAAATCCTCAAGTAGTAGTTTCTCAAAAGAAAGGGCAAGAGTTGGTTATGAAAGCACTGCATGAAGATCTCGGTCATAGGGGAATGTGAGAGACATATAGACAAATTACTGATAGATTTTGGTGGCCTGGTATGAAGATGGCTGTTAAGAAATGGGCTCTGTCATTTGAAGAATGTCAAAGAAGGAGTTATCTAAGGCCAAAGGAACCTGGACATGCAACCGGTGAAAACACTCTTTTTGGTAGGTTTAGTTTGGATGCTGTTCATATAAAAGAGGGGAGATATAAATATTTAATTGTAGCCAGATATGACTTATCTGGTTGGGTAGAGGCAGCGCCTCTTATTAATTTAAATTCCAAAAATGTGGCAGATTTCTTGTTGAAGGATTGGGTGTATAGATATGGGGTTATGAAGTTGGTAACGGTTGATGGAGGACCTGAATTTGGGGCAGAACTTAGGGAAGCTATATCAAAGGTTGTATTGAAGGTTAGGGTAGCAACCCCTTATTATCCTGAAGCTGAAGGAATGGTTGAAATAGGGCATCAAGTTATAAGGGATGCATTAGTTAAAATGTGTGGAACAAGTGCTGAAAAATGGAGGCACTATTTGCCCTTAGTATTATTTTCTGACAGAATCACTGCCAAAAGGACAAGTGGATATTCACCCTACAAACTAGTTTTTGGACAAAAAGCAGTTTTACCAGTTTATTTGGAGGCTGAATCATATCTTGGAGTAGATTGGGATACAGTTAACACTACTGAAGAATTTTTATGCGCAAGAATGATGCAGCTGGAGAAGAAAGAAGAATACTTAGAAAAGGCATATTATAGAATGATTAAAATCAGAAATAAGTCAGTAAGGTAATGGGATGAAAGATTAGCACACAGGCTCAGGAAACCTTTGAAGACTGGAGATATAGTTTTGGTGTATAATAGGAGTTTGGAAAGCCAGTGGGGGAAGATGGTTGCGGATTGATGGAATGGACCTTATAAAGTTAGAGAAAAGGTGTCTGGAAGTTCATATGTTTTGGAAGAATTGGATGGAGTAGTATTAAGGAAGAGGGTAGCGGCTGATCAAGTCAAATGGTTCTATCCTAGGGGCACCAGGAGTGCCAAAGTTTAGCTCCAAAATGAGGGTAAACTATTTTTCTACCATCAATTTAAAGAAATCTCTGGAATGAGGATAAACTACTTTCTTATTTAAAAAAATATATTACTGTTGTTTTACTATGGTATGGGAGAAGAAACTTTTAACAAAATATTACAACATTTATGAAGACATTTGTTTGAAAATTCTTAAAAACTCTTAAAAGCGACAAAAATTATGGGGAAGACATATGTTGGAATGATAAATTTTTTATTGGTAGAAAGGTTCACAGGGGAGCCTTCTGAATTAAATATTGGAAAGTTTGGGCATAATTGATGGGCTGGCTGCTCTATACACAATTACCCCACAATGTTTGTTGTAATTCTTACTTTTTTTCTAGTTGAATCCTGGATTTACTTTTATATAATAGGAAGTCCACTAATACTTTAAACTGGAGCACTACAAACCCTAACAAAGCTGATAAATAGAAAAGTAGAGCAAATTTGTTTTATTTTTCTTATCTTTCATTTGTTGTTTCCTTTTATTATTTCTTTATTTTCTGTTTTTCAAATTTTATTTAATATATGATTATTACCCAAGAGAAGGATCACTGGTGATCTCCAATCATTTTTACATACTTGAGGGAGCCCACCCAGTGATAATTATCATAAAATTTGTTTTCTAAACTTTCATTTATTAATTTTGTATTTTAAATTTCTCAAAACTGTGTAACCACATCAAGTTGCACTTGGATGTGGGTATGATGTTGAGGGTACGGCTCATCAATTGGCTGGGGGGCATCTTTTAAAATTTTATTTTACATTTCATAAATTTTATATTTCAATTTCATTTATCCTTTAAAAAAAAAAAAAACTCAAATTAAATTAAATTAAATTTTAAATTTTATTTCATAACAATCTTTTATAATCTTTTATTATTTTAATTTTTTTTAAAAAATAATAATAATAATAATGATATTAAAAAATTAAAATTAGAGTAGTTTTTTTTAGTGTATATTTCTTTTTTATGTTTCATTTTATATTACATTCAGGACAGCTAGTTAACTGGAGTAAATTGAATTTAAGAAGAATTATTTTTGGAAGAAGCTCTATCTGGAGAATTTGGAGCTGAATTTTTGGTTATCTGGGTATCTAAATTGATTTGTTGGTATTGGGAAATTTGAAGCCAGTTGGCTATTTTTAGTTGATCCCTCAAATTTTTCTCTCTGAACCATACCTCAGTTTGATCAGAAGGAGGATAATGGTGAAAATAAGTTAAAATATTATTGAAACTAGGTGAAAGGTTATGTCCAACTAGATGAATAGGGACCTGGGGATAACTAGGACCAAGTAAAGAAGCTCATACGCTGATTAATGAATGGGCAAAGCATTGGACACTGGAATTATTGAGCAAGAGTCAACTTTATAATTATGAACTAATCAAGATAAAAAAGATACTAACCGCTATCAACACTGTTGAGATTGAGTCTAAAAGGCTTACTGGGAATAGGAATTGGTGTTTTTAAAGATGTGAAGGGGTTGATAATTTTTGAAGGAGGATTGGCATTAGATCTGGGTCTTTTAGAGGATTTTTTTGGAGATAGGAGAAGAAGGAAAGCTGTTGGTTCTAGATCTTTTGGGATTTTTAACTTTTACAGGGCTAGAAGAATGGGTAGAAGATGAAGAGGAAATATCCAAGATTGGTTTAATTGAAAGAGTTTTTCTCATGTCTCTTGGAGCGATTGGAGTCCTAGGAGGATTAGAAGTAAGCCTAGATTGAAGAGAAGGAGCAGCTGGACCCAGTGTGTTTTGGTCAGGAGAGAAGTTTAAATAGGCAGAGGGGGTAAATGGTGTTGGATTGTTGGAAGTAGAAGGAATAGGAGGAGGAGTTGTTGGTTTTGGATTGGGATTACAGAAGGAGGCAAAAGAGGTAGCAGGAATTGGCAGAGAACCATATTTCAAGGTGGAGCATTTTCTTTTCTTAATGAAGCAGGCAGAACAAGCTCTGTTATAGATGTGTTTCTTAGGGTTGAAGGTATAAACACATTCTTGATGGGTGAAACAGCAGTAATTGCAAGCTTGATCAGGAGAGGCAACATAGCTGGATGGAGTCATCTTGATAGGATTAAAAATTGGATGGAAACACTGGATAATGGCCTGAAAATTGGGGGAAAAGGAACTGGTGGAAAGATATGGGCTCTGGATAGAAGAGGATGTTGGAATTGATCAAAAGTTTGGTCCACTATGACCTTAAACTGGAAAATCACTCATTCATTGTCCTCTATGATATTAAACTGGAAATTAAATCGTTATTTGGACAATTTAAAAGAGATTTACAAGATGGGTCCCCCATGACCTTAAACTGGAATATTCTATGCGACTCTATGCACTCATTTTTTAATTTATCACTGTCCACCAAGACATCTAAACTGGTAATGCAAATTCAAAATTTTCTATGAAGGCTTTTCAACTATTGATCAACAAATTATTTAATTTATCACTGGTACTCAAATCATTGGAAAAAAGTGTATGTTTGATTTGTAAAATGTAGTGGTTAATTTTGTGGAGGTAATGGATGATGAAATTATGGTTGAAGAATGATAATTATGGTGCTAAACATGGTGAAAATTTGGTGATTATTATTATTTTAAAGATGAGTTATTAAAAAGGAGGTCTATTTGAATGTTGTGATGATGAAATTTTTGAAGGAGGATATGGTAGTTGGAAAAGTAGTGTGCCTTGAATAGGCTAAATGGTATGAAGCTTGGAGGACCTTATGGCGAGAATTGGATCAAGTATTTGGCTCAATCAAAGAGAATGGAATAAGGATTATTCAGCTCATTTGATGAGAATGGAATCAAGTATTCAGCTCAGTAGGTGTAGAGCCTACTCTCTTAATGCATATGAGAAGAGACTGGTAGAGGGGAGTCTGAAGGGATTCAAACCTTGCTCTCAGTAGTTGGAAGCATCACGAGGCTAATAGATTTTATTTCAAAATGAAAACTTATGAAGAAATCAATTTAAAACTATTTAATATGAAGAAAAGATCAGGATTCATGTTTACTAAAGTACTATACCATAAGATTAAAACAAATAATTTCGCTGAAATTTTTCTACATCATCATCAAAACTCTGCATCAACAATCTTCTCTTCATAAAATCTTCATGATTATTTGTGGGAGTGTCTTGGAAGTAGGATAAAATATTTCTCTTTATATTGTCAGTAAAGTCAAGAAAAAGATATCTATGAAATTTAGGATAATGATTTATATAGTCCATTTGGACTTGAACTACATCATCAGAGTTGGTGATGTTGATAGCTAAAAGGTGGAATAGGCATTGTTGGTATTAGCATGTAAAGATAAATAATTATTAAAAGGCTCACTTTGGGACCCAGGAAATAAAGTCTGGGCAAAATAAAAAGGAGAAACTGGAATTATGGGTGAAGGATCTTGAGAAGGAGGAATTAGAGATGAAGTTGGAGATAGTGGTTTAGTTTTAGCCTTGATCCTTTTCCAGAATACAGGTATTTTTGAAATCTTTTCTTGGATAAAATAGAAGCTGGAGCAGTAGATGGGCCAGCAATAGGATTGAAAGATGGTTTAGAAGTTGGCCGGACATATTTAATTTTTTTTGAGCGACAGAGATCACAAGCGGTTCTTCCAGGAGGATTTGGAAAGGACATCAAGCAAGGGACTTCATATTTCTTGAAGAGGTCACATGGTACGGCAAGATCTTTCATACTGATGATGGTACTTATAAAAGTAGAAATAAGTTTATGTAGTTGGAGTGGGATGTTGAAGAAATGATGAAGAGATGAATATGGAGAAGATAAAAGTAGAATTATATATTGATCAAAAATGCAAAATTCAAAGAATGAGGACATTCTTCATTGGAGGGAGGATGTGGAATTCCAAATCTTAGTATGGCTCAAAAAGTCTATTTAGAATATTTATCAGGAATAGGACGGTGATTGGAGAAGCAGGATTAGTTTAAAATATTTTATTATTAACAAAAAATGAAGTTGAAAAACTCAAGATATGAATGTTTGGTCAGATTTATTAATTTCACGGCCACAAAATAAAACTTAATGAAATTCAAGAAGCTCAAGAAGCTTTAGGAATTTTTCCTGAATTTTTACTATTTTTCTTATATTTTTAATTGATTTTTAAAGATTTATTAAATTTATTTACGTTTTTCAAAAATTACTTAACTTTCATAATTTTTCACGGGGAGAATAGAGCTGTGCAGACTACTAAAATTAGTTAGGAATGTAAAGGAGAAGTAGCTCTATCATGTGTAATTTTTCTAGATTTTTTTTTATAGATTTAAGGCTCTAGATTTAGTCCGGAGGTCTGGAAAAGCTCCGTACAAGCTCCGGAGGAGCTCTGGCTCTGCTCCAGAAGGGAGAATTAGGCACATGACTAGGTATACTTAAGGACACTTCAGACTCAGAATTGGGCATCACATAGAATCATACTTAGATCATATACATTAGAAAGATACAGAAATATAACAACCATTATTCATATTTTTCTTTTGTTAACAAAATAATTAATACCCTTATTTAATAACAATTTTACATAACACTTTAAATATTTTACTCAACAACTCTTAAACATTAACATATAGGGTATCATTAGAAAGGTCTCAACTACAGGGACTCATTTATAGTATCTGTTTTCAAAACTTATTAAAATCTAAAAACATTAAAACTTCTTTCTTTTAAAATATTGTCTCTGGTGTAACTTTATTGTTGCATTTCAGTTGTTTTGCACAGAAGAACCGCCCAATCATCCTAACAAGCGTTAATTAAACAGGGTTTCATTCTTTACTATTATCAAGTAGACTTTTAAGCTTATTGATCTAAAAAACTCACAAATTCATTTAGAGGGACAAGGTTTTCTCTGATTATCCAACTCCTTCGGATTCTGCTTACAGCAAGGTGACTGTAAGAGTCTTTCTACAACGTGATGCTGGTAAGTGATACCATACCTCTTAAAACTTTAATCTTCTTTTCTTCTACTTTTTGTTAATATTTCCTATCACTCTAGAGAAAGTGGAAGTTGCTAAAGAGACTCTAAAGTTTGAGAATCAAAAATACAAACTCTCTTTAAGGAGGGATGACAGAGTACATGAATTGGAAGAGAGGAAGTACATTCTCTCTTTACACAAGGATGATAGGTCACAAGACTTGGAGGAGAAGAAATTTGAGCTAACTCTTAGTATTGAAAAATCAAATAAAGAGGAGAGAGCACTCAATCATCAAAACTTATTGGAACAGATGAAATTTAAGCATGATTTCGAAGAAAATACAATGAATAAATTTTTTTTACTGGAATGTGTTAAAGCCAATAAATATTATGAGAAAATTGAATGTCTAATGAAATTTTTTGATGACTAGTTTGTTTTATTTCTTTCATACTTCAACTATTCATAATTATTTGTTCATACAATTTTACAAAAATTTCCTGTCTTTCATTACTCTATCCATCATTATTTGAATTTTCATATTTTAATGATAAAAATTCTTTTTTAAATAAAATTTTCAATTCTCATTTGAAAATTTGCCAGTCCCCCCCTGCATTTTTTTGAAGTAAGGGGTGTTTATCACCAAAATTATTTCAAGTCAAGAATCTTGAAATTTATATATGAAAATTTGGCATTACTACCCCCTGCATTTTACAGGTATCACCAAAATGCTTTCAAGTCAAGAATTTCGCAAGTTTTATAAGAGATTTTGGAAATAATCCTCCCTGAATTTTATTGAAGTAAGGGACAGGTATCACCAAAATTTCAAGTCAAAAATTTTTCAAGTCTGATGTGAAAATTAGGGAATACCCCCCCCACTCCCCTGCATTTTATTGAAGTAAGGGATTGGTATCACCAAAATTTTTACAAGTCAAAAATTTTACATGTCAGATTTGAAAATTTGGAAACACCTTCCCTCCTGCATTTTATTGAAGTAAGGGGTGGGTATCACCAAACATTTTACAAGTCATCAATTTTGCATGTCAGATTTGAAAATTTGGCGATACCCCCCCCCTGAATTTTATTGAAGGGGTGGGAATCACCAAAATTTAATATAATTACATAAATTAATATATAAAAAACTAATATATATCAATTTACCAAGTTTTAAAGTAATAAAAATTCTTTAGCCAAAATGCAGATAAAATCTAGAAATAAATGTTTGGGACTTTCCACAAGTATAGGCAGAGGAACCTCATGAAACAAATAAATGTTGTCATGATTCCCATTTATACAACAAAAGTTCATTGGCCCATTACTTTACTTTAGGAATTTGAAATATAAGAGTTATTTATAAAAAATTTATGAAAAAATCAAAAATATTTGATTATTCTACTCATCCCCATACTTTTTTGATCTACATAAAGTTTTTTTATCTTTGTTAAATTTACCTTCTTTTTTTACCTTTTTTATTTGGTGAATTAATTTTTGACTGATTTAAAATGAGCATCCAAAATGTGTGAAATCTTGACAAGATTCCAAACCAGGTGGAAATTTTGTCACTTGGTGATGATACTTAGAAGAGTTCCAAATTGTTTCAATCACGCCATTTCCCAAAGCAAAATCAATCATGCACTTATGGTCTGGAAAATATAAGCCATGTCCTTTTATTTTAGCTGGAGATGGTACTGGTTGGCCAGTAATTGGATTGATATATGAGAAACTTTTAAAAGTAGGATAATTGGTGTCATTTCTATAGATATGAATCTTATTGTGAAATCCTGAATGAGTAATAATAACATTTTTAAAAAAAAATATATTGGTTGTTAATCTCTACCCATTTAGAGTCGCACCAATTTGGTATTCCAACTTTGGTAGCAAGTTGATGATTCTTTTCAAAAGCTTCATTTCAGAGTTTTTGAGGCAAAGAGAAATAAATGTATTAAAAGAAGGTAAGGTGTCCCATAAGCATAAATCGTCATCTTTTTCAGCTTTAGATAATTTTTCAAGTAAAGAATCAATGCCTATGGAAATAAAATGAGTGACATGATTTTAAGAATGAAACATATATTATCAGACATTTTAAGAGAATAGCCTTTGACAAATCCAGGTCTCCAACCAAATCCAACCATAATACCACCCAACAAATTTTTATTCCTTATTGGTAAACAAGCGAAAGTCATTTGACATAGTTTTATTATGAAATCGGATAGTTGATTAAAGGTTTGATTTTTTGAACCATTAAAAGAATGATTTTCATAAAGAACATGAGGTTTAAAAGAATTACTGATAACTGCTTTAATTTCATTGTCTCCTGATTCTGTTAAATATTTTAAATCTTCTGGTAACTCATTTGGATAAGAATTTTTTTGATCCTCTTTAGTTTTATAGTACAAAATTTTTGATATATGGCCAAATAAACAATCCAAATGAATTTTCTTTTTTAAATTTCTTTTATTCTGCTGAGTTTGATTATCATTATTTTTTTTTGATATTCTTGATGATGATTGATATGAAGTTGAATTCAAAGAAGATGATAAAGATGATAAAGATGATAAAGAGGATGATGATAGAGAATTAAGAGGTGGTTCTGACAAAATAGACATATTTTTCTCTAAACAAAAAAAAATTTTGTCAAAAACCCCCCAAAAAATGGAAAAAAAATAAAACTGACAAAATTTATTTTATTGAAGGTTAAGAATTTTCTTGATAAAAATTAATTAAAATAATTGTTTTTCAAAAAGAAATCAAACACTAAAACTGTTCTTGAAAAAAAATTGAAACAAAAAAAAGAGTAACCAAAAAATAAAAATAAAAACAAACATCAGTAAAATTATTTTCCAAAAGAATGAATTTTAAAGGTATTTGGTGTTTGATATACCACTTAAATTTCTTGAAAAAAAATGGTAAAAAAATATAATCAAAAATTTAAACCAAAAAAAAATTTTATCAGAAAAATTATTCCCAAAAAAAAAAAAAAATCAAAATTATAAACACACCAAATTTATTTTTGAATCAGCTTGAACTGTAAAAATTTTTTTAATAATATTCTGTAAAAAAAAAATAAAAAAAAACAAAACAAAATAATGTTAATTAAAATAATAAAAATTATCTTTTACAAACTCCCAGATTACCCCTCCTTGTCTACCTCATTTCCCTCTTTTTGGTGTACTCAAACCCCCTTTTTCACCAGGTCCTCCCCCCTTTTACCACCTTTAGGCTTCCTCACCCCTCACCCCTCTCTCCCTCTCACCTCACCTCCACCCCCTTTTAATCACTAAAAAATTGCTTAGAGATTTGTTAGCTAGGAAAAGAGGGGTTTAGGGGAGGTGTGTCAGGATAAGGTCAAGTACAAGGACGTGAACTAGCTTGAATATCCAGTTGTCTAGAAGATTTTAATGGTCCTATATGAATACTGTAGTTTTAATCCACTAAGTTGTAAAATATAATCAAATATAGAGGTCTCAGTAATATAATTCTCACTATTCTTATATATGGCTTACAATCTTTATAGTTGGTAGAAAAATAGATTATATAAATTCAGATACTATTCAAAAGTCTTATAAAAGTACTAATTGATATGTATTGTAATTGGTTTGGTTATATTGGTTAAATTGTAATGATAAAGAATGAAGAAATACAACCCAAAAACCTCCTCCTTTTATACACACTGAGTTCCCCAATGATTCCCTTGATGTACCACCAAATACACAGTTAATAACGCCTCTAAACAACTAATAGACACTCCCATCAACATTCCCAGTAACCCATGACATAATTAGAAGAGTAACAACCGCCAAAACCCTGAAATAATAAGGTAAATCCATCAAAATTAAAGAAAAAGACAAAAAGAGAGTATATGCATATAAAACAATAATATTAAGGACTAAAGGAGACTTTTTAAGGTTAATAATAGCTTAATAATAAGGGGGATTGACTGTAGAAATAATGGGGCTAATCCTGACATTATACTACGTGAAATTCCCATTCAAAAATAACCAAAATTGACTGAGAAACCACCCAAAAACTTAAAAAAGAGCGTGAGATGTGGGGTAACTACATGCAGTTCTTGGCAGGCTCTTGCACGGGTAAATCCTTGACTAAAATTAGGCAAATTTAAGCGTGGTGATGAAATAAAGTGCCAAGAGTGAGGTTATTAATGAAATTAGTGCATATAAACAAGGTCAATGCATTATTAATTAAGCTAGGACACTAAATAAGCGCCTGTCGCCTATTTTAGTGTGTTTCCCCACAGTGGGCGTAGAATGTGGGGTAATTATAGTGTGAAAAAGCTAACTTTGCTAAAAATGAAGCTATTCACACGGGAAAAAAGCAGGCAGTATGTGGCCAGTACACAGAAGCCATTTCTGGCATAAAAAACACCAAATTTGAAAAGTGTTATTTTTATGCATTTAAATAGCCAAATCAATAGTTATAAATGAGCCCAATTGATCTGTCAAAGCGCAATTTTGATATTCTCAATTTTATAGCGCATATAGTCAACTTTTAAGTGAAATAAAGCGCATTTCTTGTTTTTTGCATAAAACAATGAATATAACAGCTTTAAGTGTACTTAAAAATTATGTAGCCTTATACTTAAGGTTCTTAAGATTACCCTAACATATTCCAACTTAATATTAAGTACATAAGACCTATAAAAGGTGGATATATGCGTGTATATAAGGTGTTATAATGGCATTTTTTGTGTATTATCATAATTTTACTTATGTATACTATTTGTGTACTCTTATTTATTATTCCCATGTATAGTTCATGTGTTTAACATAACTTATAATTACTTTTTACTCAGTCCTGGAGATATACAGGCTGACACTCGCCCACCCAAAAAAAACAATAAAAAAAATGATAAGTTATACATTTTATTTTATTAATTTGTAATTTTCAGGTATTCAGAATAAATCTGTAACATTAAAGATTCAACTTTAAAGAAATAAAACATAATAAAATATTATGAGTACTGGTTTTTTACCCCCTCAGCTGGTTGAACAGAAATTTATTTCTGTTTAAATTTTTTAAGAAGGGTGGATAAATTAGAAATTTCTTTTTCAGGTATCCATTTATCAAATTCATTTGATTTACCTTTAAATCTTAGTAAATACTCAGTTCCTTTTTCTTTAGTAAGGATTCTTTTCTTGAGTATTTTTTCAATCTCTGCTTTTTCCACAATTTCTTCAGGTTGCTTTTTAGGCCTTCCCCTTCTTTTTGGAAATAAGTCAGGATCATTTGCATGGTAAGGTTTCAATAATGAGATAGGGAAAACTGGATGTTTCCTGTCATATGGAGCATATAATATGACTCCCACTGCATTATTCCCAACCATTTTGCTTACTACAAAAGGTCCTATAAAGGGATCCTTTAATTTAACATTACCTTGTAAGTTAAAATGTAGTGTTGATATGAGGACTTCATCTCCCTTTTTAAATTCAAATTCTTTATGAGATTTGTCCCACCTTTTCTTTTCATATTCAAATGCTTTTTGGATGCATTCTTCTGCATGCTTTCTACACATTTGTTGCATATGAATAAAGGATTTAGTGCCAGGGTGTATATCCAACCTTGGTAGTTTATTTAAATGATTTACTGGGGTATTTGGTACATATCCCAGCCAGAGTTCAAATGGTTTCTTCTCTGTTACAGAATGAGTTGTGCTGTTATAAGCAAATTCAAGGCCAGGAATTAATGTTACCCAGTCATGTGTGAATTTCTCATTGTCTTTGTATTCTAATACAAAGGCACAATATCTTCTGATCATGTCTTCTAGAGTTTGTATCATCCTCTCAGCCAGCCCATCAGTTTGTGGATGGTGTGCTGTAGACAATTTTAATTGACAACCTGATACTTCCATCAAAGATGTCCAGAACTCTGAAGTAAATTTAGGGTCTCTGTCAGAGATTATGGCTTTGGGGAACCCAGCAGTATTCATCATCTTAGTCCACCATAGTAATGCCAAGTCTTTTGCAGATACCTCTTTATGGGTAGGGATAAACTTACACATTTTTGTTAATCTATCCACTATTACCCAGAAAGAATTGAAACTTTCTTTTCCTGCTAATGGCAACCCAGTTACAAAATCCATGTTTATAATTTCCCATGGAGCTTTTGGCTGCTCTATTTGTTGTAACAACCCAGCTCTCTTCCCAGTTAATCTTTTAGATTTCTGACAAGAGTCACATGTTTCAATGTATTTTTGTACATCCTCTTTCATGTTTATCCACCAGGCTGTATTTTTAACTCTGGTTAATGTTTTGTTAAAGTCAAAATGACCAGCTAAGATGTCATCATGAAAAGTACTCAACATTAACTCTTTCATAGAAGGTGGTATTACTATTACATTGCTTAACTTTTTCCTGTAATATATATATCCATCTTCAATTGATAGTTTACCTTTTTCCAACGCATTTTTATACTTTGGAGGCAAAGTTTTAATTAATGCACTCATGGAGGCATTTGTTGGATCATTAAGAATGGTAGTTAGTTTAGACAAATCTGTATCAGATGAATAATTTTCCAATATAGTTTCCATAAACTCTTCTTCTAAATCCACTATATAAATCCCAAATATATGTATAACCTCATTTTCAGGCACATAAGCTGGGTTGTCAGCATCATTTGGCAAAGGACTTCTGGATAACAAATCCACATTTGAATGCAATGTTCCTGCTCTGTGAGTGATTGTCATTCTTCCTCTGTACTCTTGTACAGCTAGTTGCCATCTAAACATGTGCCTATTAGGTGTTTTCATGTTTAGTAATGATTTTACTGCACTGCAATCTGTTATAAGTTCAAACTTCTGGTCTTCCAGATAGTTATGAAGTTTCTCCAAAGCCCACACCATGGCTAAACATTCTAGCTGTGTGGCACCATACCTTAATTCTGTTTTTCTTAAGGTTCTGGATATATAACAGATAACTACTTCAGATAATTTTCCATTTATTATCTGTTTTTGCTGTAAAGCAGCACCCAAACCTATGAAACTTGCATCAGTGTACAAGATAAAAGGTAGGGTGAAATCTGGCAGTCCCAATATTGGAGCTGACATTAAACATTCTTTTAATTTATTAAAGGCGTGTTGTCTTTCATTATTCCAAATGAAAGCTTCATTCTTCCTGATTAATGTTGTTAAAGGGGCTGGAATGGATTGGTAATTTTTAATATATTGTCTATAATATCCACACATACCCAAAAAACTTTGAACCTCTTTTACATTTTTAGGTATCCCAATGTTTTTAATTGCTGCCACTTTATTCTGGTCAACACAAATTTGTAATCCAGATACAACATGTCCAAGTACTTTCAAGGATTGAAATCCAAACTTACATTTCTTTAATGCAATAGTCATATTAATTTCATCCATTTTTTGAAAGACTTTTTTCAGGTGATTTAAATGTTCATCATATGTTTTTGAAAACACTATGATGTCATCAATATAGACCAATAGCCATCCTTCAACCATTTCCTGATGAAAAACACTATCCATTAATTTTTGGAAGACTGAAGGGGCATTCTTTGGGCCAAATGGCATTCTCACATACTTAAATATACCCATATGTGTGGTTATTAATAAGTAATTTTGAGAATTTCTTTCCACAGGAATCTGGTGGTAACCCTTGTTCCCATCCAGACAGGAAATATATTTTTCTCCTTGTAAGGTAGCATGGATAGAAGCTATCCTTGGTAGAGGGTAAATATCATCTACTGTATATGTATTCAGAGCTCTATAATCACCGCATAATCTTGCCTTATCTTTTTCATAAGAGATTAATACTGGTGAAATGACACAATACTTAGGTGTTGTGTCCACTTTTTCAACAATACCCATTTCCAACAACAATTTTATATTGTCTTCAATATCTTTCCTTTTTGCAGGAGATGCTGGGTAAGGTTTCTTTTTTGAGCTGCCAGGAATATTATCCAGATCACAGCTTAGAGAGATTTTCATCTCATGGTCTTTGACCAATCCTAGTTCATTTGATCCATGAGCAAATGCCATAGGATATGATTTAATCAATCTCAAAATGTCTTCTTGTTCAATTTTTGAGAGTTGGGGACTGAAAGAGGCCTTTTGGATTTCATTTTCCAATTCACCCACTTCATTGGTGGCTCTTCCACCTTGCAGTTGTTCTTCTCTAGGAGAAATGGCATATACTGAATTTTCAGAACATATCTTGAATTTCCTTTTACCATTCACTCCTATGGTGAAACAACTGTTTGCAGGATCTAGTTTAATGCCAAATTTTGTCAATAAATCATTGCCAATAATAAACCAATCACTACAATTATTATTATCCATTACTACAAATTCACAAACTGCTCTAACATATCCATTATTATATTTAAAGAATACAGCAGTTTTGTATTTGCCAATTGGATTTAATACTGAACCAAAACCCCTCCAGTTCTTTTTCTGAACAGGTTCTAGTTTTTCCTGGTACTTACTATCAAGTTTCATTAATGCATTAAGTGAAACTACACTACCTGCAGCCCCAGTGTCAAGAATGGCATTCATTTCTTTTCCACATATGATAATAGTTGCTCTGATAGGTGTTATTTTGTAAGTGTCATGAGATACATCTTTAATTATTTCAGCTTCCTCTATGGAAGTTAAAGATGTGTCTGTATGAGGTATAGCATCATTCAGTAACATTATATCCTGTTCTAATACAAATATCTCATTTTCATCATCACTGTAAGATATGTTACTCTTGCAATCCTCACTGGATTCCACATTCTCATCTTCATGATTACTAGGTTCAGAATTCTGTGAGGTTTCAATAACATTTATTCTTTTCTTACACGTCTGACCTTTAACCCAAGGTTCATTACATTTGTAACAAGTGTTATTTTCTTGTCTCTTAGGGACAAGGGGAGCTGAAGGTTTTTTCTTTTCCACTGGTAACTTACTTGTAGTAGGTTTTACCACGTCAACACTTTGTCTGTAATTACTATACTTGGTTTCATACTTGTGGTTTAATAATATCTCATTGCATATATTAATGAATCCAGAGGTGTCTCTGACAGTCTCAGTTCTAGCTACAATAATGTCTCTAACTGATATAGGCAACTTGTATATTATTTTTTCTTTCCACTCTTCATAATCCATTTTTGGATCCATAGCTTTCATGATTTTTATTAAATTCATTAAGAAGACCATGGGTTTATCTCCAGCATTTGGATTATATCTGGCCCTTTCATACAGTCTTTGTTGAGTGATTCTAAATTTTGGGCCACCAAATTGCCTTTCAATTAGTGCCTTCCATTCATTCCAGGAGTAATTAATTCCCTCACTCAATACAGATTCAAACCATAATAAGGCCACATCTGTAAATAAAGATATTAACTTTGAAGTAATTTCTTCATCAGGTAATTTATATGAAAATTTTAAGTTATCAATTCTTTGTATGAATTGTTGCCAATCAGATTTTGAATCCCCGTCAAAAGAAGGGTACTGATCTAACTTAGGCCAGTTCTTTTGGCTAGTTTTAGCTTCCCTAACCTGAGGAATATTGAGTAATTCACTCACTTTAGAAAGATGATCATTAATTTCATCTTTTACTGATTTTATATTCTCAGAGCCCATGACACTATGTTCATGTTCCATCATTGGTTTATCATTAGAGTGTTTCATAAAAACTGGTACTCTTTCTACATAAGAGGTATTATCCTTTATTGTTTCAGTATTTTTCAAAATGTTGGCTACCTCAATTTCTACTCTTTGTAACCTATCTTTTATTACAGGTACATGAGTTAAAGTATCATTTACATTTGAAAAAGACAATTTTACACGTCCCTCAATGGTGGCCATAATATTTTGAGAATGTTCTAATTTAATTTCTAAATTTTTAATCTCAGAATTTAATCTTTTGTTTTCATTGATTAATTCATTATTTGAATTCTCAATAATTTTTAACTTATTGGCTGTTGTACTCAATGATTGTGTGATGTTTAATAATACACTTTCTGTATTATTGTTGGACTCTCTAGAGAATTCTTCCAATTTTTCAATTCTCAATAATAATTTACTAATTATTTTTGATTCCATTGGATTTTCTTTCAGAAAATATTCAATTTTGTCTTTTTCCAATTCAGAAGATTCATCATCAGGGTCAATTTTTTCTTCATTTGATTCCATTTTTATATTAATAGTATTTTCCTGGTGATCAATAAAACTATGTACATTGTCCTCATGTAATGACAAGTCTAACATGTTATTTTCAAATGAATAATTTTTTAAATCCTTATCAATTATATCCAATAACTCTCTATCAATTTCATTACCTATAAGTAATTCATTGTTAAGATTATATAATTGATCTTGAGAAGATGGATGACTTACCACGGTCTTATTCCATTTCCCCTGCCTCTCCTTGGCTTTCCCCTGTAAGGGTGACTGCTGGATCCCTGTTGAGGAGGACTGTTGTAGTTTTGGGCATACCAATCCCACTTCCATTTGCTTACAGTTATCTTTTGGTCCTCTTCTGGGACTGGAGGTGTTGCTGTGGTATTTGGTGCCACTGGTTGTTGATGAGACCTTATATCCACTAGAGCCTGGTTGACTACTATAAAGCCCTGTGCCGCCCTTTTCTCCAGATTGTTGATCTGGTCTAACATATTGTTTACTCTTATTGTTAGTGTATTCAGTAGGGTTGAGAGGGAGTGAATTTGCTCTTGTAAGGTGTTTTTGGACTTCTTTATTGACATTTTTTTTAAGAGCTTTTCCTTTTCCTCCATGGACATTGGTGGGGTGTTGTTTATTGTTACTGGTAATTCTTGACCCTCCATTTGGATGTCCTGTAAATGGTCTTTCAGCTCTAGTTCTTAAGTTATAAGGTTTTGCCTTATTACTTACAATGTCATTGTTGTCACACATTTTTACGTGGAATTCTAAAGAATTGAAAGTTTAGATTTGAAAAACTTCAAAAAGGAGTTTAATCAGTATTTATTAATACCACTGAAGACAATTTAATTGTTACTTATTGGTATGAAGTGAATTTTTAAGTGCCAAAAGTCAAATATGCTTTTTATGTGGTCACTTAATTTAACTGGTCTACAATATGTAGCCGTGTTTTTATATTAAAAAAGAAAAACAACTGTCAGCAAGATTCTTTTTTAAATATAAATGAATTTTACAAACCAATAGAAAAGGGATTAAGAGTCCTGTAAAAAGAAGACAATTAATCAGTTTAATTGGTTATCATCTGCAAAGATCACAAATTTAATTGGTCTATTGACAGACTCCCACTAAGAACAATTTTATGTTAAATTAGTGGTAAAAATTTTATCTGCAAAGATCTCAAATTTAATTGGTCTATTGACAGACCCACTAATAACAATTATAAGTTAAATTAGTGGTAAAATTGTTGATTCAATATCACAATTTTATAATATAACAGGGCTTCTTTTTCTGAAATCACTATATAAGTGACCTCAACCTGTTGTAATTATCCAAATATTTCTATAGGGATATTATTTACGTGTACCTTCTTTGAAATTTTCACTTACTGGATTATAACAGAATTCTTGAGGAAAGGCCCCCAATTGTCAGGCTAAGGTCAAGTACAAGGACGTGAACTAGCTTGAATAGTCAGTTGTCTAGAAGATTTTAATGGTCCTATATGAATACTGTAGTTTTAATCCACTAAGTTGTAAAATATAATCAAATATAGAGGTCTCAGTAATATAATTCTCACTATTCTTATATATGGCTTACAATCTTTATAGTTGGTAGAAAAATAGATTATATAAATTCAGATACTATTCAAAAGTCTTATAAAAGTACTAATTGATATGTATTGTAATTGGTTTGGTTATATTGGTTAAATTGTAATGATAAAGAATGAAGAAATACAACCCAAAAACCTCCTCCTTTTATACACACTGAGTTCCCCAATGATTCCCTTGATGTACCACCCAGTACACAGTTAATAACGCCTCTAAACAACTAATAGACACTCCCATCAACATTCCCAGTAACCCATGACATAATTAGAAGAGTAATAACCGCCAAAACCCTGAAATAATAAGGTAAATCCATCAAAATTAAAGAAAAAGACAAAAAGAGAGTATATGCGTATAAAACAATAATATTAAAGACTAAAGGAGACTTTTTAAGGTTAATAATAGCTTAATAATAAGGGGGATTGACTGTAGAAATAATGGGGCTAATCCTGACATTATACTACGTGAAATTCCCATTCAAAAATAACCAAAATTGACTGAGAAACCACCCAAAAACTTAAAAAAGAGCGTGAGATGTGGGGTAACAACATGCAGTTCTTGGCAGGCTCTTGCATGGGTAAATCCTTGACTAAAATTAGGCAAATTTAAGCGTGGTGATGAAATAAAGTGCCAAGAGTGAGGTTATTAATGAAATTAGTGCATATAAACAAGGTCAATGCATTATTAATTAAGCTAGGACACTAAATAAGCGCCTGTCGCCTATTTTAGTGTGTTTCCCCACAGTGGGCGTAGAATGTGGGGTAATTATAGTGTGAAAAAGCTAACTTTGCTAAAAATGAAGCTATTCACACGGGAAAAAAGCAGGCAGTATGTGGCCAGTACACAGAAGCCATTTCTGGCATAAAAAACACCAAATTTGAAAAGTGTTATTTTTATGCATTTAAATAGCCAAATCAATAGTTATAAATGAGCCCAATTGATCTGTCAAAGCGCAATTTTGATATTCTCAATTTTATAGCGCATATAGTCAACTTTTAAGTGAAATAAAGCGCATTTCTTGTTTTTTGCATAAAACAATGAATATAACAGCTTTAAGTGTACTTAAAAATTATGTAGCCTTATACTTAAGGTTCTTAAGATTACCCTAACATATTCCAACTTAATATTAAGTACATAAGACCTATAAAAGGTGGATATATGCGTGTATATAAGGTGTTATAATGGCATTTTTTGTGTATTATCATAATTTTACTTATGTATACTATTTGTGTACTCTTATTTATTATTCCCATGTATAGTTCATGTGTTTAACATAACTTATAATTACTTTTTACTCAGTCCTGGAGATATACAGGCTGACACTAGAGGGAAGGGGGGAGGGGGAGGGGATAAGGGGGGGGGAGAGAGGGGGTGTCAGCCAGGCTACTAGACTTACCCAGTAAAATAATTGATTATCTTACTGAGGTGAAGCCACGCCTTTTAAAACCCTTATTAATGATTAATTATTAAACTACTTATGTATTACTTACAACTAAATAGCTAAGTACACTAAGTAATGTAGATAATTAATAAAAATAAGTGCGTGTCCCATACATATTTTAATCCCTAACACCGTGCCAATAATACATATGAGAGGGAATAAAAATAGTATTAAAATATAATAAAAAATCTAAAAAAATTCAAATTCTTTTATTAAGAAATTTAAATACCATTGAATCTACATTTTAAAAGCAAATGTTTTGTACTAAAATGTGACAATCAGGAGAACTCAAGTTTTATTTCAAATAATATCAATATCTTCCTTGACGCTCAATTTAGTATAGCTTTCATTATTTCACATACTCTCTTTATTTAAGTTTTTTCTCTCATACCCTTGTACTAGGAGATGTTAATTCCGTGTCTTTGTTTTCTCACATTTTGCCTATAAAAGGCCCTTCCTTTTTGTACTTTTGATACATTCCTAACTACATACAAATCTTACAATACAATAAATTAAATCCTTTATTTCTATATCTTATAACATTAGTACTCACATCACTGTAATTCTAATCTTTAATTTATATTAATATTTGACTTTACCTCTTATAACTTGAGTAAAATAATCAAAGAGATTAAGAAATACGTACCTGCATTTTGAAAGTCTATTTAACCACTAAAACTTGTATAAACTTCCAATAAATCTTCTAGACCAAAAGACCCCTTGACAGGGGGGAAGGGGGAGAGGGGTGAGGCGGCCTAAAGGGGGGGAAAGAGGTTCCTAAAGGAGGTGAAAGGGGTACCTAAAGGGAGTAAAAAGAACACCTTAAAGGGATAAAAGGGGAAAAAAGGTGGGGAAAGGTGAGGAAGAAAATAAGGAGGAAAAGGGGAGATTGAGGCAGTTAAGAAGGGGGAAAGGAGGGAAAAAGAGCAGGACAAGAGAGAAAAGGGGGAGAGAAAAAACAAAAAAATTAGTTCAACCTTAAAAAAAATCAATGAAGCACTTACAAAAAAAATCAAAAAAATGCAAAAAAAAAAAATCATGATTAGCAAATAAAAAATCAACAAAAATGAATAAAATGACTTACCTTGTGAGATGAGTTAAAAAAATGAGACCAAAATAATTGAGGGATGTTTGAGGAGAGGAGGAAAAGGATATGAGTGAATAATGAAAAAAAGAAACATTGAAAAATATGTGATTTCATGTTGAGCTGGTGAAAAAAAAACCCATGAGCCATCCAAAAAATACATATTCACTGTAAATTCAAAATAAAAATGAATATGCAACAAAAAAAATACCAACCCAAGTGAATAAAGTATACAAAGTGGATATTTGGAGAGTATGAAAACAAAAAATTAAAAGTGTTGTGTGTCAAAATGGTGGAGGGTGATTGGAATAATGACAGAGCATATGCCAGTTGAATGAATTTTTTGTGATTCAAGGGAGGGGAGAGCCAGTTCTGATTCAGGATACTCTTCTTCATAAAGATCATTCCACTCATCGTTTAAATCTTCTAGGATATTGTGGAGTATAATGCAAGTCATTATCCAATGATTTGCAGTTATTATTTCCATTTTTTTTTGAAATTAGATTCTGAGTTCCTGGAGACTAGAAAATCTTCCATTTAAAATCCCAATAGCATGTTCAATCTGTACTCTTGATTGGGCAAGGTGATAATTAAAGGTGGTTTTAAGGTCATTTTCTAAAGTTGCACTACAGAAAGCAGGTATAATGTACTTTCCACTTGCATATGCAGAGTTTGCAAGGAGGTACTGAGATTTTTCAAAGTATGAGTTAGGGCTTGTAGAAATCCTCATTCTTTTGAAAAGGGAAGAGTCATGGAATGAGCCAGGGAAGCCACTATGAAAAGCAATTAACTTTTTGTTGACATCACATACAAGTTGAACAGCAATAGAGTATCTAGAAAGAAGATAAAAAGTTAGTTTATGAAAGATGTGAAATTTGGGAAAATTTTTAAGAAACCTTTTTTTGCAATCAAAATAATGGTTGCCATCATGAGGAGGCTTTTTGCTCAAAGGTATAGTTGTGCCATAAACAAAACATACACATCCAGGTAAACTTTTGGCTTGCATTACTTGAGAGGATTTAAGTTGATGTTGTGGAGTTGGCCAAGCAAGTGTTTGAGACTTGAGGGAAAGGATAGCAATCATAAAGTGCCTGGTTTTTAATATCACCATACCATATCCTATGTTAAAGAGATTATCCAAACCTCTTACAGCAGCACCATTTCTATTTGATCCAAAGCAACATAGTGCAACAGACAGTTGAATAGCAGGATCATGCTGTTTATTTTGAGAATTTTTATGAAAGATAGGAGGTTTGGAGAGGAGTTGATAAAGTTTGAAGAAAGAATTGGGAGAATTTCAAAATATTTGAGTGAGGTTTAGTTGAGGAATGTTGAAATAGAGCAGAGATCATATCTGGGATCATGATGAAGATTTGGCCCCCTTGGTTTTATGTAATGCTTTTTGGAAAGAAAGGACATGTAGGATAAAGAATCTTTCAAATAATTGTCAGATTTATAATGAAGAACTAAAAGTAAAGCAATAGCATTCATAGTTGAGTGAATTAGTTGCCTAGTAGAGAGGTGATTCATAGTTGTTGGTGGAAGGCTTATGTGATGAGGTAAGTGGGAATTCACTGCCCAATATGCAGTTGGGGTGTGTAGATAGAAAAAAATTTAAGTGTTTTCAACCAAAATTAAGTAGCATAGAGTGAGGAAAGACTTAAGGATGTCATCAGCAACTATAAGGCATGTGACTTTTTGTAAAAATCCATCATGGATGTGATGAATTTGGGATCAGTAATTAGGAATGGAAATTGGGGTATAAGAGGCAGGATAATGCATTATCATGGATTCCTTATCCACTAGCCCCAGGGCTAGTGGATAAGAATTTTCCGCAATTAATAATGTCTGATCCTGGGAAAAAGAAATTTTGATCCCTAATTGCGGATCCCTCAACTTTGATACCCCCTAATAAAAGGAAGTGAAATTATTATAATAAAATAAAATATTGGAAAAAGAAAATCTAATTTTATATATTATAAAATTTTTAGTAGTAATAATTTAAATGTATGATTTGTATTTTTTTTAAAGATTTAAAATAAAATTTGGTTTAAATAAAAAATAATAATCAAATTTGAAATTTGAGATGAAATTGTTAATTAAAATTTTAAAATTTTAAATTAAAAGATGTCTCCCAGCCATTTAATGAGTTGAACCCCTGACATCATACCCACATCCAAGTGCACCTTGATGTGGGATACACAGGAAAGAAATTGAAAATAAAATATTATTAATTTGGAAAATTTGAAAGCACAATTAAAAAAAATAGAGAAATGATTACTGGTTGGGCTCCCTTCAACTTGTAAAAATTATTGGAGACCACTTTTGTTTCACTAAATCTGATTTTTAACAAAAATAATAATAATGTTGCCTGTTTTAAAACTACTATAGTTACATTCTTCTTTTCTATACCAAATTAGTTTCTCACTTAATCTATTAAATTGTTTGAGGTTTTAAAAGGTGTATACATTGGGTTTTGATTTCTTTTTTAGAAAATTGTTACACAGCAACCCTATATTCTTTGTTACACTTAATTTTAATTTGTTTTAAATTCTTTTTACTATGTATCTACATCTAGTAATGTCTCAGAGGGCCTCTGTCAGTGTATACTAGTATTTAAGTATAGTTTAATAGTAAATACAAATGCTCTTACTACTTAATATTAAATTATTTATGGATTAAACCTCACGGATAGACTAATAAAACTGTTATGATAAATTTTTAACTCACAATCTTTGCATTGGTGCAGACTAATGGTAGAAAATAGGCTAATTAATAATAGTTATAGATGATATAAAGATAACATCAATTTATAAGGGCTTTTAGATATATTTTTGTAGGCTAATAGCTGTTTAATAATTTTTACTTGATGTGTAGTAAGTGATGTCCAATAACCTGTCAAATCCCCCCTTACATATACCACAATCCACTGGAGTGCACAGACCTTCAATATAGATGATGTCACTGCTCTCCCTAGAAATTAAAGAACTGTGAAGGCTCATCGCCTCCCCATGGTGTCCACTTCAAGAAGTTTAAATACCCAGATATCCAGTAAGGACCCTCCATCACAATCAATGATATCATACATCCATACCATAATTAGAGAAAACAGATAAAAGCAGATACCATAAAGAAATAGGTAAAATAGCTCATCCAATGAGAATTAAATGCAATCCAAAACATATAAAGGAGCCAAATGAACTTTCCAAGCCCCCAATAACATTCCCAAGCATCTACATTAACCCAGTAATTATATCCTAACCCATAAATCTGCAAAAATTGATTAATAGAAGCAGATTAAGTTGTCCAAACTAGATATATGCACCTGAAAAAGGTGTATATGCTTGTATAGGCTTAGTGAGTCCATTGAATAGGGGGTGTCAGTTCTGGCAAATCCGCACTTAAATTAAGTGTGGATTTCAAACCAAATCAGCACTTACAAATCAGCACTTAAATTTTGCAAAAAAGTCACTTATTTCAAAAAAGGGTGTCAGTTATGACCTCAAATCAGCACTTTTTTCCCGTTTTTTTTCACAACCACATTTTGGCCACAAAACATCCCTTCCTTTCTTACCCCATCCCTGTCACATGTGACACACTGACCTTCCTCGCTACCTACCCATCAATCCTCGGCACACACCCCTTCCTGACATTTTCAATATTTTGACCAGGCATGTTTACATTCTTTTTTACTTATTTCTTCTACTTTTTAATCTTTTTTCTTGTTATGTGCCAGTTTCATAATGCCTCCCAGACATTCCAAATCTCAAAAGGTAACTCAAAAATCTGCTTCGTCACAAAAGTCTCCTCGTAAAGCAAGGATTACATATAAAAAAAATCAGTGACTTTTTCTATTACTTACAACTGTTTTTACAGAATTGAAAACTATGTTTCAGCTAATATTTTATGGAAGTGAACTCTGTTCTTCGCCCGAAGAACAGAGTTCATCCTCCTATTTTCACATTCTGTTTGCACCAATCTCCATCCCTTTCAATTCTATCAACACATGCTTGTCTTCCCTCCCCATGCCTTTCGCTATCCTCCCAGCCCCATTGTATGCCATCCTCTTTAGATCCCCATTTCACCCCTCTCAACCTCTCCCAGACCCTTTTCTTCATTTAAAATGCCTCGGAACCCTTAATCTTCCCTTCCAACTCTTTCCCAACCTTTTCGCTACCCCATATATCCTTCCTCACCCCTCTCTCCAGCCTTTCCAACCCTTGTAGCCCCATTCCTCCCCTTTACCTCGCCTCCACAATTCTTGAACCCCAATTTCCTCCCTTTCAACCCAGTCCCTATTTCTGTATATAAAAATAAAGTGTTAGGGAGAAATGGGGAGGTAAGCAAACTGGAAGGAGAGGAGAGGAGAGGGGTAGAGAGGTGTGGAGAGGGAGAGGAAAATGTGGATAGGGGTTGAAAATGATGACGAAGGGAGTGAAAAGGTTGGGGAGAAGGATGAGGTGAGGATAAAGAAATATTTCAAAGGGAAAAGAGTGGGTATTCTTGAGAGGGAGTAAAAAAAGACAATAAAAGAAGATAGTAATACAAATATACAAAAAATATAAAATATATAAAATATGTTACAAAGAGTGGGCACAGAAACTCCTTGAATCCTAAAAATCCACAACTCCTATACCTGGGAAGAAGGTAACGTTTCCTGGCCATTTTTGATAAAACGACAAAATCTTCTTCTAGATCAGAATCGGAATCAGAGTCCAAGAGCAGTTCAAGCGCCATGAAAGTCATTGCTTTATGTGATTTATCACGATTTGAAAGTGAGGAAGGCATGACTCTTATATGATATGATATGAAGATGTAAGTGATGTACGATGTTTTGAGTTATGAAGTGTTATGCTGCGGAGTGCTGCGTATGAATGGGATGATGCTGACAAATCAGTGAAATGGGACTTGATGGTGAAATCAGCACTTTTGGTTTAGAAAGTGCAGATTTGAGTGAAATAAGTGACTTATTTCATTTTGAAATCCACCAGTATTGGGGCTAGTGTGTTTTGGAAATCCGCACTTATTTAAGTGCGGATTTGGTCAAATTTAAGTGCGGATTTGTAAGTGCGGATTTGCCAGAACTGACACCCCCTAATATGTCAATATGACCTAAAATATATTAGGGTTGTAAAAGAATAGTGTCCCCTAAAGGAGTCAAACCTGTGACCACTTATTGACATGTTAGTTGCTCTAACCACTGAGCTAAGGAAACCAGTGCAAGGTGTATCCCACAACACCCCCCCGTGCACTGAGATGACTAGGAAACTATCTTACCACAGCCTGGGGATTAGCCAGATAACGCTGGGCCCATAACCTATTAGGTTTGGAAAATAATTAGAGAAAAGCGTCTGTTTCATGATTTCAAATTGAGATGGTAAGTGATGTAGGATCATGATACATAAAGCTTCTTCACTGACTCCAGCTTGAACAAGGCTAATTTCATTTTCAAGCAACTTAATTTCTTCCATCATTGCACTGAAATTTCCATTGAAGAAAAAAGTGTACAGTCTTTACAGAACTGCCACTTTATTTGAGGCACATTGTGAATGATAATGATCAAAAAGAGATTTCCAGACAAGTGCTGGGTTGTTGTTGTTGGAAGTACCAATAAAGATATTGATATGGTAAGAGTCCAATTTAAGAAAGAATATTCCCATAATCTTCTGTCGCTGAAGCTCGGTGTCTTAAGATAAAGGGGAAGAAGAGGAGGAAGGAATAGGAACATTTTCAGGGAGTTTTGACTGAGAAATTGGGGATTGAGTGGGTCAAATGGCATCAAGATGATACAGTCCACTCTGTAGTAAGTGCCCTTTCATTTTCATGGACCACAATGGATAGTTGTTTTTATTCAAGAATGGGACGTCTGAACCGGTGGTGACAGTGAGAGTATCAGTGGGCATGTCGATTAATGGAAGTGTGACTATGAGGAGCGTGCTATATTTTATTTAATTTTTTGGCTTCTGGGCCCATAACCTACTAGGGTTGGAAAAGAATAGTGTCCCCTACAGGAGTCGAACCTATGACCACTTATTGACATGTTAGTTGCTCTAACCACTGAGCTAAGGAAACCAGTGCAAGGTGTATCCCACAACACCCCCCTGTGCACTGAGCTGACTAGGCAACTAACTTACCGCAACCTGGGGATTAGCCAGATAACGCTGGGCCCATAACCTCTTAACAGAGGTAATTGATATGCAGCCTTTGAATAAAGACAAGGAGTCTAATTAGAACACTAAGCACAACTACTATGGTAAACCCCAAATTTACCTGTAGTGTGAAGTGAGCGAGTGGGACAAGGAGACACCAAGCGACCAAAACGCAAAGAAAAGATAAAGAGAGTATGAGTAAAGTAGTAGATAATATTGCACACTAGACAGGAAACAAAAGTAAAATGTACCTTTGAATAAAGACAAGGAGTCTTATTAGAAAACTAAGCACAACTACTATGGTAAACCCCAAATTTACCTGAAGGACAAGATAATATTAGAGAAAGTACAAATTAGGGACAAATGCTGGAATACATGTAGTGTGAAGTGAGTGAGTGGGACAAGGAGAAACTGAGTGAACAAAACGTGAAAAAAAGATAAAGAGAGTATGAGTAAAATTTTAGATGAAGAAACAAAATAGTGACTACAGTCTACTTATATATATGTAGTCTACAATTTTACCATATATTGGGTTTTGTCAGAGCAGATTTCAAAAGAGGAAACTTTGCGAAGCAAGGGTGTTCAGAAAAGTAACTTAGTAAATACATTTTCAGCTGAGGCTAGGAATGTGCTGAGGAATGTAGATAATGTTGACGGGAGAGTTCAGGGAAAAGTAAAAGAATAAAAAATAAGAAGTTAAATTACAACTTCTAATAAAATAAGCAGAAAAATAAAGCTTATAGGCTATTTAAAGGGTTAAACCCACATATAGGCTTATATATACAAAATATAGCTGCATATTTCACTGAATATGAGGTTTATGTATACATATAAGCTTATATATGTCTATAATTACTTAGTATCACTTAATATAAGTAAATTATGACTCCATTGGCACCTTAATAAGTATTATGGGGAAATGGATAAACTATTCAAACTTATATAAGTCTTTTAATAGTGTGATAAATATATATATAAGCATAATAACCATATATATATGTATTATAACCATGATATTAACTTATAAGCTTATTAAAATTAAGTTTATCTTATTTTAAACATAAGAAATACCCAGTCCTGAGGATACCTAGGCTGACAGGCTCTCTTGTCTATATAAAGGCTTTAGCTTCTCCCCTTGTAGTTCACATTACTTACATTACTTTACATTTCATAAATAACACTTTTGATTACCCTTATACATATTTTTCTAGAATTTTTATTAAAGTATTTTAAATACTACTCAGATTAAGAAATATATCTATATACAAAGGTAGCTTTAAGAGTGGGTCAATTATTAACATTTGTTTTTTTATAAGCAGAGAGATAAAATTTTACTTACTTGATTAAATAGAAAAAACCCTTACATTCAATAGATTCTTACAAAACCTTACTTCCCTTTTCATTTATTGTGTTTATCCTTTAATTTTTTTCCCACTCTCTTTTTATTCTTCTCCTTCTCCTTTTTCTTCTATATTTTTCTTCTCTCTTCTAGATGACTGGCCAAAAATTGAGTGCCTTTCCTAATAAAAATGATTTTGAATTTTTCAGAAAAACAACTTGACACACATACCACACTAGCACAAGAATTTGAAATTTTGCGTGACCATGAATTGAACCAGGGTTTTGTATCAATACTTTATATATACTTAAATATGTATATTTTTCAGGGTGATTTTTCCATCATTTTAGTTAGTTAACCTTTGCATCTGAAAATTTTAATATTGAGCTTTTATTGAAAAAACAGTTTCATTTGCTATTTTTTCTGAGTCACTGCATGTAAGTAATCAAAAAAATTTAATATTTCTTCTTCCTAGTTGAAAATAATAGAGTAACCCTCTTAGTCCCAGAAGATCATTATTTTTGATTAAATTATTATTTTAATTGTCATTAATAATTGATAATATTGGTTGAGAGTAATAACACCTAGTTTTTAGTCCTAATTACTTCCAACATTTTGGTATTATTATTATTTTGGTTGACATTAATACTTTGTATTCTGTCCCAATTTATTTTTAGTGGTTATTTTATTAATAAAATCACATTAAATAAATTAAAAGATAATTTTTTGCTTTGATTATTGTTTTATAATATAAATAATATTCATTATAAATGAAATAATTTTTTACTCCTTGTTTTGATTTAAAATATTAATTAATAATTTTTATTTTATTTCACAATTTTAAGAAAAATCATTGATTATTGAACTTGATTTTTTTCTTTCACAGATATTATGTCTAACAGTTTTACTGACAGCATGGATAATATTCATGTAGATAAATTTGAGGTAGATGTTGAATTTTAATCTGTAGGTTCTTCAAAATAAACTTACAAAAATTCCTCAGCTGACAAAAAACCATCAAATTATTCAGGACATAGAGATTTCAGGTGGAGTAGTAAACCCTGCTCCCCAAAAACTTTGAAAGAAGTCAAACCTCAAATAAATCTGCACAATCCTTTAAAATGTAAAAAGATAAAAAATATCCCTCTGGCCCAGCAGGTAAACAATATGTCAAGTCACATAAAAGAACTGAAAACAGACAATATGAAATACATAGCCAGAGTAGATACTCTATGGGATAAGATGCAGGAGCTTCTAAAGCACAGTCAAGGTCAAAATCAACCTATGAAACCAAACCAGTATCAGCTCCAGAAGACCCTAAAAAACATGGAAGTAGAGCAATCAAAATGGGACTATCTTATGAACCACTACCAACAGAATGTGAAACCTCCTCCATTTCATCAACCTGGCCCATCTAGGACACCCACTTACCATCTTCAAACTACCCATACTTACCAGGGAAGCAGGAAAATAAAGGCCCAGGTGCAGAGGAAGTTTCCTCCTTTTCCATGGTGAGTAAACTTTTTAATAAAAATTTTGGTATGTGCAATACTAAGTCTTCTTCTTCAGGTAATATTGTTGAAAGTAGTTACAGAAATGTTAAAACTCCTAAAAACAGATTCCTGCTATGAGTAGACCCAATGATGTAATTAGTAAATTGTCATTTGATGGGCCTTTAGAATTAATTTCAACTTCTTTAGTGAATCCTTCTCTTGCAATTAAAAATAATTCTTTTGCCCCTGAAGTTTTTTTCTTTCTTGAGAAAACTTCTGAAGATGTTTTAAAAGATTCTCCTGATTTTATTGTTATAAAAGAAATTTTTTTTGAATGATTTATTGAAGCATGAAGATGAAAGATTAAATAATTTGAATTTACATTGTAAAGTGAGTTCCTCTGTACAAGATACAGCTTATTCCAAACTAAAGGACACCTTGAATCATGTACTTGCTTAAAATAAACTTATAAAAAATGATCACAGAGCACTTGCATATAAGAATCAACATCTGCACACAATTATTAGTGAGTTGAAACCCCTCATAGATGAAAACAGTTCATAAAAATGATAATAAGACCTTACACAGTGAATTTTTAAAATTTAAAATTGATCTCCAATCTTTGAATAATAAATCATCAGTGGAGGAAGACAGAAATGTTCTATCTCTTGTAAAATCAATGATCAAATTACCTATATTCCTAAGTTAAGATATAATTTTTCTAATCTTTAAGATGAATTCTCTACATTACCAATTATTCCTGATAAAAATTATGATGTGGTGAAAAAATCTACTCAAAATTCTACTAGAAATAAAGGTAAACAGCCTGAACAAGGGAGCTCTTCTTTTCTAGTAATGGGCCCATTAAGCAATCTGAAAATGAGTCTATGAAGTCTTTTATGACCAACAAAAAATATTTTAATACTCATAATTAACCAGTTGACTCTTTGAATAATAAAATTTCTGAACACCACTCCAGGATTCATAAATTTATTACAATGAATAATTCCAACCTTAAAGTTGACCAACCTAGTGGCAATACGAGTTTGCCTAAACTGGATCAATATCCAACCTTTTATGGTGTTTCTTCATCTGAATGGAAACTTTTTATTTAAATAATTGATAATTTAAAGAATTCTTATAAATTTCCAGATGAAGAAATTGTTTCTTAGTTAATCTCCTTATTTTCAAATGTATCCCTGATGTGCTATGCATCTTTTTTATTGGACAGCCATCACTATAAATGGAATGAGCAAAAAAAATAATTGAGAATCAATTTGGTGGCTCGAAATTCAGCTTTTCACAACAGAGATTATATGAGAATGCTAAATATACATCCTCCTTTGCTGAAAAACCTATTGTTTTCATTATGAAAATAACAAAAATTATTAGAGCTATATATCCAAAAAATGGATTATAATATTTTGGGAAATAAAATTATCTATAAATAACCAAATTTTCTCAGAGATTTAATTGTAGCCAGGGCTGAGAATGTAAGAGAGAATTCTTCTTTCATTTATATCTGTAATGTAGTACTACTCAACCATAGATATGAACCAAAGAATTATCCCTTAAAAACTTACAATGATCAGCAAAAACCTTCATCAAAACTCCCAGAAAAACATGGTAGACCCTCAGCCCCAGTTTCACCAAATAAATACACAACAAATACTTGTTTTAAATGTAAAAAATTATGGCAGAAAGTACATGTTTTTTAAAAGAAAATTCATCTTATTGAACAAACTGAGGAAACTGAAAATACTACAGTTGACCTTAATGATTCCTTGAGTGACTGTGATAGTAATATATTTTATGAAAATTATTCTGTAAATGTGGTTCTAATGTTGGAACAAGATGTCCAATTTTTAGAGAATTCATCTGTAGTTTGTAACTTGGATTTGTCTTCAGCAAAAATGCTGAGATTATAAAAGATATCACTGACAGTTCCATATTAATATCCCCCTAGGGAGCACCAGTTATCGTAAATTGAAAGAATGTTGAGGTTGTTCTTAACTCTATTGCTGGAAAAAGTGTAGTTTCTGAAAAAGCACTGGCTTCAGTGGATAAAGACTATCATAGTAAATTATTACCTATGAAATCTGAAAAATGGAGAGTTTATGGTTCCGTTTTATATCTTATTTTCAAATTCAAAACCACTTTACGCTTTAAGAATAATGGTGGCTTTTTCAGAGCTGTTTGTGAATTTGCTGTGATGAAAAACAACAAATTAAGCAGTTGGTTTATTATGGGAAATGACATTTTAACCATGTTTGGTATCAAATTGGATCCAGAAAACAATTTTTTCACATTGACATGAATGGAAAAAGAAAATTTAAAATTTCTTCCTCTAAAAAACCTTCTGCACACCTTTTAAGATCTTGTAATTCATTTACTCAATGTAAATATAGATCAACAGAAGAAATGAATTATTTATTTTCTGAAATAAATACTGCTTCATTGGGTGACCAGTTAACTTGTGAACAGAAAGAATCTATAGTTTTCTTGATTACATCTTTTCCTATGGGTTTTGCTCATGGATCTCATGAATTATGAATTTTTAAGGATGAAATGAAAATTTATATATCCTGTAACTTGAGTGATATTCCTCCTAGCCTTAAGAAAAACCATATCCTGCTTCTCCCACAGAGAGAAATGATTTTGAGGATAATATTTCTACCCTCTTGAAAATAAATATAATTGAGAAGTTTGATGTTACTCCAAAATATTGTGTCATCTCCCCAGTCTTAATCTCTTATGAAAATGATAAAGCTAGATTATGCGGGGATTATAGAGTATTGAATACTTATACAGTGGATGATATTTATCCTTTATCCAGAATAAACTCAATACATGCTACCTTACAAGGTGCAAAATCTATTAGATGTCTAGATGGTAATAAAGTTTATCATTAAATACCTGTTGAAAAGAACTCCCAAAATTTCTTGCTTAATTCAACTCACATGGGGATATATGAGTATGTAAGAACGCCATTTGCCCCTAAAAATATCCCTTCAGTTTTTCAAGGGGTGATGGATTATAATTTTCATCAAGAATTAATTGAATGATGGTTAATGGTATATATTTATAACATCATAGCTTTTTCTAAAACCTTTGATGAGCACATAAATCACTTGAATAGAGTCTTTTAAAAGATGAATGACATTAACATGACCTTATCTTTGAAAAAGTGTAAATTTATTTTTAATCCTTGAAATTCATAGGTCATGTGGTGTCAGGCTTACAAATCTGTGTAGATCAAAATAATGTTGCTGCAATTCAAAATAAGAAAGCACTAACTTCTGTGAGAGAAGTACAAATTTTTTGTGAATGTGTGGCTATTATAGGCAATATATAAAGAGTTATAAAGTCATAGCCTTGCCTCTTACAAAATTAACCAGAAAAGATGTGGCTTTTATCTGGAATGATGAAACACCGAAATCATTTAATACATTTACAAAGTTTTTGATGTCTTCCCCAATCCTAACTCTCCAAGATTTCAATAAACCTTTTTTAATCTACACAGATGAAATTTTTGTTGGACTAGGAGCTTCTCTCCACCAGAAACAAATTATTAATGATAAAAATTAAGAAGTAGTTATTTGTTATATTTCAAGGACCTTAAGGAATAGTGAATTGAAATATTGTGCCCCTCAATCAGAGGGTTTAGCAGTTTTATGGGCTTCGGAGAAGCTTCATTACTACTTAGATGACAAAAAAAATTTGAATTGGTTGCTGATTTTAGTGAAGTGAGATCCCTCTTAAACCTAGGAACACCAAACAGACATATCTTTAGGTGGCATCTAACTGTCCAAGAGTACAGGCGTAGAATTACAATTATTCACAGGGCTGAAAATTTTCATTCCAAGGTGGATATTTTGTCTAGTTTACCTCTGCCTAATGATGACTCCAATCCAGAATATGTACCTAAAGTTGATACAATTCATATACATGGTATATATATTGTTGATATGGAAGAGGAATTATTGAAATTGATTCTGGATTCATATGAAAAATATTCTGATTTGAATAAATTAGTTAAAATCTTAAATGATCCAAAGAATGCTTAAATTTAAGCATTAATAAAAATTCTCCCTCCAAAGTACCAAAATTCTTTGAAAAAAGGAAAGTTTGCCATTGATGATGGTTATACTTATTACAGAAAAAAACTTACTAATGTCTTTGTAATTCCTCCTTCCATGAAAGAAACCATCTCAAAACTTATTCATTATGAAATATAGGCAAGTAATTTTGATCTAGAAAAAACTTTGTCCAGAATAAAAAATACGGCATGGTAGGCTAATATGTCTGAAGACACATTATTTTATGTTGAATCTTGTGTTTCTTGCCAAAAATCTAAAAGATTAACAGATAAAAGAGTAGGATTATTGCAACATATTGAAGCACCTGATGCTCCATGGAAAATCATTAATATGGAAATTGTCACTGGTCTTCTTGTAGCAGGGAAAGACAGTTATAATTCTTTTTTGGTAACAGTGGATAGATTCATAAAAATGTGCAAATTTATTCCCACCCATAAGGACATATCCAAATAAGATTTAGCTTTCTTATGGTGGTCACACATGTTAAATATTTTTGTATTACTAAAAGACATTATCTATGACAAAGATCCAAAATCTACATATGAATTTTGGATGTCTTTGATGGGTATATGTGGCTGTGAGATGAAATTATCTAATTCTCACCATCCCCAAACTGATGGTCTAGCTAAAATAATGATTCAAAATCTGGAAGATATGATTAGAATTTATTGTGATTTTAGATTAGAATATAAAGACAATGACAGATTTACTCATGACTGGGTTACTCTCTTACTAGGTCTTCATTTTGCTTACAATAGCAGTTTACACTCTGTCTTTCAGACAGGCTACAAAACATACCTAGTAAATAACTAATTATTTACTAGAGTAGAGATATGCCTTTACCCCTCATTTAATGAATAATACTTACTTTATAAATTACTTATACAATTTTGACTAATTAATAGATAAAAATGAGTAAAGATATAATTCTATTATTTCCTCATATATTTTATTCTGTAACAGCATCCTCATGACAGCTGAAGAGAAAATTAAAAATATTAAATATTAAATAAAATATTTTTATTTTTTATTTTTACTTTGAAATTTACAGAAAATTAAAGTAAATAAAATAAAATAGACATATACAGTTAAATAAAGTATGTGGGTACATTCTTTATAGAACAACTTTTAATATTTGAAACATCTAATTGTGGAATTTTTCTTTCTCTGATACTCATTTATATAGAATTTTTTTCCTGTAGTCTATCTCCTTTTTGCATATATAAGGCCTCTCAATCTGGCTGTTTTCTTTCATTCCATTCTTACTTACTTTAAAAACAGTATTATATTTAAAGCCCATTCTATTACTAATATTACCACGTTATTATTTACAACTGTGTTGTCTAAGTCTTTAAATTAACAATAATAATAATCTTTTTACCTTTTTTATTGAGTATTAAATTATAAAGATTAAAAATATGTACCTCTTTTGAAATTTTGAGTTTTTCCCACCTTTCATTGCTGTTGGACTGTAATAAAATCTTCTAGACCAAAAGCACCCCTTGAAAATGTCACTGAACAAAATTTTTTTGAGACCTGAATAGGTTATGTCCCAAAAAATCCTACTCAAATTCCCAATAATAAATTACCAAAGTTGGAGCTCCATCCTGGTGTAAAGTATTTTATGCAAATTCCACAACTATGCAGAAAACATGCACAAAGCTGTATTGATAAGACATTTGAATATGAGAAGAAACAATGAGATAAATCTCAGAGAGAATACACATTTAAAAAGGCTGATGAAGTAATGATATCTACAGTCCACTTCAACTTACAGGGAAATAAAAAATCAAAAGATCCTTTTGTAGCACCATTTGTTTTTAATAGAATGGTTGGTGATAATGCAGTAGAAGTAGTATTGTATTCCTCATATGATATAAAACATCCTATTTTCCCCATTTCCCTATTTAAATCTTATACTTCCAACAGTGACTTATTTTCTAAAAGAAAAATGAGATCTAAGGAAAATCCTTAGGAAGTCACAGAAACTGTAGAAATTGATAAAATTCTTAATGATTGAATTATTACTTCTGAAAAAGGAACTGAATATTTATTGAGATATAAAAATAAATCATTTGAGCATGATGTACGGATACCTGGGAAAGAAATTTCCAACCTTTCCACTCTTTTGAAAAAGTATAAAAAGAAAAAATCTTAGAATTTATTATTATTATTGTTTTTTGGAGTGAGGGAGTGTTAGCCAGGCTATACTTAAAGTCCAGTAAATCTTATGTTAAATTACTTGGACATAAATGAGAGACAAAATGTAGGTAAATAAGCTATAAAACTTGATATTATATTGAAAAATAAAATTATATAACAACATAATTAAAATGAATTTTTATTAATTTTATTATTATATCAATTGTATATACATTTAAATACACATCAAATATATTCTATTCTATAAAAATTGATTCATATTTATGAATTCAATGTTTATAAATTAACAATTAATTAATTACAAATAAATATTATAATTATAAGTAATAAAATTACCTTATAATGTAAGTAATTAATTATATATATTAAAAAATAAAAATTATATCATACAACCAATAATTATTGGGCTCTTTTTTTGACTCACAATTGTATCCTCAAAGAAGTTAAACTGGTAAAAAAATTTATTTAATAAAATATAAATGTTTTATTTTAATACTTAGTGATTTTATTAAAATAATTACTTGTTTAATTTCCATAAATATTATAATAGTACAATTTGTTTAACTTACTTAATTAATTATGTCTTATACTACATTAAATAAGTATATAAACTCTTTAAATCCAAAATAGTGTAATTTTTATGTTTTACTAAATCTGATTTTTTAACAAAAATAACAATAATGTAAAATGTTTTAAAATTAATATAGTTACATTCTTCTGTGTTTTGCCAAATTATTATCCCACTTAATCTGTTAAATTTTTCAAGGTTTAAAGGGTGGATACATTAGGTTTTTATTTCTGTTTTAGTAAATTTTTACATAGCAACTTATATTCTTTTTTACGCATAATTTTCATTTGTTTTATATTCTTTTTACTATGTATCTACATCCATTAATGTCTCAGAGGGCCTCTCTTACCTATATAAAGGCTTTGGTTTTTCCCCTTTTAGTCCAAATTACTTACATTACTTTACATTTTGTAAATAACAATTTTTGTTACCCTTATACTTATTTTTCTAGAAATTTTATTATAGTATTTTAAATACTACTAAAATTTAGAAATATATATATATAAAAAGGTTGCTTTAAGAGTGGTTCAATTATTAAAATTTGTTTTGTTATAAGCAGAGAGATAAAATTTTACTTACTTTATTAAGTAGAAAAAACCCTTACATCCAATAGTTGTTTACAAACCCTTCACTTCCCTTTTCATTTGTTGTTGTAATCCTTTAAATTTTTTTTCCACTTTCATTTTATTCCTCTTCTTCTCCTTTTTTCTTCTATATTTTTTCTCTCTTCTAGACAACCAGCTGATAAGTACTTTACTGCCTTCTGTACTTACTATGAAACATGTGCTGGCTGTGTGAGTATCCACTGATTGTGAAACCCTCAGTGCTGAGTAAGTACCCTTCCCTATCTAGAGTCCTACCTGTACTTTCTTATTACTGAGCATTTCATATTTGACTTGTTGCTTATCCATCTAGCGCTGTGTTTGAACATCATTGTGTGTCTCCTAGTGTATCAATGATGGATACCCATGAACCATGTTTATGTACTGCTGCATCTATCTTAGGGTGAAACCTGTACCACCACTTGATGCTTCTTCCTAAACCTATACTATTCCTTTAGCACTATCCACAATTTCCTCAAGTGCATACCATGCTCTTGTCCTATAGTCCAGTATGCACTTTCCATGGCTTGTATATCCATATTATGCTAAAAAAAACTATGTGCAGAGAGTCTATTTTTTCTATGCTTTTAAAGACCCCTTTGTTGTACTTTTGTAACCATCCTTCATAGCAGCACTTTTGTAGTGCTTGGTGTGAAATGAGTTATTTGCTGCATTACTGTGAGATGTGTACCACATTGGTTGACTCAATTACATGCATATGCTTTTCAATTTAAGCAGATTGATGCACTATTAGCACTATGTTCAATATGATATTCTAAATGTGGGTTATTGTGTGTCTCAGGGTTGTTAAAGGGTCTGTGAGTAAGAAAAGGTGGAAATATTAAGGTGTCTGTGATATAGTAATGTTTTTTACCAAAAATTTCAATTCAAGGTGGAGTTATCTATATAAATGGTGTTGGTTTGATTTGGAGTTCCTTATAATTAAATTATTGCCAGTGTATGCTAGTATCTAAGTATGATTTAATAGTAAATATTAATAGTCCAATTACTTATTTATAAATGATATAGTGATTAAACCTCAGGGGAAGACTAATAAAATAGTTATTTTCAATATAAACTCACAATAGGAGTATCAATGTTGACAAATCCACAATTAAATTAATTGCTGATAGAAATCACTATACCCCAATTATCTTCCGCAATAAATTTTGCTGATAATTGGGTTATTAGACCTTTTATGTTTCAATGTTCACCTCTATCTGACATTTTTATCCTCAATTTTTCATAACTACATCTTGGACAACTTTTGGGATGTGCCAGCATCTCTACCTTGCTGCACACTCCCATCCTGTTTATTCATTTCCATTCAAAACCCCCCCCATCTCATCTGTTTTTTTCTTCTCCTTTTCATCTTCAAATATCTCAACATGACTTGTTGTCATTGATCTTCTCAAAGGCAGGCTTACCCCAATAGTTCATTAAATCCCATTACTGCCTCTTTCTCCCACTCAGCTGAGAAATCAAAGATTGTTCAACTAAAAAAAGATGATAATCTCATACTTATCAACTGGCTAAAAATAAAAACTAATTATTATTCTTTTTTTTGGTACTGAGAATGCAACTAAAGTAGGACGGCCCCCTGCATCAAAAGTCAATGGATATCTTCTAATGGCCAATGAATTACAAAATAAGACAAAGGGAAGGATTTATCTTTTGCCTAAACAGATGTCTGAATGTTTCAAGCATTACCAAGCCAAATAATAGAAGGAAAAGTCACTCTCATTTTCTACTTGTTTTGGTATTACCGACATCAATATCAGTAAGGGCATAAAATCCATAGATGAAAACTTTAATCTCTATGTCCATACTTTAAGGAGATCGATGCTATTTTTGGAGAGCAAGCTGATGTTAATCCTTCCAACATTTTGGATGGTGAAAATTTTATCTCCATACATTATATCAAAAGAAATCTTTTCCCATCCTCTTCCTCCACTCAAGCCTCACCTGTTCTAAATTCAACAAATCTAGATAGCTTTCCAATAGATCCTTATGGTGATATAAACCAAAATGATTCCACTCCAGTAAGTTTTAATTTCTTGTATAGTTTTTTTATTTTTTTTATTTCTAAAAAGGCTAATGAACAAATCCAGGATCCTCAAGCAAGTCAGTCTGAAGCTAGCATCAATGATGAAGAGGAAAATTTTACCTCCAAAAAAAAGCTAAGACCATTAACTACTTTGAATTTCAGCAGTCATAGAAAGAGAAACAGAGATAGTTTTTCCCAAACCCCTTTTTCTTCCATTAGTGATTTTCTGGAGAAATGTGAATCTGGTAAGTAATAGAATACCTCTTAATAATTAAGTGAGCTTTTCTTTTCTTTTGTTAATATTCCTTTTTGCTCTAGGTAAAGTTGAAGTTGCAAGAGATACTCTCAACTTTCAAAAGAAACAATATGAGCTCTCTTTACAAATGGATGATAGGGAACAAGACTTGGAGGAGAGGAAATTTGAGCTTTCTTTTTGGAGGGATGAGAGGGCACATGACTTAGAGGAGAAGAAATTTGAGCTTTCTTTAAAGAAGGATGAGAGGGAACATGATTTGGGGGAGAAGAAATTTGAGATAAATAAAGAAAAGAAGGCTCTTGAGTACAATTTCCTATTGGATCAAATGGAGCTCAAGTACCAACTTGAAGATGGTTCAAAAAAGAAAGATTTCTTGAGAGAATGTATTAAATCTAATAAATCTAGTGATGAAATTGAATGATTAATGAAAATGTTTGATAACTAGTTTTTTTATTTTTTACAAAGTTTTCTTGATAGAATGCATTAAAGATAATAATAAATCCTGGGAACACACTCCTCACTGAGATTTAACATTTTTTATTCTAACATTTTAGATTATTTGTTTGTTTGGTTAAATAAATTTTATTTTATTTTTTTTGGTGATAATTTCATATGTGCTGACTTTTAAAAGGTCTTGATTCTAGATGATTTTTTTTTGCAAAAATTTGAAAAAATCATACATTTTTTCTTCTTTACATTCAAATCATTAAATTTACTTCTCTAAATTCAGCTAAGTCAACAAAACTCTATATCTGTTTTAAAAATTTGGCAATACCCTCCCCTGAATTTTATTGAAGAAAGGGGTGGGTATCACCAAAATTTTTCTAAGTCATCAATTTCACATGTCAGATTTGAAAATTTGGCAATACCCTCCCCTGAATTCTATTGAAGTAAGGGGTGAAAATAACCAAAATTTAATATAATTCAATAAATTAATAAATAAATAAAAAAGATATCTCAATTTTACTAGTTCTAAAGTAATGACAATTCCTCAAGCCAAAATGCAGATAAAATCTAGAAACTAAGTTTGGGACTTTCCACAGGTATAGGGGAGATGATCCCAATGAAACAAATTAATGTTATCATGATTCCCATTTATACAACACAAGGTTGTTAGCCCATTACTTTAGTTTAGTAAATTGAAATATCAGATTTAATTAATAAAAATTTATGAAAGAATAAAAAATATTTGATGACTTTACTAATCCCCATACTTTCAGATCTACTTAAAGTTTTTTTAAATTTATTACTTTTACCTTCTGTTTTTACCTTTTTGATTTGTTGAATTAGTTCTTGACTAATTTGGAAGGAGCAGCCAAAAGGAGTAAAGTCGTGACAAGATTCCAAACCAGGGGGAGCTTTTGTTGTTTGATGATTATCCTTAGAAGAGTTCCAAATAGTTTTGATGATTCCAGTTCCCAATCCAAAATCAATTATACAGTTGTGATCTGGAAATTATAACCCATGACCTTTTATTTTAGCTGGGGAAGGAATAGTTTGTCAAGTTATTGGATTAATATATGAGAAAATTCCAAAAGTAAGATAATTGGCGTCATTCTTATTGGTATAAATCTTGTTATGAAAACCAGAATGTAATTTTTTCAAGAAATTTTCCAAGAAATAATTTAGTGATCCTAAGCTTTGGGAGATAAAATCATAGATAATCATCAGATAAAAGTTTCAGAAGCCTTATTCCCTAATTATGCAATATAAAAACACAAAATAAATTATGTGATATTTGGAAAAAAAAGGCTCAACTTTAAAGATCAATATCTCAGCAACCAATGAACCATATTTAAATCCATTTATGTGAAATGAAAGATAGGCTTCAGGAGAATCTTCAGCTAAAAGAAGTGTGGTTTAAATAAACAACCCTAATTTGTTACATAAAAAAATGAAATAAAAAAATTTAAATTGGGAAAAAGGCTCAACTTTAACGCTCAATATCTCAGCAACCGCTGAACCAAAATTCAAATCTGCTTGTAGGAACTGTATAGTAGCCTTCAGAAGAATCTTCAGTTAAAAGGAAAGTATATTTGAATAAACCTAACCCTAATTTCAAGTCTGATTTTCAAAATTTTACAAAAACTTGAAAAGTGGTAATGGAGATGGGAACAAGAGGAGTTTAATAAGTTAACTTTTATCCAGATAAGAGTTATACATATATTTAAGTATTAAATTTTCATAGAAGGAATGAGATACCATATAGGCATGAAAAAAAGGAGATGAAACTTACCTTGATTGAAAAGTAGGAAAAATAGAGTGAGAAAGATTGATGTTGGAATTTGGGAGAAATTGAATATGGAGTAAGTGAAATGCATGAAGAATGTGAAATGTATGTGTTTTAATGACATGGAGCAAAAAAAAGTTAAATAGGGGAAAGGGGGGATAATGACCATGCTAAGGAGGGATGAAGAGTATGGTGATGGAGCTAAAAAAGAAAGTAAAGAGGGAGAGAAATAAAGGTTAATTTTACCATTGAAATCAAAAATAACCACTTAAAAAAAAAATTAGATACAAAAAAAAACAGAAAAAAAACAAAAAATAATATAATTAGCAATCAAAAAATCAAAAAAAAAAACGAAAAAAATGACTTACCTGGAGAGATGAGATGAGAAAATAAATGAAACAAAATTGTTTGAAGGATGTTGGAGGAGAAGACACAGGGTGAAATAAAATATTACTGGTAGGCAAGTTGTTTTTGAGCAATAATAGAATAATCTATAAAGCAACCTTCAAGGAAACCTATTTTTAGTATTTGAGCTTTGTACAGATAAAAGTTGCAAAAGTGATTTTGAATAATTTGGATATCTGATTAACCAATGACTCTTTCAACAGAGATTTCAAATGGTAAGCATATTGCAATACTTAAATACTTCATTTAAAACAAAAACCTTGGAAAATTTTAAATAGTATTTTTGCCTAATTCCAAAGGTGTAACTAATTTCTTGTTTGAATGGCTAATCTTATTTGGAAGACAAATTTACATTTAATAATCCTCCTCACTCATATTATTTTCAATCATTAGCTATTCTGCTTTTAATCTTTGAATATTGATAGATACTTATTGGAAGAATAAATTTGAATAAACATATCGAAAAGGTAAAGCATCACTTATGCATATAGCTTTATGAGTAGAAATTTTCTTAATTTTCTTGAAGAAGAAGAACAGATTTGATTAAAAGTCAGGTTGATTTTTGAAACCCTATGCAGCCAAAAATCAGTGCTGTAATTTGTGAGGATTATGAAATTTACCAAATAATTATAGGAATATATTTTATAATCTTAATAAACCCTTACAACATCAAAATTTGGTGTAGGTTCTATAATTTTTATATTAGGGGGTATCAAAGTTAGAAATTTGTAATTATTTAAAAGGTATTTCACAACACAAAAAGAAAGCCACAAACTTGACATTAATTCTCTGTTAAAACGGTGTTTTTGGGGCACAATATGGCATATTTTAAAAAATAATCATGGTTGATTTGGTGGAAAGAAGAGGTATTTTTGAACCCAAAGATTTCCAACTTTGATACCCCTTATTATTGAAGCTAGTAGAAATGTGCATAGAGAAATGTGTTCTCACTAATCCATGAAAAATTTTAATATTTCGGACTAATTGATTTAATATTCCATAAAAAATATGTCTATAATTTGCGCATCCATTAAAATTAAAAAAGTTTCTGCAAATTTGAAATTTCAAAGGAAAGAAACCCCCCCCCCCCAGATTTATAAAACCAATCAAATTTACATTACTGAATAACAAAGTTAGGTAAATTTTTTGGAAGTATTTTTCACATACATGAATTTTTTTTTAATGAATAACATGATTGGGATGGAATTTTCTGTATATATAACAATATTCATCTAAAATAAGTTATCTCACATGCTTGAAGGTGTCTCCCCCCAACTGAAATTCTATACTTCAGGAAAAAATATGGACCTTCTAGCAGGTGCCCATTTTTTTTCTCATAATAAAAAACTAAGTGTAAATAATATATCAAAAACAAATAATATTTAAAAATTTGAATAAATTTTCATATCTGAAATTTATATTTCAATGCATTTTTTCAGGGTGAAAAAAATTTTCATCCACAATTAACATCAAAAAATTTTCTTCCAGAGGTGAAATTGAAGGTGCTACTTCATTCAGCCTGAATAATTACAAACCCTTATTCAAAAATATTTTCAATAAAACTTTTGGTTTCATTTTAGCACCATAGTATTAAGATTTTACATTATCTAATGAAATCCATTTGTCCCATGTAAATTGGAAAGATTTTTAACAATGATGTACCAGAAGTTGAAGACATAAACTTCATATGAATGAAAAAAATAATTTAAATACTAATAAATTTAAATGAAATTATCAATTTTTTTATATAATCAAATTTATTTTTTCCATTCTTTTGACATCCCAGAAATATTTTTTTATGAAATATATCGTGTTACCCTATTACAAAGTCGCCATGAATAATCAAACACATGTTTAGTTTATGAAAGTGTGATTTTAAACAATGTAGATTAAAATTTTACAAAAGCATTTCTTTTAAATAAAAATGAAATAAAATAAAAGTAATAACAGAAAAAAAAAGGAAATTTTTTGTCTAGCTCCATAAATACTTACATTTCGACCCTTTTTTATCCTGTGTAAATTTTTATTAGCCCTTTTTTCACCCCCTGGGGCCCCCACCAGGCCCAACTTGGGGCTAAGAAAGGGCTGACAATGTGTCAACTTAGTCTTATTAAAAATGTCTAGGTTTTATTAAAAGAAACTGAAATCCTTCCTACAGTTTTGACTATCTTGATTTGTTAATGAAATGAATTTTTTTGTCATACTTAGCACTCATTGTTACTTTTTTCCTTCCCATGATACCCCATAATCATATATTTTTTTCATTTTTAGTTTATGAAGCACATACTTGCTCATTATTCAATAAGAATTATATAAAGAAGTTATTTTTGAGAAAAAGTTACTATAACCTATAGTTTTAATAAATTTTTTATCATTCTTCAAAATTTCATGTCTTAAAAAAATGGATGCTGTGTGCCTTCTTTTGATGTACCTTTTTTTTTAATTATTATCAATGTTTAGACACTTTTTGTCAGCCTGTATATCTCCAGGACTGAGTAAAAAGTGATTATAAGTTATGTTAAACACATGAACTATACATGGGACTAATAAATAAGAGTACACAAATAGTATACATAAGTAAAATTATGATAATACACAAAAAATGCCATTATAACACCTTATATACACGCATATATCCACCTTTTATAGGTCTTATGTACTTAATATTAAGTTGGAATATGTTAGGGTAATCTTAAGAACCTTAAGTATAAGGCTGCATAACTTTTAAGTACACTTAAAGCTGTTATATTCATTGTTTTATGCAAAAAACAAGAAATGCGCTTTATTTCACTTAAAAGTTGACTATATGCGCTATAAAATTGAGAATATCAAAATTGCGCTTTGACAGATCAATTGGGCTCATTTAGAACTATTGATTTGGCTATTTAAATGCATAAAAGTAACACTTTTCAAATTTGGTGTTTTTTATGCCAGAAATGGCTTCTGTGTACTGGCCACATACTGCCTGCTTTTTTCCCGTGTGAATAGCTTCATTTTTAGCAAAGTTAGCTTTTTCACACTATAATTACCCCACATTCTACGCCCACTGTGGGGAAACACACTAAAATAGGCGACAGGCGCTTATTTAGTGTCCTAGCTTAATTAATAATGCATTGACCCTGTTTATATGCACTAATTTCATTGATAACCTCACTCTTGGCACTTTATTTCATCACCACGCTTAAATTCGCCTAATTTTAGTCAAGGATTTACCCGTGCAAGAGCCTGCCAAGAACTGCATGTAGTTACCCCACATCTCACGCTCTTTTTTAAGTTTTTGGGTGGTTTCTCAGTCAATTTTGGTTATTTTTGAATGGGAATTTCACGTAGTATAATGTCAGGATTAGCCCCATTATTTCTACAGTCAATCCCCCTTATTATTAAGCTATTATTAACCTTAAGAAGTCTCCTTTAGTCCTTAATATTATTGTTTTATACGCATATACTCTCTTTTTGTCTTTTTCTTTAATTTAGATGGATTTCCCTTATTATTTCAGGATTTTGGCGGTTATTACTCTTCTAATTATGTCATGGGTCACTGGGAATGTTGATGGGAATGTCTATTAGTTGTTTAGAGGCGTTATTAACTGTGTATTGGGTGGTACATCAAGGTAATCATTGGGGAACTCAGTGTGTATAAAAGGAGGAGGTTTTTGGGTTGTATTTCTTCATTCTTTATCATTACAATTTAACCAATATAACCAAACCAATTACAATACATATCAATTAGTAATTTTATAAGACTTTTGAATAGTATCTGAATTTATATAATCTATTTTTCTACCAACTATAAAGATTGTAAGCCATATATAAGAATAGTGAGAATTATATTACTGAGACCTTTATATTTGATTATATTTTACAACTTAGTGGATTAGAACTACAGTATTCATATAGGACCATTAAAATCTTCTAGACAACTGACTATTCAAGCTAGTTCACGTCCTTGTACTTGACCTTAGCCTGACAATTGGGGACCTTACCTCAAGAATTCTGTTATAATCCTGTAAGTGAAATTTTCAAAAGAAGGTGCACGTAAATAATATCCCTATAGAAATATTTGGATAATTACAACAGGTTGGGGTCACTTATATAGTGATTTCAGAAAAAGAAGCCCTGTTATATTATAAAATTGTGATATTGAATCAACAATTTTACCACTAATTTAACTTATAATTGTTATTAGTGGGTCTGTCAATAGACCAATTAAATTTGAGATCTTTGCAGATAAAATTTTTACCACTAATTTAACATATAATTGTTCTTAGTGGGAGTCTGTCAATAGACCAATTAAATTTGTGATCTTTGCAGATAATAAACCAATTAAACTGATTAATTGTTTTCTTTTAACAGGACTCTTAATCTTTTCTTTTATTGGTTTGTAAAATTCATTAAATATTGAGAAAGAATCATACTGACAGTTGTTTTCTTTTGAATATAAAAACACGGCTACATATTGTAGACCAGTTAAATCAAGTGACCACATAAAAGCATATTTGACTTTTGGCACTTAAATATTCACTTCATACCAATAAGTAAGCAATAAAATTGTCTTCAGTGGTATTGATAAATACTGATAAAACTCCTTTTTGAAGTTTTCATATCTAAACTTTCAATTCTTTAAATTCCACGTAAAAATGTGTGACAACAATGACATTGTAAGTAATAAGGTAAAACCTTATAACTTAAGACCTAGAGCTGAAAGACCTGTTACAGGACATTCAAATGGAGGGCCAGGACTCTCCCATAATCAACAACACTCCGTCAATGTCTCTGGAGGAAAGGGAAAAGCTTTTAAAGCAGGTTTCAATAAAGAAAACAAAAAATACTTTACAAGAACAAGTTCACTCCCTATCCACCCTACTGAACACCTTGACAATAAGAGTCAACAATATAGTGGACCAGATCAACAATCTGGAAAAGAGAGCAGCTCAAGGTTTCATAGAAGTCAACCAAGCTCTAGTGGACATAAAGACTCAACCACCAACAGTGGCACCCAACAATTCCATAGCAACACCTCCAGCCCAAGAGGAGGACCAAAAAATTACTGTAAGAAAATGGAAATGGGATTGGTACGCCCAAAACTACAACAATCCTCAACAGCAGGGCTCCAGCAGTCACCCTTACAGGGGAAAGGCAAGGAGAGGCAGGGGAAGTGGGATAAGACCTTGGTAAGTCATCCAACTTCTTATGATCAATTATATCAACCTGAAAATAAATTACTTATAGGTAATGAGATTGATAAGGAAATATTGGATATTATTGATAAGGATTTAAAGGATTATTCATTTGAACAGAATATGTTAAACGTGTCTTTACATGAGGACAATGTAAATAGTTTTATTGATCACCAGGAAAATACTATTAATATAAAAATGGAATCAAATGAATTAAATCTTGACCCTGATAATGAGTCTTCTGAATTGGACACGGAAAAAATAGAATATTTTTTAAAAGAGAATCCAATGGAATCAAAAATAATTAGTAAATTATTATTGAGAATTGAAAAATTGGAAGAGTTCTCAAAAGAGTCAAACATTAATACAGAAAATGTATTATTACAACTAACACAGTCATTGAGTACCACAGCCAATAAATTAAAAATTATTGAAAATTCAAATAATGAATTGATCAATGAGAATAAAAGATTAAACTCTGAGATTAGAAATTTAGAAAGTAAATTAGAACACTCTCAGAATATTATGGCTACCATAGAGGGACGTGTAAAATTGTCTTTTTCAAATGTAAATGATACTTTAACTCATGTACCTGTAATAAAGGATAGGTTACAAAGAGTAGAAATTGAAGTAGCTAACATTTTGAAAAATACTGAAACAATAAAGGATAATACCTCTTATGTAGAAAGAGTACCAGTTTTTATGAAACACTCTGATGATAAACCAATGATGGAACATGAACATAGTGTCATGGGCTCTGAGAATATAAAATCAGTAAAAGATGAAATTAATGATCATCTTTCTAAAGTGAGTGAATTACTCAATATTCCTCAGGTTAGGGAAGCAAAAACTAGCCAAAAGAACTGGCCTAAGTTAGATCAGTACCCTTCTTTTGACGGGGATTCAAAATCTGATTGGCAACAATTCACACAAAGAATTGATAACTTAAAATTTTCATATAAATTACCTGATGAAGAAATTACTTCAAAGTTAATATCTTTATTTACAGATGTGGCCTTATTATGGTTTGAATCTGTATTGAGTGAGGGAATTAATTACTCCTGGAATGAATGGAAGGCACTAATTGAAAGGCAATTTGGTGGCCCAAAATTTAGAATCACTCAACAAAGACTGTATGAAAGGGCCAGATATAATCCAAATGCTGGAGATAAACCCATGGTCTTCTTAATGAATTTAATAAAAATCATGAAAGCTATGGATCCAAAAATGGATTATGAAGAGTGGAAAGAAAAAATAATATACAAATTGCCTATATCAGTTAGAGACATTATTGTTGCTAGAACTGAAACTGTCAGAGACACCTATGGATTCATTAATATATGCAATGAGATATTATTAAACCACAAATATGAAACCAAGTATAGTAATTACAGACAAAGTGTTGACGTGGTAAAACCTACTACAAGTAAGTTACCAGTGGAAAAGAAAAAACCTTCAGCTCCCCTTGTCCCTAAGAGACAAGAAAATAACACTTGTTACAAATGTAATGAACCTTGGGTTAAAGGTCACACGTGTAAGAAAAGAATAAATGTTATTGAAACCTCACAGAATTCTGAACCTAGTAATCATGAAGATGAGAATGTGGAATCCAGTGAGGATTGCAAGAGTAACATATCTTACAGTGATGATGAAAATGAGATATTTGTATTAGAACAGGATATAATGTTCCTGAATGATGCTATACCTCATACAGACACATCTTTAACTTCTATAGAGGAAGCTGAAATAATTAAAGATGTATCTCATGATACTTACAAAATAACACCTATCAGAGCACCTATTATCATATGTGGAAAAGAAATGAATGCCATTCTTTACACTGGGGCTGCAGGTAGTGTAGTTTCACTTAATGCATTAATGAAACTTGATAGTAAGTACCAGGAAAAACTAGAACCTGTTCAGACAAAGAACTGGAGGGGTTTTGGTTCAGTATTAAATCCAATTGGCAAATACAAAACTGCTGTATTCTTTAAATATAATAATGGATATGTTAGAGCAGTTTGTGAATTTGTAGTAATGGATAATAATAATTGTAGTGATTGGTTTATTATTGGCAATGATTTATTGACAAAATTTGGCATTAAACTATATCCTGCAAACAGTTGTTTCACCATAGGGGTGAATGGTAAAAGGAAATTCAAAATATGCTCTGAAAATTCAGTATATGCCATTTCTCCTAGAGAAGAACAACTGCAAGGTGGAAGAGCCACCAATGAAGTGGGTGAATTGGAAAATGAAATCCAAAAGGCCTCTTTCAGTCCTCAACTCTCAAAAATTGAACAAGAAGATATTTTGAGATTGATTAAATCATATCCTATGGCATTTGCTCATGGCTCAAATGAACTAGGATTGGTCAAAGACCATGAGATGAAAATCTCTTTAAGCTGTGATCTGGATAATATTCCTGGCAGTTTAAAAAAGAAACCTTACCCAGCATCTCCTGCAAAAAGGAAAGATATTGAAGACAATATAAAATTGTTGTTGGAAATGGGTATTGTTGAAAAAGTGGACACAACACCTAAGTATTGTGTCATTTCACCAGTATTAATCTCTTATGAAAAAGATAAGGCAAGATTATGCGGTGATTATAGAGCTCTGAATACATATACAGTAGATGATATTTACCCTCTACCAAGGATAGCTTCTATCCATGCTACCTTACAAGGAGCAAAATATATTTCCTGTCTGGATGGGAACAAGGGTTACCACCAGATTCCTGTGGAAAGAAATTCTCAAAATTACTTATTAATAACCACACATATGGGTATATATAAGTATGTGAGAATGCCATTTGGCCCAAAGAATGCCCCTTCAGTCTTCCAAAAATTGATGGATAGTGTTTTTCATCAGGAAATGGTTGAAGGATGGTTATTGGTCTATATTGATGACATCATAGTGTTTTCAAAGACATATGATGAACATTTAAATCACCTGAAAAGAGTCTTTCAAAAAATGGATGAAATTAATATGACTATTGCATTAAAGAAATGTAAGTTTGGATTTCAATCCTTGAAAGTACTTGGACATGTTGTATCTGGATTACAAATTTGTGTTGACCAGAATAAAGTGGCAGCAATTAAAAACATTGGGATACCTAAAAATGTAAAAGAGGTTCAAAGTTTTTTGGGTATGTGTGGATATTATAGACAATATATTAAAAATTACCAATCCATTGCAGCCCCTTTAACAACATTAATCAGGAAGAATGAAGCTTTCATTTGGAATAATGAAAGACAACACGCCTTTAATAAATTAAAGGAATGTTTAATGTCAGCTCCAATATTAGGACTGCCAGATTTCACCCTACCTTTTATCTTGTACACTGATGCAAGTTTCATAGGTTTGGGTGCTGCTTTACAGCAGAAACAGATAATAAATGGAAAATTATCTGAAGTAGTTATCTGTTATATATCCAGAACCTTAAGAAAAACAGAATTAAGGTATGGTGCCACACAGCTAGAATGTTTAGCCGTGGTGTGGGCTTTGGAGAAACTTCATTACTATCTGGAAGACCAGAAGTTTGAACTTATAACAGATTGCAGTGCAGTAAAATCATTACTAAACATGAAAACACCTAATAGGCACATGTTTAGATGGCAACTAGCTGTACAAGAGTACAGAGGAAGAATGACAATCACTCACAGAGCAGGAACATTGCATTCTAATGTGGATTTATTATCCAGAAGTCCTTTGCCAAATGATGCTGACAACCCAGCTTATGTACCTGAAAATGAGGTTATACATATATTTGGGATTTATATAGTGGATTTAGAAGAAGAGTTTATGCAAACTATATTGGAAAATTATTCATCTGATAAAGATTTGTCTAAACTATCTACCATTCTTAATGATCCAACAAATGCCTCCATGAGTGCATTAATTAAAACCTTGCCTCCAAAGTATAAAAATGCGTTGGAAAAAGGTAAACTATCAATTGAAGATGGATATATATATTACAGGAAAAAGTTAAGCAATGTAATAGTAATACCACCTTCTATGAAAGAGTTAATGTTGAGTACTTGTCATGATGACATCTTAGCTGGTCATTTTGACTTTAACAAAACATTAACCAGAGTTAAAAATACAGCCTGGTGGATAAACATGAAAGAGGATGTACAAAAATACATTGAAACATGTGACTCTTGTCAGAAATCTAAAAGATTAACTGGGAAGAGAGCTGGGTTGTTACAACAAATAGAGCAGCCAAAAGCTCCATGGGAAATTATAAACATGGATTTTGTAACTGGCTTGCCATTAGCAGGAAAAGAAAGTTTCAATTCTTGCTGGGTAATAGTGGATAGATTAACAAAAATGTGTAAGTTTATCCCTACCCATAAAGAGGTATCTGCTAAAGACTTGGCGTTACTATGGTGGACTCAGATGATGAATACTGCTGGGTTCCCTAAAGCCATAATCTCTGACAGAGATCCTAAATTTACTTCAGAGTTCTGGGCATCTTTGATGGAAGTATCAGGTTGTCAATTAAAATTGTCTACAGCACACCATCCACAAACTGATGGGCTGGCTGAGAGGATGATACAAACTCTAGAAGACATGATCAGAAGATATTGTGCCTTTGGATTAGAATACAAAGACAATGAGAAATTCACACATGACTGGGTAACATTAATTCCTGGCCTTGAATTTGCTTATAACAGCACAACTCATTCTGTAACAGAGAAGAAACCATTTGAACTCTGGCTGGGATATGTACCAAATACCCCAGTAAATCATTTAAATAAACTACCAAGGTTGGATATACACCCTGGCACTAAATCCTTTATTCATATGCAACAAATGTGTAGAAAGCATGCAGAAGAATGCATCCAAAAAGCATTTGAATATGAAAAGAAAAGGTGGGACAAATCTCATAAAGAATTTGAATTTAAAAAGGGAGATGAAGTCCTCATATCAACACTACATTTTAACTTACAAGGTAATGTTAAATTAAAGGATCCCTTTGTAGGACCTTTTGTAGTAAATAAAATGGTTGGGAATAATGCAGTGGAAGTCATATTATATGCTCCATATGATAGGAAACATCCAGTTTTCCCTATCTCATTATTGAAACCTTACCATGCAAATGATCCTGACTTATTTCCAAAAAGAAGGGGAAGGCCTAAAAAGCAACCTGAAGAAATTGTGGAAAAAGCAGAGATTGAAAAAATACTCAAGAAAAGAATCCTTACTAAAGAAAAAGGAACTGAGTATTTACTAAGATTTAAAGGGAAATCAAATGAATTTGATAAATGGATACCTGAAAAAGAAATTTCTAATTTATCCACCCTTCTTAAAAAATTTAAACAGAAATAAATTTCTGTTCAACCAGCTGAGGGGTTAAAAAACCAGTACTCATAATATTTTATTATGTTTTATTTCTTTAAAGTTGAAACTTTAATGCTACAGATTTATTCTGAATACCTGAAAATTACAAATTAAATAAAATAAAATGTATAACTTATCATTTTTTTTATTGTTTTTTTTGGGTGGGAGAGTGTCAGCCTGTATATCTCCAGGACTGAGTAAAAAGTGATTATAAGTTATGTTAAACACATGAACTATACATGGGACTAATAAATAAGAGTACACAAATAGTATACATAAGTAAAATTATGATAATACACAAAAAATGCCATTATAACACCTTATATACACGCATATATCCACCTTTTATAGGTCTTATGTACTTAATATTAAGTTGGAATATGTTAGGGTAATCTTAAGAACATTAAGTATAAGGCTGCATAACTTTTAAGTACACTTAAAGCTGTTATATTCATTGTTTTATGCAAAAAACAAGAAATGCGCTTTATTTCACTTAAAAGTTGACTATATGCGCTATAAAATTGAGAATATCAAAATTGCGCTTTGACAGATCAATTGGGCTCATTTAGAACTATTGATTTGGCTATTTAAATGCATAAAAGTAACACTTTTCAAATTTGGTGTTTTTTATGCCAGAAATGGCTTCTGTGTACTGGCCACATACTGCCTGCTTTTTTCCCGTGTGAATAGCTTCATTTTTAGCAAAGTTAGCTTTTTCACACTATAATTACCCCACATTCTACGCCCACTGTGGGGAAACACACTAAAATAGGCGACAGGCGCTTATTTAGTGTCCTAGCTTAATTAATAATGCATTGACCCTGTTTATATGCACTAATTTCATTAATAACCTCACTCTTGGCACTTTATTTCATCACCACGCTTAAATTCGCCTAATTTTAGTCAAGGATTTACCCATGCAAGAGCCTGCCAAGAACTGCATGTAGTTACCCCACATCTCACGCTCTTTTTTAAGTTTTTGGGTGGTTTCTCAATCAATTTTGGTTATTTTTGAATGGGAATTTCACGTAGTATAATGTCAGGATTAGCCCCATTATTTCTACAGTCAATCCCCCTTATTATTAAGCTATTATTAACCTTAAGAAGTCTCCTTTAGTCCTTAATATTATTGTTTTATACGCATCTACTCTCTTTTTGTCTTTTTCTTTAATTTTGATGGATTTCCCTTATTATTTCAGGATTTTGGCGGTTATTACTCTTCTAATTATGTCATGGGTCACTGGGAATGTTGATGGGAATGTCTATTAGTTGTTTGGAGGCGTTATTAACTGTGTATTGGGTGGTACATCAAGGGAATCATTGGGGAACTCAGTGTGTATAAAAGGAGGAGGTTTTTGGGTTGTATTTCTTCATTCTTTATCATTACAATTTAACCAATATAACCAAACCAATTACAATACATATCAATTAGTACTTTTATAAGACTTTTGAATAGTATCTGAATTTATATAATCTATTTTTCTACCAACTATAAAGATTGTAAGCCATATATAAGAATAGTGAGAATTATATTACTGAGACCTTTATATTTGATTATATTTTACAACTTAGTGGATTAGAACTACAGTATTCATATAGGACCATTAAAATCTTCTAGACAACTGACTATTCAAGCTAGTTCACGTCCTTGTACTTGACCTTAGCCTGACACTTTTTATAAATTTTATAACTTAGTTAAATTTTTTGTAATTTTCAGGAATTTTTTTCTAAAAAAAATAGGATTTTTGATTTCTTTTAAATGATTTTGTGATCTTGTGAATTTTTTTTGAATTTTTTGTGAATTTTTCCATTTTTTGGGGAACTTTTTGGACCTAATATTTTTTTTTAGCATTGTTTTGATTTTTTTTGATTGTTTTAATGCTTGAATAGGAGTCAAGTCATGTGCCAAAATGAATCAGCATCTTTTCAAGCACATAACTTGATTCCAATTCCTCTAGTGAAAGTTGCCAAATGGACCACAAATTTTCACAGAATTATATTTCTTGTGGTCCATCTAACAGCTTGCACTAAGGAATAGGGTTCCTGTCAGGCTGAGATCAAGTACAAGGACATGAACTAGCTTGAAAAGTCTATTTCTAGAAGATTTTAATGGTCCTATATGAAAACTGTAGTATAAATTCAACAAATAGTAAAAATATAATCCAAAATAAAGGTCCCAGTAATATAATTCTCACTAATTCTATATATGGCTTACAATCTTTTTAGTTGGTAGAAGAATAGAATTTTAATAATTCAGATACTACTCAAAAGACTTTTAAAAGTACTAATTGATTTGTATTGTAATTGATTTGGGTTATATGATTGAATTGTAATGATAAAGAATGCAGAAACATGACCCAAAAACCTTCTCCTTTTATACACACTGAGTTCCCCAATGAATCCCTTGATGTACCACTCCTATACACAGTTAATGACTCCTCAAACCCACTAATAGACATCTCCATCAACATCCCCAGTAACCCATACCATAATTAGAAGAGTAACAACTTCCAAAATCCTGTAATAATAAGGAGAATCCATCAAAATTAAAGAATAAGATAAAAAGAGAGTATATGTGTATTAAACAATAATATCAAAGACTAAAGAGGGAATTTTAAGGTTATTAATAGCTTAATAATAAGGGGGATTCACTGTAGAAATGATGGGGCTAATCCTGACATTATACTACGTGAAATTCCCATTCAAAAATAGCCAATATTGACTGAGAAACCACCCAAAAACTCAAAAAAGAGTGTGAGATGTGGGGTAACTACATGCAGTCCTTGGCAGGCGCTTGCACGGGTAAATCCTTGACTAAATTTAGGCGAATTTAAGTGTGGTGATGAAATAAGACGTCAAGAGTGAGGTTATTAATGAAATTAGTGCATATAAACAGGGTCAATGCATTATTAATTAAGCTAGGACACTAAATAAGCGCCTCTTGCCTATTTTAGTGTGTTTCCCCACAGTGGGCATAGAATGTGGGGTAATTATAGTGTGAAAAAGCTAACTTTGCTAAAAATGAAGCTATTCACACGGGAAAAAGGCAGGCAGTATGTGGCCAGTACACAGAAGCCATTTCTGGCATAAAAACACCAAATTTGAAAAGTGTTATTTTTATGCATTTAAATAGCCAAATCCATAGTCCTAAATGAGACAAATTGATCTGTCAAAGCACAATTTCGATATTCTCAAATTTATGGCGCATATAATCAACTTTTAAGTGAAATAAAGTGCATTTCTTGTTTTTTGCATAAAACAGTGAATATAACAGCTTTAAGTGTACTTAAAAATTATGTAGCCTTATACTTAAGGCTCTTAAGATTACCCTAACATATTCCAACTTAATATTAAGTACATAAGACTTATAAAAGGTGGATATATGCATGTATATAAGGTGTTATAATGGCATATTTTGTATATTATCATAATTTTACTTATGTATACTATATGTGTACTCTCAATTACTATTCCCATGTATAGTTCATGTGTTTAACATAACTTATAAGTACTTTTTACTCAGTCCTGGGGATATACAGGCTGACAGTTCCAGCCTTGTGCTTGAAAAGATGCAGCATCTTTTTTGCACGTGACTTCAATCACAATTCAAGTCATATGCTTGAAAAGACACTGCGTCTTTTTGGAACGTGACTTCAACTTCAATTCAATCATTAAAACAGTGAGAAAAAAATTCAAAAAATGCAAAAAAAAAAAAACCAAAAACATCAAAAGAAACATTAAAAAAAAAAAATGTAAAAAAAATTCAAAAAAAAATTTAAAACAATTCAGAAAATCTCAAAAAAAAAAAAAAAAAAAAAAAAAAAAAAAAAAAAAATTCAATCAAATTCAATCAAATCCAAAAAAAAAAAAAAAAAAAAAAAAAATTACAAAAAAAAAGTCCAAAAAAAATTCAAACAAGTTCAAAAAAAAAAAAAAAATTTAAAAATTACAAAAAAAAATTTTTTTTTAAATCTTAAAAATTTAGAAAACTTCAAAAAAAAAAAAAAAAAACTTCAAAAAAAAAAAAATCCAAAAAAAAAAAAAAAAAAAAAAAAAAAAAATGCAATTTGTTCAAAAAAAAAATTCCTAAAATTCAAAAAAAAAAAAAAAAAAAATTAATTGAAGTGTTATTAAATTTTGAAAAATTCATAAAAATTATTTTAAGGCCAAAGAAAATCTAAAAATATCTAAAAATTCTAAAAATTCTAAAAATTCTGAATATCAATAGAAAATTAAGAAATGATTTTAATTATCAGCATAAATTAAAATAAAAGCTTAATAAATTTTAAAAAATTGAATAAAAATTTGATACAAGTGAAAAAATTGAGGAAATTATTCCAAAAAAATATATAAAATAAAAATTAAGATAAATATGTCTATTTTTTAATGAGATTTGGTATTCATATATTTTTTTACTGGAAAATTCTTGACTCATACCAACTCCTGCTTTATTTTTTTCAAGGAGAATTGATGCATAGATGATAAAAATTTTGATCCTTGATTCATGAGGCAACCATTCTTCCAAAAAAAATAGGGCCACTGGAGTTACTACTGAGGTTACTCTTGGGGTAGTCTGAGGGACAAAAAAACAACTTGCCTACAAGTCATCTTTTATTTTACCCTGTGAGAGGAAAAGGTTATGAGGGATGAATGAAAAAAAGAAACAGTGAAAAATTATGCAATTTCAGAAAATATGTGAAATGATGTTGAGCTGGTGAATGAAAACAAATGAGACATCCAAAAAAGAGACATTCCACGTAAATTCAAAATAAAAATGAATATTCAAAAAACAGAAACACCAAACCAGGTGAATAAAGCACAGAAGATGAAAATTTGGAGAATATGAAAAAAAAAAAAATAAAAGGGTTGTGTTTCAAAATGTTGGAGGGTGGTTGGAATAATGACAGAGCATATTCTGGTGGAAAGAATGTTTTGTAATTCAAGGGAGGGGAGAGCTGGTGCAGGTCTGGGATCCTCTTCTTCATAAAGATAATTGAAAAGACATATAAGCTAAAGTGTCTTCCAACCAAGAGTCAGAGGCTAAAACTAATGTGATAGTATTCATAGCTGTGTGAAGTTTCTTCCTAGTAGAGAGGTGCTTCATTATTGTCGGTAGAAAAGGTTGTTGGTAGAAGGTTTAGGTGATGAGTGGGAAGTGGGAATTCACCACCTAATGAGCAGATGGGGTGTGTAGATAGAAAAAATTTTTATGTGTTTGCCACATAAATTAAGTATCATAGAGTGAAGAGACACATAAAGATGAGAAAAAATGTTATGTGTTTGCCACCAAAATTAAGTATCATAGAGTGATGAGATACATAAGGATGGCATCCGCAATGATATTTCATGTGACTTGCTTAGAAATCAATCATGGATGTGATGAGTTTGGGATCAGTAATTAGGAACAGAAATTGGTGTATAAGAGGTGGGATAATGCATTATCGTGAATTCCTTATCCACTAGCCCCAGGGCTAGTGGATAAGAATTTTCTGAAATTAATAATGTCTGATCTGGGGAAAAAAATTACTGATTCCTAATTGTGGATTCCTGAACATTTATACCCCCTAATACTTGGATTTGTGTGCATGCTAGTGGTGGAAAATAGGTTAATAAGATATAGTCATAGCTAATATAAAGATAATATCAATTTATAAATGCTTTAAAATATATTTATATATGATAATAATTGTGTTATAATGTTTATTTGAGCTGTAGCAAGTAACTGATGTCCAATAACCTGATACCAAAATCCACTGGAGTGCACAAACCTTGAATCCAGATGATGTCACTGCTCTCCCCAGCAATTACAGCACTGTGAGGGCCCATCACCTCCCCATGGCATCCACTTCAAGAAGTTTCAACACCCAGACCTCCAGTAAGGGCCCTCCATCTCAATTAATGATATCATAAACCTGTACCATAAATAGAAAAAACAGATAAAAGCAGATACCATAAAGAAACTGGTAAAATAACTCATCCAAAGAGTATCTAATGAAACCCAAAGCATATAAAGGAACCAAATCAACTACCCAAGCCCATTAATAACATCCCCAATCATCCATATGAACCCAGTAATTATATCCCAACCCATAAATCTGTGAAAATCCATTAAAGGAAGCAGATTAAGTTGTCCAAACTGGATATATGTACCTGAAAAAGGTGTATATGCTTGTGTAGGCATTGTGAGTCCACTGAATATGTCCATATGACTTAAAATAAGCAGAAAAATAAAGCTTATAGGCTATTTAGAGGTTAAAACCCACTTAAAGACCTATATATACATAATATAACTACATATTTCATTGAATATGAGGTTTATGCATACATATAAGCTTATGTATGTCTATAATTACTAAATATCACTTAAGATAAGTATATTATGACTCCATTAGCACCTTAATAAGTATTATAGGGCTATGGATAAGCTATTTAAACTTATATAAGTCATTTAATAGTGTAATAAATATTTATATAAGCATAATAGCCATATAGATAAGTATTATAACCATAATTTTTATTTATAAGTTTAATGTAATTAAGGTTATCTAATTTTAAGCATAAGAAATACTCAGTCCTGGGGATACCTAGGTTGACAATTACAATATCATTGTGATAGTAGTAACATTTATAGTAATATATATCAGACTATTATTTTTTTTTCCTTCCTTGTCTTAATAATCAATTCTAAATTCTAAAATAATTTCCCTTAATTATTAATTTTATAACCCTTTGTGAGAATTCTTAGAATATTAGTATCACCTTTAAGTCTATCTTCATATTTCCCTTAAACATATCTTGATGCTGGATAAGTTCCTTTGACATATCTTTGAACCAGTTCTTCTAGGTATTCCTCTGTGTCTTGAAGAAGTTTCAGCTCTCCTTCCCCAATCTCACTTACTCAGGAACACCCTCAACCTTGAGCATAGGAGGTTGCCTGGCGACATTTGGTTTAACTGAATTATGTGAAAATGCTTCTTGGATTTTGTCAAGATATGAAAGTAAGACCAGAGATACACAGCAAAACGATTAATTTATGCCTAGTAGAGAATAAAGACCATTACCATATTACCTTCATCATCTAGTGAAATGTTTTGAATCAATGCTACTCAAAAAAGATGATCAAAAACACTTTAAGTAATCAAAAAATTTAAAAAATAAATAAAGAATAAGTAAACTATTTGTGAATTTTCTATTTATTTAAAAATGAATGAGAAGGTCATTTTTACAATAATGAATAATGATCATTGTAATCTAGCAACAAGTTGCAAATAAGGCTACACCATGCATATGATAGAAAACGAGTATTTTTATTTAAAAAAACATAAGTTTTACAAGCTCTTTTAAATATTTTTTATTTGTTTAGAAACCAATACCATCATTAGATGGAGAATAACGAACAAAATGAAATTTATAAAAGTTTATACCCTTTCATCGATTTTGGATTTCTCTTGGCTTCCAAATCCAAAACTATTCACTGGAAAGAAGCACTTCAACATCCGCAGCAAGGTTTGAAAATTCTTGCGGTTGAGCTTCCAATACATCATTAACAGTAGGTAAGAATCGATCTATTATCACCCCCAACGAAAAGTTAGTCAATCATGATTCAATTCACAAGGACCCATCACAGAAAACAAATGATTTTTCATGGGAAAGAAATAATCAAACTGCATGAAATTTTCAAAAAAATAAAAATAAAAAAAAATGAAAAAAAAAATAAAGGAGAAAAAGCACGTACCAGCTCCAATCATTTCAACAATGCCTGCATCAACTAAAAGCTGATGCTTTTTTGGTGAAACATGGCAAAACCAAACTTTGACTTCTCTCATTTTATATTCTAAGATAATTTCATGAAGAATATGGAGGGCCGAGGCATCTATTTGTTCAACATCCCCCAAGTGAAACACCAGAGCACGAGGATCATCACGTTCTCTTGGCTCGGATGGATGTCGTCTATGATATCCAACTGGTGAAAGGGATGAAAAAAAAAAAAAAAAAAAAAAAAAAAGTGACGGCTGTCATTACTTGATAACATTGTTTTCGACCAAGCAATCCAGCCTGGGATATGCTATCAGAATAAATAAAAATTGCCCATGCGTACACATTTCTAACCGTCTGAGTTTTTCTTTCAAGCCGCCTGCATTGGCAAAACTCAAACTTTCACGAATCCTAATAATCAATACTCCAGGGACTTCTTCGCTTTGCAACCCATCAAACTCTAGTCTGTCCCTATCGTTGGGATCGATTGGTTCCCAAGTGTTTGTGCTAGGTGTTCGACCCAAAATCCGTACCCTGATTTCTGCAGCGTCCTCGACAACCAACACTAAACTGACAGCAACGCTCATAAATATTCCTGTTCGAACATCAAAAATTACAGTTACCAAGAAAGTGAACTGAAAACCAGGTATGAAGCCCATAATGAGTGAAAATCAAGCTTAATCAAATTAAACACCAACAGTCATCATGGCCAATTCTTTCCATCCTTCCGTCCGAATAAAAAACACAACATCTTGAGGAGTCTCAGTAAGTAGGTTAAAAACTACCAAAAGAACTGTGCTCCCCAGAGAACATTATTTAGGAAAAAAGTTTTATTCGAACATAAAATTAATCATGGATTTCTGTATTTGCGAGGACAAGACTCAACTTATAGATGCCAAAACACATTTAGGCAAGAAGAATAGAAAATCCATCAAAAAGTATGTGGCGAACAAAATAATTAAGCCGGTCAAAATCGAAGCCAAAGGAGTTCGTGCTCCTGTGGTAGCATTAAGTCTACTACGCGTGATAGATCCAAAAGCTAAGAATAACCAATAAGATCAATAAAATGTGGATAAATTTCATGATTGTTAAACAAATTTGCATACCTGGCATGTCACCGCCAACAAAAGAGGTGGCAAGATTTGCTGCTCCTAGGGCAACTAATTCACGATTAGGACTAATGGGATAATGGAACCTAGAAGATTCTCCCTTAGCTGCTACAATACTGTCAACATACCCGCAGATACAGATAGTAAATGCAGTGCTCATGGTATCTTTAAAAATGAGCTTCGTGACGCCAGTCCAAGGCAAACCCAAATGAACCTGGCTTGCATTGATGGATCCAAGTACCACTACGCCTTTTTTGTCCCAGTCATAGAAATCAGCAAGGACAGACGCTAAAGCAGTGGTTATGAGGATTTCAGGCAGATACTTCCATCCATGATAAGATAAGCTTAGTTTCTTTTTGGCTGATCTGATGAGCAACATAGCGCTAACGCTGACGAAACTGATTATAGTAGTCAAACGATGCAAAGAACCGAGATTCTGGATTGTCCATATCAATTTTTCTGCTGTGCCTTCCCCTGATATACCGGCGTGAGATTCTAAAGCAGAAAGGCCTAGCATGGGGATCGCCTGCTCGACGACGATCACTACACCAACAGCCGTAACGAAACCTCTAAGCAAGGCGCGAGAAAGAACCGCGTCGAGAAAGCCGAACCTAAAAAGACCAAAAAGAAAAGTGATACAGCCAACCTGGAATGAAAGAATTGTTGAGACCAAGACTGGAAGATGAGGGATTTGATGGTGTGAATGTAGTGTGATATCGCGGATGGCCTGTCCGACTAAAAGACTAAGAGATGCCTCTGGACCAACTGAAACGTGACGGCCAGTACACAGAAGAGGATAAACAATTGCTGGTATTGCAGCTGAGAAGAGGCCATTGACAGATGGTACTCCGGCAAGCTGTGAAGCATAACCAATACACTGAGGAATGAGCAGACAGGCCAGCGTGAGGCCAGCGAGGAAGTCGTTTAAAAAGTCATGATGAGAATAGAGGGGGATCCAATCAAGAGCAGGAATGTAGTAGGTAAGACGAAGGAAGAATTTTGAGCGGGGGTGGTGGGGCTAGAAATAGAAGAATTGCGGAATAAGTGATCATAATGGTGATCACAACGAGAATAAGAGTTGAGTGCGACGGTGTGATCACAAAAAGGGTCGACAGAGGAGGGACGCAAAACCATGTCAGTTTCAAGACTCTGACACAGCTGAGAAGAGTGCACAACCAAGCCATCCAAAGCCTGTGGCTGCCAGCTAAAGCTTACCTGGCGAAGGGGAGTTCTCTCAGAAGTCATGGCTGGGGAGAATTGTGTGCTAATAGTGATGGAAATTAGAGTTTGTATGCCTGAATGAAAAATCTTCAGTGGAGCACCACCTCTGTGAACTTTGAAATCTGACGATAAGGAAAGCACAGTTGCCTCTCAGTTGCATAATTAAAAATGATAATTATAAAGGATCTGTATTAAGGAGGAAAAGGATAGTGTCCCCTACAGGAGTCGAACCTGTGACCACTTATGACATGTTAGTTGCTCTAACCACTGAGCTAAGGAAACCAGTGCGAGGTGTACCCACAACACCCCCCCGTGCACCGAGCTGACTAGGCAACTACCTTACCGCAGCCTGGGGATTAGCCAGATAACGCTGGGCCCATAACCTATTAAGGAGGAAAAGGATAGTGTCCCCTACAGGAGTCGAACCTGTGACCACTTATGACATGTTAGTTGCTCTAACCACTGAGCTAAGGAAACCAGTGCGAGGTGTACCCACAACAATCTGCCCTGTTTTTGCTGATATGAATTCCTTGATAGCGAAATGATTTTGATATTTCTCAACATTGATCCCACAAAGCAAGTGAAATGTTGTCTATGAGCCTGGCTGACAATGAAATATTTGGTTGATTTCCTTCCGCTCAGCAAATCAGATTCATCCGGAGTTCAAGAGTTGGGTCCAGAATTCAACGGGTCAATAAATCGTAAAACTCCCGTCCATTGGCATTGGTCAATTTTGGGTGATAATCGATATTCTAATTTATCTGCTCCCAATTCCAGCTATGAGAGCATGATGAGCAGAAAAATATTTTCTCTATTTATTTCTTGCCATCTTTTATCCAACTTGGGGCATGAAGAAAAAGATGACACTACAACACATTTTTTGTTTTGCCATGGAGCACAACAATTATTTTTCACACTCGAGACCTTTAAGTGCTAAAAACAATTGTTAGGGCATCTACACTCGTTGCATCAAATTTCCAGTACCTATTTCACTGTGCACCAAGTAAGATATCCCTGATGGGGATTGTCAGCCTGGATCTTCACAGCACGGAGAAAAAAATGCTTATAAAACATGTTAAACACATGTAGTACACATTGCAACAATAAGTAAAGGTACACAAGTTGTATACATAAGTGAAATCAATGATTAAACACAATATATGCCATTATAATACCTTATATACATGCATATATCCACCTTTTGTAAGTCGTATATACTTAATATTAAGTTGGATTATGTCAGGATAATCTTAAGAGCCTTAAATATAAGGCTACATAATTTTTAAGTAGACTTAAAGCTGTTGTCTTCATTGTTTTATGTGAAAAACAAGAAATGTGCTTTAAATCACTTAAAAGTTGACTATATGCACTATAAATTTAATAATATTAAAAATGTGCCTTAACAGATCAATTTGTCTTAACTAGGACTATTGATTTGGCTACTCAAATTCATAAAAATAACACTTTTAAAATTTGGTGTTTTTTTATGCCAGAAATGGCTTCTGTGTACTGGCCACTTACTACCTGCATTTTTCCTATGTGAATAGCTTCATTTTTAGCAAAGTTAGCTTTTTCACACTATAATTACCCCCACATTGTATGCCCACTATCACTACCCACCAAGTAAGATATCCCTGATGGGGATATTTTAGGGAGGGACATAAGGTCAGAAAAATAAATGAAAGAAAAGTAAGTGCAAGAAAAATAAGTACAAGAAAATTACATGTAAAAAAAATTCATTTGCTACCATGAGAGTTTTTTTTTTTTTTTTTTTTTCAAAATCTTTTCTTGAAAAAAAAAAAAAAAAAAAAAAAAAAAAAAAAAAAAAGGAAAAAATGAAAAATGAAATAAAACATCATTTTTTTTGAGAGAAAAAAAAATTAAAAAAAAAAAACAAAATTTCCAATGGTTGCAAGATATGTTTCTTACACTTATCTTTGTCACATATTTTTTTCACACATATTTTCCTTACACATATTTTTCTCGCACATATTTTTCTATCCTTATGTTGCTCCCTGCAATATCCCCAACTCACGCTGGATATCCCAATCCAGGATATCTTACTTGGTGCGTAGTGTATGGGGAAACACACTAAAATAGGCAACAGGCCCTTATTTAGTGTCCTAAATTAATAAGAAGTGCATTGACCTCATTATATGCACTAATTGCATTAACAACCTCATGTTATGGTAGTTTTAGGCTAGATTAGGCTACACAGCAAGTGTTGTATATAGTGTGCTGTGACCCACTCACCTGTTCCTCATTCCTACCAGAGAGTAGAACAGGCAAGACTAACTACCTGTCGATTTGGGTACCAGCACAATAGGTCAGTTAACTTAAGTAATAAATCTTATTCCTACTGGAGAGTGGAACAGGCAAGGCTGACTACCCATGGATTTGGGTACCAGCACAATAGGCTATGGGCATATAAGCCAGTTTTTGTGCACCAGCTACATTTTTTATTCTGATCTATTTGTTTTTTTTTCCTCTCTTGCTCTTGTCTGCTCCTGTCACCAGACAATCAATGCACAGGGTTGAGGGTGATCCCAAAGTAAGTGAGATAAAAGGAAAAGGGAAATTACCACTTCGAGGCACAGAGGACTGCTTCGAGGAAGTGGTTTGAAGATAGGTCTAAGTAATTATTGATAGTACAAGATAATCTTCAAAGAATAATTAATGTATAAAGTAAGCACATAAACTATTGTGGTAAATCTCACAAAGGGTTTCAACTTAATAATCAAAGGGAAGATTTAAATACTTTAAAAATTTAATTAAATTGATTTTTAAGAAAGAAAAAAGACAATTATAATAATAGCCTAGTAAGAGTTTGACTACTATTGCAAATATATATTTTTATAATTTAATTCTAGATAATGTTGAACCAAAGTGACCCCCTTTGAATATCCTATTCTTACTTTCACTGACCCATTAATTACCCAGCCACCATATACTCACAGACCCATTTAATCCACCAGAGTTCCTGATTACCAATTAATCTAACCTTATAACCCTTCTTTCCCATTCCTACTTCCCAGACCTCCTAATTACCCTCAAACCCACAATTACCCCTTTTGAATATTACCTCAACTTTAGCCCTAGAGCACATGTAGATTGCTTATGTTTGAAAAGTTTAAGCATATTTAAATTTAGGATACTTTACAGCTTGAATAGCACAGCTAATTTGAGAACACAATAGAATGTAATCTCCCCATCACCAGGTCAAAAGTTAGACAACTTGCAGTCAAGTGGTTGTTTAGTACCTGTGGTCTAATCTGAGTCAAACCTGTGTTGGAACTTTGGTGGGACAATTTTTCATCATGACACATAGCTCGTAGCTGAATCATTAGGACCATTTTGAATTCTTCATATAGTGTTGCTTGCATAATTTCCAACAGGCAATAGATCATACTTTGGTGTCTAAAATACATATATTGAATTCATAATGGATATTACAAAGGTGACTAATATGCACCAGCTATATTACTTAATGACATTATACAGACAGTATCTGATAAAACACCACCAAAGCCACTTGAATTGAGAGCTCTTGAATCATGTCCAATAATATCTTTATGAGTAATGATAACATTTTTAGACCATCAATTGTAGCACCAAAATGTTTTGAATCCTGCTTTTGAGAAAGGATTTTCTATTTTTTTTTCAACAGCATCATACAATTCAACTAGAATAAAGATTTGATCTGGTAAAATTCAGTGACTTTCAGATTCTCAAAAAAAAAACTCCAATCTTGTTGCCTCTTGATATTCCTATAACCTTGTTGTTTTGAGTATAATTAGAAGTATTTACCACCAATATTTTAGTATTGGAGATCAGTCATTTTAGATTGTAGAAATTTTAAAGCACCAATGAATTTATTTTTTTAAAAAATGTTTAAAAAAGACATTTTTCTATAAATCTTGTTTAAATATTCCGGCCATAAATCATATTCTTCACAGAGCAATATAACAGTTTATTTTGAAGTCTTTTCTTTTTCTATATTGAAAAAATCTTTAATTTGTATTTTAAATCAATTGTCATTCATCTCAAGAAGAGATTGAAGATTTACTATCATGATGAACATTTCCATTAACATTTTGTCCATTTCAAATAAAAACAAAAAACAATGTAAAAAATTATGGGTAATAAAAAGAATTATGAAAAAATGAGTTTATTAATATTGTGTGGGATAGATCTTAAAATTTGATTCATACTCTCATGATCCCAAGCCTCCTCTGATGATGCTGGGCCAAATACTTTCAGAACTTCAGGAAAATTTTGGGCTAAGTGGACATTAGGCTTGATGTGAATTTGTGGCCAAAATTTTCCATGGAATTTTTATACTCCTTCAGCTAATCATGAAGAGATATAATTTCATCTTCATTGATTTAAAAGTAAGTAAAAAGGTTTTTTATTGATACAAAAATGGAGATACACTTAATTAAATTCTTCTCTTTACTTTCAGAATGTTCTATATTCACAACTAGAAACAAAGAAACCACATCATAATTTTTTTTTTAGAAAAATTCATTCTTCTGCCTTGAGATTTGTTCCAGTCTTCCCTAAATGGTGTGGAACACAGTTGAACCATGAGGTAATGAGTGTATGAAAAATAAAATTTTGAACCATCATTAAATCCTTAGTACTAAGATCCAAATAAGAAGTTAAATCATTTGGTGTTGCAACTGATCCCCATTTGATTTAAGGTCTAAAACAGGCGGAAAATTCCTGAAATGTGGACTCTATGAAGATATTCATTAGGGAAAATTTTATCTAATGATGATTCAGCTATAATTACTTGAACTATCTACATCAGAACTATATTTTTCATTATATGAGCTGGGTCCAACACCTAGTGGATTAGAACTTTCTGATGGCCCAACAATTTTTAGAGCTTCTTTTGCCTTCTCTCAACAAATTTCATCATAAGATAATTTTTGCTTGAGGTCTGTTCTCAGTGGTGGTATCACTATGCAAACTGTACTCTCTTTTTTCTTCTTTTACTTGAGTCATGAGAGGAATAATTTGAGGGGAAAGATGGTATTTTTGAAAAAAATTCCTTTTGTGTGAATTCTGTCTTTTGAGTGTGAACCTTTCTCTTTCTCTGTATTGTATTTTAGTAGTCTTAGTCAACATTGTGTTGTTTTCTATTGTTTTATATGGTGCGATTTGTCATATAATCAAGCCTCTTCTTGCTGTTTCCATTTTCCCCATCAATTTTTTTTTCTCTGTATTCTCTTTATCACTTCCATTTCTCCCTCCTGTACACTGTTTCCCCCTTGGCTAAAACTTACATTCCTTGAATTTTTTGGGGATAATAGAGTCCTTTTTCCAGGTTCTTTCCTTTTACTTTCTGCTTATTCTTTTAATCCTAGCCACAGAAACTCATCTTTTTGTACCATCTTATTTCATCACATGCTTTTTTGTAGTTGTTGTAAGGTGAAAAGTTGCTGATTGACCTATTTTTAGGTATGTTTGTTTTTGAAATGATATACAAGTATTTTTACCTCTATTATCTTTATCTCCTGCATTGATCCCTCCTGTTAACTTCTTCCCCCTTGGCTGCATCTGACAGTACTTTCTCCATGTGGGGAGAAAAGAATATTCTTTCCATTTTTATCACATGCTTTATTGTAGTTTCTTTTTGAAAGGTGAAAAGTTTCTCATTGACATGTTTTTCACCTTCCCCTGTGCTAAAAAATCTTCATTAATGTCTTTTATGGAATGATAAGGTCTGATAAGAAATAAAGAATCAGGGGAGATAGAGGATATTTAATTGTTTTGATTGAATATATCTTTCACAGGACAGCCCAAATTAATCAATGTTTTATAGTCAGGAATAAGATTAATTATGTTGGGGAGTGACTCAAGTCCTTGGGAGATAGTTATTAGGAAATTAGAAAGATAGAAATTCAAAATATTAATTAGTAGGGGGAAGTTGGTATCTTTTTGGGGTAATAATGTATCTTCAACTCATATAGAGGATGTATCCTGCCCTAGAAGCTAAACCCCCAACAGGAGAAAATAAAGTTTGATATCCTGAGAGGCCAATTATTACATAGAGGATGTTGGAATTAGAAGGGCACTGTTTACTAATGTTAATATGAGTTGAATGTGCCCTAGCCCTGATAATATGTTATGTATGAGAGAGATGAAGTGAAAAAGGTTTCTCAATAAAACCTGGGAAGCTTCTGAAGTCAGATATGTGAAATTGAAGTAAGCTAATACAGATGGGAGAGGAATTATACAATGATTCCATCTTGAATATAAATTAATTATGAGAGGAAAGACAATAATTCAGGAAGAAATTACTATTTATAAAAGACTAAAAACATTTCTTGGAAAAGTAAGTCACATGATTTGAATGATGAACATATTTCCAATAATTTTCAGAGATTTTTCAATCACTCTAGGTTGAGATAAACCATCAGGAAATATGTCAGAAGCTGAAATTAACTGAATTATAATTTGTACATAGATTGAAGTCACAAGAGGTCCCACTTGACCAATGAAAATTTGAAAAATTAATGATTGGTTTATTCATGTATAATTTGAACTCCACTTGTTTAAAATATGAATTAAGGTTTTCTCCCAAATTAAAATAATAGATTAGGAAAAATTGGAAAGTAAAAAAATACTGAGACTTTTACTTTTACAAAAGAAGAAACCAAATTTTTGACTTGTGAAAAATGCTGATGGGAACATAAATACATTCAGTAATTTTCTCATGTTTCTATTATCTAGTATTGAAATAAAAATGCAGGATCTGAAGGGCCTGGAATATACTCTTACTTTAAAGTCCCGTTTTAAAAAACTGCACAAAAATGAGTTAAAATAAAAGTGGATCTCAGTCAAAGTATATGAAAAATCTATTATTGCACATACCTTTTAATCTTACTTGATTTCTGTTTAAAATCCATAGCACAGCTTCAACTTCTTATAGTCAAAAAAGTGTTAGTAAGTTTATGAGATTAAGTCTATCTAATAAAATAATTTTCTTTTAATAATAAATATTATATTATATTATATTTTTCCTCTGGAATTCTCTCAAAAAAGTTTTAAATAGTAAAACCAGATTTTAATTCACTGAACTCAAGTTCCAGTACAAATAAAGAAATTCATAAAGATACTCAACAATATATATTTACAAAAACTTCAGCAACTTGAAGTGCTATACAGTCATGCCCTGGGGTCCCCCACCCTTCCCCCCTTTTGGAAGCCACAAGGCCTTGCACAAGCCTCTCAAAATAACACTTACTTACTTCAATTTTTTCATTCTTACTTAGCATATTTTTATCATATACTCTGAATTTTTTCATAGAATGAAGTTTTAAAATGAATCAGATAAACTTTTCAACAAAAGTCTAAGGCAACAAGTTGCCTCATGTTTTCAATAACAGCAGCTCAGAAAAAAAAGAGGCAAAATATGAGGCACCATGTTGACCCATATTTCACTCTTTGGTCAAATTCATATGTGACATAAACTAGGGTTCATCTGCATAAATATGAGGTGAAATGCTGCCTCATTGTTTGCTTTCTGGTAAATATTGAAAGTAATGGGTAGGTTAGTTGCTTACATGAATACATGAGGCGACATGTCACCTCATATATGCATGTGGGCAACTTGCTCTCTCACATTGAAAAAAAAATACAAATAAAAACTGAATATTTACTTTGCATACATGAGGCAACATGTCGCCTCATGTATGCAATAACAAAATCTCAGAAAAAAAAAGATGTAAAAGATGAGGCACAATGTTGCCTCATCTTTTGCTTGTTTGTCAAAGGCAGATGTGAAATACACTAGGGTGCATAGGAATAAAGATGAGGTGGCGTTTCGCCTCATCTTTTGCTTCCTGTAAAATAGTGAAGCTAACTGGTAGGGTAGTTACTTACATGCATAGATGAGGCAACATGTCACCTCATGTATGCATGTGGGCAACTTTCTTTCTCACATTAAAAAAAAATGAAAAAAAACTTAATATTCTAATTTCATACATGAGGCAACATGTTGCCTCATGTATGCAATAACAGAAGCCCAGAAGAAAAAGAGGCAAAAGATGATGCTCCATGTTGCCTCATCTTTTGCTTGTTGGTCAAAGGCATATGTGATATACATTAGTGTGCATTTTCATAAAGATGAGGTGGAATGTTACCTCATCTTTTACTTTCTGGTAAATAGTGAAGGTAGTTGGTAGTGTAGTTTCTTAAATGCATACATGAGGCAACATGTCGCCTCATGTATGCATGTGGGAAACTTTCTTTCTCACATTGTAAAAATAAAAATTATACAAAATAAAATTAAATATTGTAATTGCATACATGAGGCAACATGTCGCCTCATGTATGCAATAACAGAAGCTCAGAAAAAAAACAGGCAAAAGATGAGGCACCATGTTGCCTCAACTTTTGCTTGTTGTTCAAAGGAAGTTGCCACATACACTAGGTCATATTTTCTCAAAAAGATGATGTGGAATGTTGCCTCATCTTTTTCTTTCTGGAACATAGTGAAATTAATGGGTAGGGCAGTTGTCTACATGCATAAATGAGGCAACATGTTGCTTCATGTATGTATGTGGGCAACTTGCTTTCTCACATTTAAAAAAAATACAAAAAAAAACATAATATTATAATTGCATACATGAGGCGACATGTCGCCTCATGTATGCTTGTAAACAACTACCCTACCCATTACTTTCACTATTTTCCAGAAAGCAAAAGATGACACAACATTCCACCTCATCTTTATTAAAATATGGCCTAGTGTATCTGGCATCTTCCTTTGACCAACAAGAAAAAGATGAGGCAACATGGTGCCTCATCTTTTGCCTGTTTTTTTTTCTGAGCTGCTGTTATTGCATACATGAGGCAACATGTCGCCACATGTATGCAATTACAATATTTAACTTTATTTTGTATAATTTTTATTTTAACAATGTGAGAAAGCAAGTTTACCACATGCATACATGAGGCGACATGTCGCCTCATGTATGCATGTAAGCAACTACACTACCCACTACCTTCACTATTTGCCAGAAAGTAAAAGATGATGCAACATGCCACCTCATCTTTAGGAAAATTTACCATGTCCTGGAGATATGAATAAATGCTCTGCATCATTTCATGAGGACATGGTAGATATTTTGTATGTACAAAAGTGTGCCAACATATCATTAAGGTGCTATGTTGAATTTAAACATATTGGTTAGCATATGTAGAAGAACATTTAGCAGCATGTTGCCTCATGTTTTACATATCTTGTATAGTAAATTATATTGTGACTTGATGGATGAAATGCTATTATGGGAAGGGTTTGGTGAACTTTTCAATTTTAGATGAAAGTATTATAGATGAGGCAGTTTTCAGATCTTATCAGAGGTGCAGCACATGAGAAGCTAATAAATTTTCTTATATAGCTAATGATAAATAAACCTATTCTTAAAAGATAGAAAAGGTGAATCTGAAAAAATTGAAGTTAAACTTTCTAAAAGAAGAGAATTAATAGTATTGTTTATATAGCTCTAAAATAGTTATTATAAATTAACATCACATTTTTTAAGTTGTGTGATGGAATAATCAAAATTGATTCATATTTTTTGGTCCCTGAAATTACTGGATTTTTTAAAGATATCTGTATTCACTCTGATACTGAGGAAAGACAGGATGGGAGTAGTGTCATAACTCCAATCCTATGGAGGAGTGCTTGTTTTACTTGACGTTTAAATAAACTTAAAAAAGGGTGGATGTCTAAATTTCTTTCAAGTTTTCAATCTCAAACATATAAGTAAGCTATCAGAAAAAGGTTGATCAAAAATTGAAGGTCCCTAAACCCCCAGAAATGGATGGTTTTCAACCTTTTTCAGGGCCCAGGAGTTTTCCTATGGATGATATTGTTGAAGAATATTTTACTGGGAAACTTCCAAAAGTCTTTCAAGAAGAAACACACAATTATAATTTGTCTGTGACAGGGTAGTTCATTTTTGATACTGAGAAAAAGGTCATTTTGGAAAATTTATCAACTTTTATAGAACTTTAATATTGTAAAAGTCAAGCTAGTTTGAAATCAGAACAGCTTGAGTTTTTACAGAAGGAAAATTGTCTCTTTTATTTATACTAACTGCAGCTGTACTGTTTTTAACAAAAAAGAATTCTAGTTTTAATCCTTATTTTTCATCATAGCATAGAGCATACATGTAATCTGTTTAAATACTTTAAATTTCCCCTCCCTAAGTTTCTAAAACTACCCTTTAACTAAAATAATTATTAAAAAGTTTAAATAAAATCAGATTGAGTACTATAAGGTGCCTGATTAGCTAGTTATGTTTGGTGAAAGTACACTTTTTTCTTGCCTATTTATATTTTTATCTGCTCTTTTAATTTTTTTTTAAAAATCCTTTTGTTTATCACTATAGGGTAAAACCTCAAATGATCAACTCATCTATTTTTTTAGATTATGGTGAATTATATTCCTGAAACTATGATTCAATTTTAAAAATTACAGGTTTCAGATTAATCTGAATGAGTGCATTCTTTTATATATATATATATTTATAAAATTTCAAGTATAAGTCTATTTTTAAATTGAGATTCTAACTCTTATACGATAAAGAATTCATCAAGTAATTTAAAAAATTTCACATTATTTTCTAGAAGTCATTTTGAAAATATGATAAAATTAATAATATTATATTATTTAATGTAGTAAAATTTTCAATGATTAAATTAAACCCACACTTCCTTCACAAAAACAGGGTATGAAAATTTTATATGTTCTTTCATTGAATTTTGTCCTGGTAAAGTCTATGTTTCCAGCCTGCAGAAAGAAAATTATGAAAAGGTATTGCATGGCCTGAAATAAATGTTGTAAAGGAACTTAGTATGAAGGACTTCTTGCCTGGAAAATGAAGCTAATATAGAACTAAGGCAAATTTTTTGAAAATTACTCAAGTTCAAATCAGATAGACAGCTTCAACAATAAGCATTGAGATATAATTTTTCTAATTTTTTTTTTTGGTACAGTGTCATTCACAGTTTTGGTTTGGCTTGTAACTACTTTAAGCGAAAAATTTCCTTCAAAGGTTACTTCTGATGTTACTTTAAGATACCTGAAAAACCACTTGACTGCAAGTTGTCTAACTTTTGACCTGGTGCATGGTTGCTTTTCATGCACACCAGTGGAGTTAGAGTTTGAATAGTGGGGTAATTGAGGTACTTTTGCTTTGAGTGTCACATAACACATGACAGATTCCCAGGTATAAAACGTGAGATCCGTTGAGGGTGAGAACCCTTCATTACACAACCTTCTAATATCATCTACCTCTTATTATTATTATTATTTTCCTTTAATTTTTGCTTTAGCTATTTAAAAATATAATGCCTGAACATACCAAACCAACCACTACGCCTAATCACCCTCAAGCTGATGGGGGGCTCCCCACTCGGCAATTCAAGACGTCCTGTATGGCCTGTGTGGCCATTGAATTATTTTGTGTGGAGAGTACATCATCTTGAGGTCCTTGCAAGAAGTGCCAGTTCTTTCAATGGCCTTGGCTCACAACAATAATTCTGAGCGATTCACCAATACAAAGTTTTGGTCAATCACTGACTTGAAGGCCGTTGTCAAAGACATATGAGACGTGCCTACTACTAGAAATTTGGAAGTGGATGAGTTGGAGGGAATTAGTCAGGAGGAGAGGTTGGAGATAACTGATTGGGCTATGGATCTAGCCTTGGGGAAGCAAAGGATGATAGAGGAAAAAGTGGACAAGGGTGTTTCAGGTGCTTCAGAGAAAGCCAGTGAGAAAGCTTCCATGTCAAAGAGACAATGATTAATCATTGAGGACAATGATGAACAAGAAGTAGAGGTGGTGGAGAGAAAACCATTTTTCCTTGAGGTTGACCCTGAATTTGGGGTAAGTGTTTTTTAATTTAATTTTTTATTACTTTGATGGTAACTGATCTCTTTTATTATTATTATTATTATTATTATTAGGGGGTGGAGACCACGTAGGAGATTCTTGTAGCATTAACCAGTGGGCCAGTCCCTGAAATTCCTACTGAGGTCAAACGGCTGATTGAAAACGATCCGCCAAACACCAAGGATACCAACTTAACAGTCAAAGCCTTGAATCAATTATTGTCAAAGAAACCATGCAACACTTTCTAAATGTCATTTGTTGAGGGTTTATGCGACGGGGTTAGGAAAATTGTGGATTCAGCATCATATGATATAGCCAAAGATTTTTGGGATATTGGGGAGGTGGTGTTTATTGAAGGTGATGAAGTCTTTGAGAAGAGTCAAAAGGTAATTTTCCAAGTCATGGAGAAGATGAAAGAATTGATTCAAATAAAATTGGAAGAAAAAATAATTTAGAGAAAAGAAAAATTAAAATAGAAAAGGAAAAAAAAATTTTTTTTGTATATAGTTTTTATTCTTGGATATTGTTTTATTTTGTTGCTTGTTTTATTTTTTGGTTTATTATGTAAATAGAAGAAAATAAAGAGAAAAGAAAAATTTGTGTTTTAAGAGAGAAAATTTAGAGAGAAGAAAAGATAAAAGAAATATTTTAAGAAAGAAAATTTAGAGAAAATAAAATAAAGGAAATTTAGAATTTAAAAGAAAATTGATTTAAGATTGATTGTTGAAGAAAATTGTGTTGATTGTTTGAGTGTTTTTGATGGTTTGAGTTTTGAGAAAAACAGAAGAGAAATGAGAATAAAAGAGTTTGAATGTTGAAAGAAAAAAAAGAAAGTTTTTTTGGAAAAGAATATAATAATGTAATATGAAAATAAATTTTAGAAGAAAGAGAAAGAAAAAAGAAAAAAATTCAACATATGTTTTAATTATTTTATTTTTATTTTTACCTTGGTTTTATTTTGGTTTATTTTATTTTATTTTATTTTTTATTTTATTTAAAGTTTCAAATTTAGTTTAAAAAAGTATACAGAAATTAGAAATTGAAAATGAATAGATAAAATAATTTAATATTTAAATGATTATGAAGTTTTAAGTTTAAGTTTGAAAGATATGTTAAGGATTTAAGATTTTAGTTTTTTAGAAAAGAAAAGTAAGAAGAGAAGAAAAAGAAAAGAAAAGAAACAGAGAAAGAAAGAGAGAAAAAATGAAAGTATTTTAAGGTTTAGGTTTTAAAGGATATTTTAAATGAAAAGATTTGATAAGCTCAAGAGCATTAAAAACATTGATGGCTGGTTGCCAGGATGTTTTATTAGTGTCATCAAGGTAGCCTTCCCATTCCACGTGATATTGAAGTTTCCCTTTGCGCCTTCTTGAATCAAGAATCTGGCTTACTTCCCACTCTAGATGATCTTCTACTTTGTCCGGTTCTGGAGGAGGATGGTTCTTGCCCAGGTATACTTCTTGAGCCAGTTCCAAAAGAGATACATGAAAAACAGGATGAATTGATTGCCACTTTATAGGTAGCTTGTCAGCCATGCTGCTAGACTTACCCAGTAAAATAATTAATTATTTACTGGGATGAAGCCATGCCTTATTAATTTTATTTTTATTAATTATAATATATTTACATTAAATAAACTTATAATAAATTAAATAATTACAAAAAAGTAAAGTTAGTAAATAATTAAAATTAATATTAAAATTTCCCTTAAATTTTTATTTTCTAACACTGTGCTTGTCAGCCTAGGTGTCTCCATGACTGAGTAATTCTTATGTTTAAAATAAGATAACCTTAATCACATTAAGTTTATTACTTAAAATAAGGTTAAAATACTTATATATATGATTATAATACATATATATATATTTATTATACTATTATATGACTTATAGTAGTTTAAATAGCTTATCCATAGCCTTATAATACTTATTAAGGTGTTAATGGAGTCATAATATACTTATCCTAAGTGATATTAAGTAATTATAGACATACATAAGCTTATATGTATACATAAACCTCATATTAAGTGAAATATGTAGTTATACTATGTATATTTAGGTCTATAAGTGGGGTTTAACCTCTTAATAGCCTATAAAATTTATTTTTCTGCTTATTTCAGGTCATATGGATGTATCCAGTGGACTCACAATACCTACACAAGCATATACACTTATTTCAGGCGCATATATCCAGTTTGGAAAACTTAATCTGCTTCTTTGGATGGATTTTCATGGATTTATGAGTTGGGATACGATTACTGGGTTAATGTGGATGCTTGGGGATGTTATTGGGAGCTTGGAGAGTTAATTTGGTTCCTTTATACGCCTTGGGTTTCATTTTATCCTTTTTGGATGAGTTATTTTACCTGTTTCTTTATCATATCTGTCAGGCTGAGGTCAAGTACAAAGACGTGAACTAGCTTGAATGGTCAGTTGTCTAGAAGATTTTAATGGTCCTAAATGAATACTGTAGTATAAATCCAACAAATAGTAAAATATAATCCAAAATAAAGGTCTCAGTAATATAATTTTCACTATATTTATATGTGGCTTACAATATTTTTAGTTGGTAGAAAAATAGATTTAATAATTCAGATACTATTCAAAGACTTTATAAGTACTATTGATATGTATTGTAATTGTATTGGTTATAAGTTTTAATTGTAATGATAAAGAATGTAGAAACACAACCCAAAAACCTCCTCCTTTTATACAAACTGAGTTCCCCAATGATTCCCTTGATGTACCACCCAATACATAGTTAATGACGCCTCCAAATAAATAATAGACATGTCCATCAACATTTCCAATAACCCATGACATAATTAGAAGAGTAACAACCATCAAAATCCTGTAATAATAAGGAAAATCCATCAAAATTAAAGAATGAGATAAAAAGAGAGTATATGCATATTAAACAATAATATAAAAGACTAAAGGCAATTTTTTTAAATTTAATAATAGCTTAATAATAAGGGGGATTCACTGTAGAATTAATGGAACTAATCCTGACATTATACTACATGAAATTCCCATTCAAAAATAACCAATATTGACTGAGAAACCACCCAAAAACTCAAAAAAGAGCATGAGATGTGGGGTAACTACATGCAGTCCTTGGAAGGCGCTTGCATGGGTAAATCCTTGACTAAATTTAGGCGAATTTAAGTGTGGTGATGAAATAAGACGCCAAGAGTGAGGTTATTAATGAAATTAGTGCATATAAACAAGTTCAATGCATTATTAATTAAGCTAGGACACTAAATAAGGGCCTGTTGCCTATTTTAGTGTGTTTCCCCACAGTGGGTGTAGAATGTGGGGTAATTATAGTGTGAAAAAGCTAACTTTGCTAAAAATGAAACTATACACACGGGAAAAAAGCAGGCAGTATGTGGCCAGTACACAGAAGCCATTTGTGGAATAAAAAACACCAAATTTGAAAAGTGTTATTTTTATGCATTTAAATAGCCAAATAAATAGTCCTAAATGAGACAAATTGATCTGTCAAAGCGTAATTTTGATATTCTCAAATTTATGGCGCATATAGTCAACTTTTAAGTGAAATAAAGTGCATTTCTTGTTTTTTGCATAAAACAGTGAAAATAACAGCTTTAAGTGTACTTAAAAATTATGTATCCTGATACTTAAGGTTCTTAAGATTACCCTAAAATATTCCAACTTAATATTAAGTACATAAGACTTATAAAAGGTGGATATATGCGTGTATATAAGGTGTTATAATGGCATATTTTGTATATTATCATAATTTTACTTATGTATACTGTTTGTGTACTCTTCATTATTATTCCCATTTATAGTTCATGTGTTTAACATAACATATAAGTACTTTTTACTCAGTCCTGGGGATATACAGGCTGACACTTGCCCACCCAAAAAAAACAATAAAAAATGATAAGTTATACATTTTTATTTATTTATTTGTTTAATTTTCAGGTATTCAGATTAATTCTGTAGCATTAAAGATTATACTTTAAAGAAATAAAAAATAATAAAATATTATGAGTACTGGTATTTTAACCCCTCAGCTGGTTTAAAAGAAATTTATTTCTGTTTAAATTTTTTAAGAAGGGTGGATAAATTAGAAATTTCTTTTTCAGGTATCCATTTATCAAATTCATTTGATTTCCCTTTAAATCTTAATAAATACTCAGTTCCTTTTTCTTTAGTAAGGATTCTTTTCTTGAGTATTTTCTCAATCTCTGCTTTTTCCACAATTTCTTCAGGTTGCTTTTTAGGCCTTCCCCTTCCTTTTGGAAATAAGTCAGGATCATTTGCATGGTAAGGCTTCAATAATGAGATAGGGAAAACTGGATGTTTCATATCATATGGGGCATATAATATTACTTCCACTGCATTATTACCAACAATTTTGCTTAATACGAAAGGTCCTACAAAGGGATCCTTTAATTTAACATTACCTTGAAAGTTAAAATGTAGTGTTGATATGAGGACTTCATCTCCCTTTATAAATTCAAATTCTTTATGAGATTTATCCCACCTTTTCTTTTCATATTCAAATGCTTTTTGGATGCATTCTTCTGCATTCTTTCTACTCATTTGTTGCATATGAATAAAGGATTTATTACGAGAATGTGTATCTAACCTTGGTAATTTATTTAAATGATTTACTGGGGTATTTGGCACGTATCCCAGCCAGAGTTCAAATGGTTTCTTCTCTGTCACAGAATGAGTTGTGCTGTTATAAGCAAATTCAAGGCCAGGAATTAATGGTACCCAGTCATGTGTGAATTTCTTATTGTCTTTGTATTCTAATCCAAAGGCTCAATATCTTCTGATAATGTCTTCTAGAGTTTGTATCATTCTCTCAGCCAGCCCATCAGTTTGTGGATGGTGTGCTGTAGACAATTTCAATTGGCAACCTGATACTTCCATCAAAGATTTCCAGAACTCTAAAGTGAATTTAGGGTCTCTGTCAGAGATTATGGATTTAGGGAACCCAGCAGTATTCATCATCTGAGTCCACCATAGTAGTGCCAAGTCTTTTGCAGATACCTCTTTATGGGTAGGGATAAATTTACACATTTTTGTTAATCTATCTACTATTACCCAGCAAGAATTGAAACTGTCTTTTCCTGCTAATGGAAAGCCAATTACAACATCCATGTTTATAATTTCCCATGGAGCTTTTGGCTGCTCTATTTGTTGTGACAGCCCAGCTCTCTTCCCAGTTAATCTTTTAGATTTCTGACAAGAGTCACATGTTTCAATGTATTTTGGTACATCTTCTTTCATGTTTATACACCAGGCTGTAATTTAAACTCTGGTTAATATTTTGTTAAAATCAAAATGACCAGCTAAGATGTCATCATGAAAAGTACTCAAGATTAACTCTTTCATAGAAGGTGGTATCACTATTACATTACTTAATTTTTTCCGGTAATATATATATCCATCTTCAATTGAAAATTTACCTTTTTCCAAAGCATTTTTATACTTTGGAGGCAAGGTTTTAATTAATTCACTCATGGAGGCATTAGTTGGATCATTTAGAATGGTAGATAGTTTAGGCAAATCTTTATCAGATGAATAATTTTCAAATATATTTTGTATAAATTCTTCCTCTAAATCCACTATATAAATCCAAAATATATGTATAACCTCATTTTCAGGTACATAAGCTGGGTTGTTAGCATCATTTGGAAAAGGACTTCTGGATAATAAATCCACATTAGAATGCAATGTTCCTGCTCTGTGAGTGATTGTCATTCTTCCTCTGTACTCTTGTAAAGCTAGTTGCCATCTAAACATGTGCCTATTAGGGGTTTTCATGTTTAGTAATGATTTTACTGCACTGCAATCTGTTATAAGTTCAAACTTCTGGTCTTCCAGATAGTAATGAAGTTTCTCCAAAGCCCACACCACGGCTAAACATTCTAGCTGTGCGGCACCATACCTTAATTCTGTTTTTTTAAGGTTCTGGATACATAACAGATAACTACTTCAGATATTTTCCCATTTATTATCTGTTTCTGCTGTAAAGCAGCACCTAAACCTATGAAGCTTGCATCAGTGTACAAGATAAAAGGTAGGGTGAAATCTGGCAGTCCCAATATTGGAGCTGACATTAAACATTCCTTTAATTTATTAAAGGCGTGTTGTCTTTCATTATTCCAAATGAAAGCCTCATTTTTCCTGATTAATGTTGTTAAAGGGGCAGCAATGGATTGATAATTTTTAATATACTGTCTATAATATCCACACATACCCAAAAAACTTTTAACCCTTTTAAATTTTTAGGTATACTAATGTTTTTAATTGCTGCCACCATATTCTGGTCAACACAAATTTGTAATCCAGATACAACATGTCCAAGTACTTTCAAAGATTGAAATCCAAACTTACATTTCTTTAATGCAGTTGTAATTTTTATTTCATCCATCCTTTGAAAGACTCTTTCCAGGTGATTTAAATATTCATCATATGTTTTTGAAAACACTATGATGTCATCAATATAGACCAAAAGCCAGCCTACAACCATTTCCTGATGGAAAACACTATTTATTAATTTTTGGAAGACTGAAGGCGCATTTTTTGGGCCAAATGGCATTCTCATATACTTAAATATACCCATATGTGTGGTTATTAATAAGTAATTTTGAGAATTCTTTTCCACAGGAATCTGGTGATAACCCTTTTTTCCATCCAGACAGGAAATATATTTTGCTCCTTGTAAAGTAGCATGGATAGAAGCTATCCTTGGTAAAGGGTAAATATCATCTACAGTGTATGTATTCAGAGATCTATAATCACTGCATAATCTTGCCTTATACTTTTCATACAAGATCAATACTGGTGAAATGATACAATACTTAGGTGTTGTGTCTACTTTTTCAACAATACCCATTTCCAACAATAATTTTAAATTGTCTTCAATATCTTTCTTTTTTGCAGGAGATTCTGGGTAAGGTTTCTTTTTCAGGCTGCCAGGAATATTATCCAAATCACAGCTTAAAGAGATTTTCAACTCATGGTCTTTGACCAATCCTAGTTCATTTGAACCATGAGCAAATGCCATAGGATATGATCTAATCAATCTCGAAATATTTTCTTCTTCAATTTTTGAGAGTTGAGAACTGAAAGAGGCCTTTTGGATTTCCTTGTTCAATTCAACCATTTCAGTGGTGGTTCTTCCACCTTGAAGTTGTTCTTCTCTAGGAGAAACGGCATACACTGAGTTTTCAGAACATATTTTGAATTATCTCTTACCATTCACGCCTATAGTGAAGCAACTGTTTGCAGGATATAGTTTAATGCCAAATTTAGTCAATAAATCATTGCCAATAATAAACCAATCACTACAATTTTTATTATCCATTACTACAAATTCACACACTGCTCTAACATATCCATTATTATATTTAAAGAATACAGCAGTATTGTGTTTGCCAATTGGATTTAATACTGAACCAAAACCTCTCCAGTTCTTTGTTTGAACAGGTTCTAGTTTTTCCTGGTACTTACCATCAAGTTTCATTAATGTTATAAATGAAACTAGACTACCTGAAGCCCCAGTGGCAAGAATAACATTCATTTCTCTTCCACATATAATAACAGGTGCCCTGATAGGTGTTATTTTGTAAGTATCATGAGTTAAATCTTTAATTATTTCAGCCTCCTCAATGGAAGTTAAAGATGTGTCTGTATGAGGTATAGCATCATTCAGGAACATAATATCCTGTTCTAATACAAATATCTCATGTTAATCATCACTGTAAGATATGTTACTTTTACAATCTTCACTGGAATCCACATTCTCATCTTCATGATTACTTGGTTCAGAATTATGTGAGGTTTCAATAACATTTATTCTCTTCTTACACGTTGTAGACAATCCTATAGTACTAGCTATAGGCCTTGACCAAGGGAGTTGGAAAAAACCAGAGAGAAAATCCCCTGTCCCTTTAGAAAAATAGAGTGAGATTTACTTGCTAAAGTAAGTTGGTTCCTGTTTTGCTAAAGCTCGTTTTCAACACACTTGACTGCTTGATGAGCCAAGAAAGTAGTCCCCAGATAGACTACCAGACCAAAGAACTGAAATGTAGAACAAAGTCCACACCAGAGACAGCAAAGATACTTGATGTAGGCTGCAAATCCACACCAGAGACAGCAATGATACTTGCTATAGCTTGCAAGACTATAACAGAGAAAACAGTTGCTAAAGTTAAGTTAAATGAAGAACTCACTTGCAACAAACACAGCCAATTGTGGCCAGAAAACAGTGAAAACTGAGTGAGGAACAATGATATCATCTCCGGATGGTTGTATGATGATTAAGGTTGCCCCAAACTGTCTTATTCACTATGTACACACAGACCACTAACTAAGAGCCCATGCGCACCCACCAATCTGGCGCCTGTACCTGCCAAATTGCATAAAAAACCCTCCTGGAGCACTCCCCAACCTCCTAAAACAGAGGCGGGCGGGCCTCCCAATGTCGGAGATGCCGCCTGAAGCGGCCCGGCCTCCCTGAAGCCAGAAAACCAATAAAAACCACTAATCTACTTAGAAAAATTAGCTACAACTACTAAAACCTTTAAAACACGGAATTTCACTATAACAACTTTGAGACATGAAATATAGAGAAAAATTAGCTCTATCCAATGGTACTAAGCACTTAACCCTAAGACTTAAGGTTAGCCCGTAAAACACGAAAAACAAAATTAAACAGCAATCTTTTAAAAATGAAAAATTAGGAAATGACCCCTTAAAACTCAGAATATGAAAAATGTCTACAAGACATAAAATATAGAGAAACACCAGGGCTATCCAATGATAGTACCCACATACCCGCAGACCCAATATCCACGGAATAAAACCAGAAAAATACCAAATTCCTTAACAGATGTCAATTAAGACATGCACAAATAGCACCAAATCACACAACAAAGGCCCCTGCCAATGTTGGAAGACCACATCCTCCCTCCAATTGAGAATGTCCGCATTCTTTCTTCATCCAACCACCATGTTTAACCTCCTTCCCAAATCTGCCTCTGAAATGGGCCCCTGCCAATACTGCATTGACAATAATTTAATCTGCGCCATGACACCACCTGTCCATCCATACAGAACGTCCTGCGATGTCTGCCACTCCAGAAAGAAGACCTGCCACAGACATGGTCCACTTTCTTCCAAAACAGATTCACCTCCACCTCAACCTGGTCCTTCATCTGCCAGCACCAAAAGATCTAGGCCATCCATCCTGATACCCAGATTAATCAAAAAGCTCCACCCTTCCCAGAAGAGTGCCACAACCCATAAAACAACTATTTCCCCCATCCCTGGTCCATCTGATGGTAAAGAACCTTCATTCCTTCCTTCAACTTTAAAACTGATAACTTCTCAGTTCCTTCCTCTTCTGATAGTGATGATAACAATGTAGGATCCATTGCACCACCAACACCAACACACTTGCCCACTATCAAGGCCAAGTTCCAACAACACACATCACAACAGAAGCAACTTCTGCTTCACTACTTCCAATCCACTCCTGCTAGAGATCCACAGGACATTGAGAACAGAAGACACCTCATTCACCAATTCAAGGCTAATTCTGAACACTTCGTTTCATCTCTTGATTCCCTCTGTAATTCCACTAGTACTTGAGTTTGATTCAGAAAAGAAAAATTGACCACACCCTCTATACGATGTAACCATAAACAACCCTCAGTTTTAAGTCTTGGGGGACCATCCTCATTTTATAGTCTTGGGGGACTCAAAAACCCTCAGTTTAAAGTCTTGGGGGACTCAAAAACCTAAATCATAAACCCAGAACCAGAGATCAACCACATTAAGACACAGAGAAAAAACTAACATTCTGGGGTAATTGTGAATAGAGCTGCCAGCCCATCAATTACCCCCAAACTTGCCTTTGCTAAATTCGGAGGCTCCCCCTGTGGATACCCTCCACCAATCTTTCAAACCAACTCCAACAACAAAACCCTTTTTCCTCAGTTTATAGTCTTGGGGGACTTACAACCCTCAGTTTAAAGTCTTGGGGGACTAACACAGTGTTCAGTTTAAAGTCTTGACGGACTACTTCTTGATAAAATCTTGACACCAGCCAGTTTAAAGTCTTGGAGTACTAACAGAAACCAGATTTCAGTTTAAAGTCTTGATGGACTGATCTTGATACCAAGCTTTTTTCAGTTTAGAGTCTTGATGGACTGACGGAATTTTGCATAAAATGGACGCAGCCAATTTCATGCAGCACACCTCTACAGCCAACCTGCTGAACTTCCACCTTCACTTCATCATCTACCCATCACTGACAAAAATCTCCTCCTATCCCTTTTCATCATCTTTTCTCACCACAGATCATGGCTGGATCTCCTGATGTTAACCCTTCTACTCTCCCTTGCTTCACTGCTCCCAAGGACTATGCCTGCAAACAGTGCATCCACATGTGCAGACCTTGCACATTCACTCTTCCAAATCCTGAATCCAAATTCTACAACAGGGCTTGTGACTCTTGTTATTCCAAAAAGAAAAGATGTGACAGAGATGCCAACTACCCTATTCCTCCGCCTTCACCATCTCATAAATACATCTCCAGATCCCCTACCAGATCCCCAGAGCTTGGTCCTTCCTCTTCCTCTCTATCTTCTGCTCCTTCCAGAAGATCCAGAAGCTCAGCTTCCCGCACTCTTCCCAAAAGACCAGCCTTAGCCTCACAAGAAACTGCCATTATCTGTGCCAAATTGGCTCCAAAAGCTTCAAAATCAACTCCCAGGCTTCTAGACCGCGTCCAGGCGGCCGCCCGCCTCACCAAACAGTGAAAATCAGGACCAAAACCTCCAAAAACGGCCAGAAAATAGCCAAATTTATCCAGACAACAACAACAACTCAATCCAACTACCTCCTACTGCTCCCAGAGCAATGCAATCCACCCTTCCAAAGTCCAAAAGTACCAAAATTTACCAGATTTTTAAGAGACCTGCCAGAGAACCCCAAGAAGAAACCAGAACAACACACACTGCTCCACAACAACAACTTCCTCCCCAACTAAGACAAAGAAACTACACCTCTCCTCTGTCAGCCAACAACTCTTCTGGAAGTTCCATCTCTTCAAATTCTCCATCCAGAAGAGAGCAGTCTGCTTCCAAATCCCCCTCTCCTGATACATCCTTTAACAACCCTGGTACTCCATCACCAGCACCTCCTCCAGCTGAATCCAACAGAATTAACAACCACAACAACAACCACAATATCACTGCTCCAACTAGGCCCCAGGAACCTCAGCATCCCAGTTCACCTTGTCAGGATCCTTCAGAGGAAGACCATGAGAATCCATATCTTTCCCTAGTTGATCCACCCACTATGACCATTACAAAATCGTCAGAGATCCAAATCCCAGCTTCTTACAGATTTGATGAGCTTCCAATCTGTAAGTACCAAATTAATTATTCCATTTCTTCAACAAAAATAATTACTGATCCAATTCTTCTTGTCTAGTTGGCATCATTCTTCCTGAATCTATTATTGGAGTTGGCCAAACTCTTGAAACTTCTTTGACCCTGGATTATAGAGACATGAAGAAACACCTAAGCACCATGTGTTCCAACATGCTAAAAGCCTTTGCCCTCCATGGACCCTTGAATGACTTTGAAAAATCCCTGAGAAAGCGCCTACTGGATGACCACTTGAAAATGTCTAGGATCATTAAACACACCCTCCAGCACTCCATTCCTGCCTCTTCTTCTTCCTCCTCTGAACTTCCCTCTAATCCAATCCCTGACCATTACAATCCCTATAATCTCTCCAGCAGGATGCACTTCAAAGAACACAGTGCTTCCACAATCCCAACAAAAAACAAAAACGTCATCACAATCCGGACCAGCCTCCAGAAGCTTCATCATCCAGACAATGAGCTCCTACAAAAAGATTAGAAACATAATAATAATATAAAACAATTAATAAAAATAATTTCAGAATTTTTTTTTTTTATTTATTTATTTTATTTTTTTATTTTTATTTTTTTTTTGTATCTACTAATATACTAAAATTAATAACTAAAATGAAATGAAATAAAATAAATGAAATAAAATATAATATAAAAAAATAATACAAATGGTATCCCCCAGCCAATTGATGAGCTGATCCCCTGATACCTTACCCACATCCAAGTGCACCTTGATGTGGATACACAATTAAATATTTTAAATGATTAAAAGAAAACAAAATTCAAAAAATTTAGAAATTCAGAAGATAATAAAAATAATGAAACACAGAAACACATGAAATAAATAATAAATAAAAATAAAATAGCATTGCCCGGCCAATTGATGAGCCTTTCCCCACCAACGCTTGCCCACATCCAGGTGACCCTGATGTGGTAACACCCTATATTTTTGATTTTATAATTTTAACAACCCCCATAAAAAAATTAAAAGAAAAAAAGAGAAAAAAGAAAATAATCTAAAACTGATATCTAGCAAAAACATAACTGCAAAATCAAAGACAGTCCAGCTCCATAGATGGTCCAATAAGGGAACGTCCGGTCCATAGAAATGATCACTGGGTGGGCTCCCTCCAATAAGTAAAAATGATGGGAGACCACCAGTGATCCACCACCAATCTGAAAGAACCAAAGATAAAGAATCCTGTGCCAAACCAGTTTAAAATCATAGTGGACTTGAAACCTGAATAATAAACAACAGAACTAGAATTCAACTAGAAAAAACAAAGACTTGAAACAGACATTCTGGGGTAACTGTTCTACAGAGCAGCCAGCTCATCAGTTACCCCCACACTTGCCAAAATAAAATCTAGAAGCCCCCCCTGGGTACCTTCTAACAAAATCACAATGTCCAACACAAAAAAAAACCAAAACCAATAAGAGTGAAGAGACCGGCACTTGACAACCAAAGAAATTCCAGTTTAAAGTCATAGAGGACTAAAACCTGTGAAAATAAACCAATACTAGGGTTCAACCAAATTAAGAGAAAGGGTTGGAAACAGACAATCTGGGGTAACTGTTGATAGAGCAGCCAGCCCATCAGTCACCCCCACACTTGCCAAGATCAAATCTAGAAGCCCCACCAATGGGTACCCTCTAACAAAAGTTTCCAACAAACAGATGCATAGCATCACCACAAAAAAACCAAAATTAAAGAATGGTCCGTAGTTTATCCTCATTGCGGAGTCAATCTTCTTCATGCCTAGTGCCACTGGGATAAAACCTCTTCACTTGGTCTGCAGCCACCCTCTTTTCAAGACTGCACCATCCAACTCTTCCAAAACATAAGAACCTCCAGACGCCTGAGATCTGACTCTATAAGGTCCATTCCATCTGTCAGCAAACATTTTCCCCACTGACTCTCCAAACTTCTATTATACACCAAAACCAAACAACCAGGTTTCAAAGGATTCCTGAGTCTATGAGCCAACTTCTTGTCCCAGTATCTGACTGATTGATTCCTAATCTTCATCATTCTAGAGTATGCCTTCTCTTGACATTCCTCTCTACATTACAACTGTTGCATCCTGGCACAGAGCAAATCTTCTGTTGATTGCACGTCATCCCAATCAATTCCAAGATAAGAGACAGCTTCCAAGTCCACTGGTAGAACGGCTTTTTGACCAAACATTAACTCATAAGGAGAATAGCCAGTTGTCCTCTTCACAGTGACTCTATCAGCAAATAAAACCAAGGGTAAATAATGCCTCCACTTTTCAGCACTATCTCCGCACAACTTCACCAAAGCATTCTTGATAACTTGATGGCCTCTTTCAACCATGCCTTCAGCTTCAGGATAATACGGTGTAGCCACTCTAACCCTAGAACCAACACTAGCCACAGCTTCTTTAAATTCGGCACCAAACTCTGGCCCACCATCAACAGTCACCAACTTCATCAACCCATTCCTATAAATCCACTCCTTCTTCAAAAACTCTGCCACATTCTTGGCAGACAAATTAACCAGAGGCACTGCCTCAACCCAACCAGACAAATCATCCCTAGCAACAATCAAGTATTTATACCTGCCCTCTTTAATATGGACAGCATCCAGACTGACTCTTCCAAAGACAGTTGATTCACCAGTAGCACGGCCCACCTCTTTAGGTTTCAAGTGACTTCTTCTTTGACATTCTTCACAATATTGAACCCAACCCTGCAAAGCCAACTTCATACCCGGCCACCAAAATCTGTCTGCTACTCTTCTATAAGTCTCCCCAAAGCCTCTATGACCAAGGTCTTCATGAAAAGACTTCAAAACCAATTCTTGACCCTTCTTCTGAGTCACCACCACTTGAGGATTAGGATGTCTCCTTCTCATCAAGCGCCTTCCTGACACATAAAATCCAGGACTCTTATTCTTGATTGCCAACCAATTATCATCATCACAACTATCTGGCCTCTCCAAGGTCAACAGATATTCCACCAAAATAAAATAAAACCCAGACTGACCCCAGGTCTCATCTTCAAAATCAAACAAAACAACATCCAAGGGTACAACTCTGTCATCCAAATCACCAGTGTGAACATGAGCCAATTGAGCAGCCCAACCAGGACACCAATCCTTAAATTTTGGCACTTCCTTCTCTTTCCACTGGCCCTTGTGAGAATCCAGTTCACTAACAAAAACACCCTTTTCCAATTTTGAGCTGTCCCAAACAACAACTCCATCTTCATCAACAAAAACATCCTGATCACCAGAATCAAGATCAGATCCAGCCAGTTTAGCCTCTTGGGGGAGGTCAGAACAATCATCCAGTTTAGCCTCATGGGGGAGGAGAGAAAAATCCTCAGCACCCTTTGTGCTGGCCCTAACCACTGGAACATCTTCGTCAAACTCTTCAGAATCAGAATCCTCATCTGTAGGTGGCCTCTTTGATAACCCATCAGGCATAGTAAAAGTTTTACCTGGTTTGTGTACCAGGTCAAAAGAAAAATGTTGAATAAATGCCACCCACCTAGTCATTGGAGCATTTGGAAGACTAGGTGTATTGATCATCTGAACCAAAGATTTTGCATCCACCTGCAGCTCAAAATGCTGCCCCCACAAAACCGTTGTGGTAGCCTAAAGTTTAGTATGGCACCTAAGTACGTAAATGGAGTTATTACGGCGTGCAAGATTGGCATTATTATTTTTTATAAAAGGGTTTTATTTAATTTATTGGAGTTTAAAATATGAAGAAATTGGTCACGAGCGAATGCCTACACAAATACAATTTATTTTACGGAGAAAACTTATTTTTACGGTCTGAAAAATTTATAAGTATCAAGTCAAGTCACTCAAGAACCTTGGGAAATTTTCCCAGAATTTTTACTATTTTTCTTATATTTTTAAATGAATTTAAAAGTTTTATAGAAATATTTACGTTTTCAAAAATTACTTAACTTTGATGAATTTTCACGGGGTAATTAGAGCTGCGCAGACTACGAAAATTAGTTTGATATCTAAAGGGGAAGTAGCTTAATTATGTGTGATCTTTCTAGATTTTTTATTATAGTTTTAAGGTTCTAATTGAGTCCGGAAGTCTGGACGGACTCTGTACGGGCTCCGGATTGACTCTGGGAGAGCTCTGGAGGGGAAAACTTAGGCACGTGACTAGGAATACTTAAGCGCCTCTCAAACTCGAAATTGAGAGGGGGGATAGATCATACAGCTTAATCTTTAACCACCATGGTCTCATTTTTTTATTACTCAACAAATTAAATAAATTGTAATACCCTTATAACTTTATATTTTATATAACATTTTAGAAATACTACTCAACAATTTAAATCACACTTCATACAGGGTATCTTTAGAAAGGTCTTCATCACTGGGACTTGATTATTGCTGTCTCATAAAAATTCAAATTATTATAAAAACATAAAAGTCAATCTTTTCAGATCTTTCACTGGTACACCTTAATTGTTGTTATCAGTATTTCTTTTATCAACAGCCACTTTCTTTAAATCTTGATAAGCGTTAAATATTTTAGAGTTTTATTATTTTTATCAATCAGATCCAAGTAGACTGGTTAGCTTAGTGATTTAGAATTCCCATTTTGTTATTTTTATTGGAAGGATGGGGTTTTCAGCTAAATCCACATATCTCCTCCGGATTCTGCTTACAGCAAGGTGACTGTAAGAGTTTACCTTACCATAGTTGGCGCCCAACATGGGGTTCGATTTCTCTAGCTTTCTTTAAAGACTTACTTGGATCAAGAACATTCTTAGCCTGCAAGAGGCTTATTTTCTGGAACTCTAATTGGATTTTTGTTATTGGCCTGCAAGAGGCTTGTTATTTTATCGATTGTTAACGCTTTTCATTACTTATTGGGATGTCTTCTTCTGCTGTTGCTTCTGGATCTCCTCAAACTCTTACTCCCTCTGTTAGAATTGTTTCTTGGGATGGCCCAAAGTTTGATGGGGAGGAGGTTAAATGGTTCATTAGCAGGTATGAAGCTGCTGCTGCTGTTGATGGTGCTTCTCATGTGGACATGGTGAAGCAAGTTAGATTTTTTATTGCTGATAGGGAGGTGGAAAAAGAGGTTATTGCTATGCAGGCATTTAAGGACAAGGATTGGATTAAGCTTTCTAAAGCTATGGTTGATAGATGGGGTGTAAGGTTTACTATGATGGACCTCAATAAAATTGTTAGAGACTGGCAAGCAAAAGGTGGAGTTTCTTCTATGGCTGACTTCAAAAAGCTCTGTGTTCAGTTTGATGAAGTAGTTGAATATCTTATTCTGGTGGACGAGTTAGTGCATGAGAACCAAGCAAAAGATTTGTTTTGGACAGCATGCAGCAGGGATATTCGAATGGACGTCTTGAAGGATCTTTCAAGAAAAGATTTGATGAAGGAACTGCCTAATGGTGAGCAGAAACTGCCGGCTCTGGAGGTTATCAAAGAGAACATTCAGGCCCATCTCAAGTTATTGGCGTTGGACCAATATCAAGAGTCATGCACTCAATATGTTAGCAAGGTTAGCAAAGTTTTGGCCGAAAACAACGATATTATGGTCAAAGCCCAGGAGGCCAAGAAGGCACAAATGGGATTACCTGCTGCTAAAGTTGAGGGCAATGTAGATAATAAGATGGTCGATCATTTGGCCGATTTAACGAAACAATTAAAAATATTTGTTCAAGAAACCCAGAAGGCAAATAAGGCCCCAATCGCTTCTTCGTCGACGTCAACTTCTTATCAGTCTAGAGGGTATGAACGTCAAAATTATAATGGCAATAACAACGGTAACCGCTTCCCAGGCAATGGGAGAAATGGTGGTAATGGTGTTAATGGATATAGAGGTGGCTACGATGAGCCAAAGGTGTGCTCCTATTGTAATAGGAGGGGGCACAGAGCAACAGTTTGTTTTGCTCTAGATAAGGATATGGATGCTGGGCAAGTTTTATTTGATGGTAAAGTTTATAAATTTCCTGATGGTTCGTTCATCAAGCCCAGTGATGGACAGTATCCTTCTGATTTGGTCAGAAGAAGTTTAACGGCTGAAAGGAGAGCCAGATTTGAAGAGGTGACGGATGAAGATGTTATTGCCAAGAGTGGCAAAAATGGTAATGGTAATGGTGGTAAAGCTGACAAGGGCAAGGAGAAAGAGGTCACTAAAGCCACATTTTCTACTTCTTTTGGTGGTTTAGAGCTGGCGACGGTTGCCCAGGTGGAGGGTAGCTGTATGGCTGGCAAATACGATGTTAATGCTGCTAGAAGAGCAGGCGCTACTAAGGCGAAAAGTAGCATTCAGAGCCAATTGAGGGCTAATCCTGGCAAGGCCAATAACAAAGTGAACCCTTATTCTAAGGACAAGAATTCTAGTGCTCAAACTGCCGCCAACAAATTGAACCCTTACTCTAAGGACGAATTATATAAAATGCAGAAGGGGATTGCTGATATGGGGCCCCCTAGTTATGGCAAGTTTGATTTAAATGGTGAGCCTATGCCAGAGGATGATTCGGATTCTGAGGAGGACGTACCGTTGGCGTCTCTACCCAGACCAAGTTTTAGCGGTCCCATCCCAATGGAGGGAGTAAGAAGGACTAGCGATGGATCAGGATTAGTGCAAGAAGCTGGTGACGGAGTTAGGGTTATAGAAAGTGAAGATGTTATAATGGGGGGTGAAGATGGCTCGGTTGGACCTCAAGAGGTACCCAGGGCCAAGGTTGTTAAATCAAAGGTCCAGTATGAGCGGCCAGTAGTTTCTGGTCAAGCTAATGCGATGGACGCAGTTTTGAATAGGGTGAATCAACTGCAGATTCCCTTATCTTTAGGGGAGTTATTTACGATTAGTCCAGCGCTTGCTGAAAAGCAAAAGAAGCATTTGACGAGGCGTCGGGTTTCCACTGGAGAGGTGGAATATATTTGTGAAAATGCTGAAAAGTTTGGTGAAGATGTAGATACGCATTTTTCCGCTCCCCTGGGTTACCTGGTGGTAACTCTAAATGGTAAAGAAGTAAAGTCCTTGGTCGATTCAGGGTCTCATATTAATTTAATTTCATTGGAGCAAGCGACAAGTATAGGCTTGCCAATTAAAAGTGGAACTGGGGGAAACCTCAGAGGCATCGGAGGGCATGCAACAGAGCTGATGGGTACAGCTGAGCATGTCAGGTTAGGCATTGGTGGATCTGTTGGTAAGGTTCACTTTTATGTGGCCAGAGGAGCAGTCAAAACTGTTCTTGGTGGTCCTTTTTTGATGGATTTTGAGGCCAGGATAGGGTATCAAGCTGGCATGGGGATTAGTTTGGAGATCACTGGTGAAGATATGCGGAGGTTACATATGCGGTTAGCGCCTCCTGGAGATGAAGGTTGGGAAACACGGCCAGGGATTACTACTCTGTGCCAGTGTTGTGTTTGCACCAAGAAGCGGCATATAAAACGGACGGCTTCTGGTGAATTATGTTTGTTGGAAAGGGATGGATGCCCTCATTTTTTGGGGTAGCAGGGGCTGATCACTCTAGTGTTGTAATCTCTCCTCAGGATGAGATCCCGGATTGCAATAGGTCAGCTCACTTGGAGATAATTCAAGTGGATTCTCAATTATTTTCTGTTAATATTACTTTGGAGTGCAAATACGTTATGGACTTTTCTATATGTTTATTGGATTTACCCTGTTTTTCTATAAAATTTAAAAATGGTGAAAAAGGCAAAAAGGGCCAAATTAGGTTGGATAAAGGTTGGATGGGTATGTTTTATGACCTCCAGCAAGAGGGTAAACTGCGAAAATCTTATCAAAATCCAATAAAAAATCTCAGTATAATTAAAACACAAAAAAATAATTTTTGTGAAAATTCAATTCCGGTTCTCCAGCAAGAGGTTAAACTGCCAACTTTCTTTACGGGCAATTTACTGTTGGATAAGGGAAGCAAAGGTGTTGGAAAATCTGTTTATAAATTAGACGAGGGAAAGGAGAAAAGGGTAAAATTTAAAAATGAAATAAAATATTTTTCTAATTTTTCTTATTCTGATTCTGGCGATGAAGAAGATTCATTTGATGAAAGTTTTAATGGCGATACAAAAGAAAATGTTTTACCTCAAGTTAATTTAGATGTGGACGCAGCCAAATATAAGAAAGTAGCAAATAAAGTTCGACCTATTAATGAACCGCTACCTGCTGAATTAAATCCACCTTTGAGAAGACCAAGGTTATCAAGAGATCCTTATGAAAGTCCCTTGGTAAAGAATCCGCCTGAATTTTCTGAGATGTCAAGAATCACTTTTGAGAGACTGGGTGTTGTTAATTTTGGACCTGATGGTTGGTTGTCTGGAGAAGAGAAGAAGTTGTTGTTGGATGTGATGGTCAAGCGAGAGAAGGCCATTGCTTTTGTAGAAGAGGAGAGGGGTGTGTTGAAGCATTCCTACGGGGAGCCTTACAAGATTCCTGTGGTGTGTCATGAACCGTGGCAGCAGAAACCGATTCCTATTCCGGCTGCATTAAAAGAAGCCTATATTGAAGTTGTCAGAGAACGGATACGCACTGGACTGTATGAGCAATCAACATCAAGTTATTCTAGTCCGGTATTTTGTATCAAGAAACCGAATGGCAAGCTTAGAGTTGTTCATGATCTTAGGGAATTAAATAGGGTTACAATAAAGGATGCTGGGATACCGCCTAGTGCTGAGGAGTTTGTTGAAGCGTTTGCAGGGAGAGTGTGTTATGGTTTAGGAGATATTATGGGTGGATATGATGAGAGAGAGTTACATCCGGACTCAAGGCCTCTCACTACATTCGATACACCACTAGGGCGTTTACAGTTAACAAGATTACCTCAAGGAGCAACAAATTCGGTTGCAGTTTATCAAGCTCAGATGGCTTGGATCCTTCAGGACGAAATTCCACACTATGCTGGAATCTTTATAGATGATGGAGGAATTAAGGGACCAACAACCGACTATGATAACCAGGTGTTGGAAGAGAATCCCGGGATACGCAAATTCATTTGGGAGTTTGCAATTACTTTAGAAAGAATCTTGTTTCGAATTGAAGAGGCTGGTTTAACTATTTCAGGTTCGAAATTTTCATGTTGTGTGCCAGCCTTAGAAATATTAGGACATGTGGTATGTAGAGAGGGTAGGATTATGTCTAAGAAGAAAGTTAACAAAATTCAGTCCTGGCCAAGACCCAAGAATACGACCAAAGTTAGAGGGTTTTTAGGCGTTTGTGTATATGTTAGAATGTTTATTAAGGACTTTTCTTCATTGGCAGCTCCATTGAGATGGTTAACAAGAAAGGATGCAGACTGGGAGTGGGATGAAGAGTGTGAGAAGGCGTTTGTGAAGTTGAAGGAGGTTGTAGGGAAGGATTTAGTCCTGCACAAGTTGGATTATGGAAAAGATGCTGGCAAAATTTATTTAGCAGTTGATTCAAGTCAGGTTGCAGCTGGGGCGGTTTTGTCTCAGATGGATAAAGCTGGTTACATCAGGCCAGTTAGGTATGAATCTGTAGTATTTACTGAGGTCGAATCAAGATATTCTCAACCAAAATTGGAATTATGTGGTGTGGCGAAAATACTGAAGAAACTTCAGCATATTTTGTGGGGGCAACATTTTGAGTTGCAAGTGGATGCGAAATCGTTAATCCAGATGATTAATTCCCCAAGTTTACCAAACGCACCCATGACAAGATGGGTAGCTTTTATTCAACATTTTTTGTTTGATTTAGTTCATAAGCCTGGCAAAACTTTTACTATGCCAGATGGTTTATCAAGGAGACCACCCACTGAAGAAGATTCAGACTCAGAAGAGTTCGATGAAGATATACCTATTATCAAAGCCAGCACTAAAGGAGCTGAAGACTTTCCATACCTCCCCCATGAGGTTAAACTGGCAGGACTATTGTGTTTAGATTATGGAGATGATGACCTCCACCAAGAGGATAAACTGGAAAATAGTTTTTATGTTAATAAAGGTGTTGGAAAAAGTGTAGATAAATTCGGCAGAGAGGAGGTAGAAGAAGATGTGGTGTATGTAGAGGAAGATGGATTGGTAGTGTGGGATAGTAGTAAATTAAGGAATGGTGTATATGTTGGAGAATTAGAGAATTTAAATAAAAAGGTGGATAAAGAGAAAGAGGTATTTTCAAATACGGTTTACGAAGGATCCAAAGGTTCAGAAGAAAAACGTCAACATAGCTCGATTAAAGATTCATTTAGGGGTCAACATTTATTGGCTCATTCATGTGCAGGTGATATTGGTGATAGAGAAGTCCCTATTGATGTTATATTAATCGATTTTCAAGATGAAGTCTGGGGTCAGACTGGTTTTTATTTTTTGTTAGTCAAATATTTGTTGACTTTAGAAAGGCCAGAAGATTGTGAAGACGATGAATGGGTGGCTATCAAGAGGAAGTCATCTACATTTTACCTATCTGGTCGACGTTTAATGAAGAGAAAGTATCCAAATCCTCAAGTAGTTATAACTCAACAGAAGGGGCAAGAATTAGTTTTGAAATCACTGCATGAAGATCTCGGGCATAGAGGCGTTGGAGAAACCTTTAGAAGAATTTCTGATTGATTTTGGTGGCCTGGCATGAAGATGGCTGTTAAACAGTGGATTCAGTCATGCGAAGAATGTCAAAGACGAAGTTATTTAAGGCCAAAAGAACCTGGACGCGCGACCGGTGAATATACGCTCTTTGGGAGAGTTAGTTTAGATGCCGTTCATATAAAAGAGGGACGGTATAAATATTTAATTGTGGCCAGAGATGATTTATCTGGTTGGGTAGAGGCAGCGCCTCTTATTAATTTAACTGCCAAAAATGTGGCAGAATTTTTTTTGAATAATTGGGTATATAGGTATGGGGTGATGAAGTTGGTAACGGTAGATGGAGGTCCTGAATTTGGGACAGAGTTTAAAGAGGCTGTATTGAAAGTTGGATCAAAGGTTAGGGTAGCAACCCCATATTATCCTGAAGCTGAAGGCATGGTTGAAAGAGGGCATCAAGCTATTAAGGATGCTTTAGTTAAAATGTGTGGGACAAGTGCCGAAAAGTGGAGGCACTATTTACCTTTAGTTTTATTTGCTGATCGAATCACTGCCAAAAGGACGACCGGATTTTCACCTTATGAACTTGTTTTTGGACAGAAAGCAGTTTTACCGGTTGATTTAGAAGCTGAATCATATCTTGGAGCTGACTGGGACACGGTCAAAACTACTGAAGAATTATTGTGTGCAAGAATGATGCAGCTAGAAAAGAAAGAAGAATATTTAGAAAAGGCATATTCGCGGATGATGTAGATCCGAAATCAATCAGTTAGATATTGGGATGAGCGGTTGGCACATCGATTAAGGAAACCTTTGAACCCAGGTGATATGGTCTTGGTGTATAATAGGAGTTTGGAAAGTCAGTGGGGAAAGATGTTTGCAGATAGGTGGAATGGACTGTATAAAATCAAGGAGCAAGTTTCCGGCGGTTCATATGTGCTAGAAGAGTTGGATGGAGTAGTATTAAAGAAGAGGGTAGCAGCCGATCAAGTGAAACGGTTCTATCCTAGAGGCACCAGGAGTGCCGAAGTCTAACTCCGAAATGAGGATAAACTACAATTTTAATGACTTTTATTAAATTTATACCTCCGCAATGAGGATAAACTATGACATTTAAAAAAAAAAAATCTTATCGACCTCCGCAACGAGGATAAACTATCTTCTTTTTTTATCAAAAATACTTTACTATTGTTACACTGCATATGGTCGACAAAACTATGATGAAACTTAATGAAATTCAAGAAGACCTTCTTTGAAATTTTCAAAAACTTAAAATTCTTAAAATATGGGTGAAGATAGTGTTGGAAAAATTTGAAAATTTATTGGAAGAAGTGTTCACAGGGGAACCTTCTTAATTAAATATTGGCAAGTGTGGGGGTAATTGATGGGCTGGCTGCTCTATACACAATTACCCCATAATGTTCGTTTCCAAAATTTTCCCTGTTTCTAGTTGAATCCTGGCTTTGTCTTTTAATTATAGGAAGTCCACTAAGACTATAAACTGGAACGAATCAAGAGACACCGCTCTCAACGCCGGATTCAAGATTCTTTTTATTTTATTTTGTTTTTGATTTTTTTATGTTAGATTGTGATTTCTTTTCTTTAATATATATTATGAATTATTGTAAAGGTGATGCTCACTGGTGGTCTCTAATCATTTTTATAAATTGGAGGGAGCCCACCCAGTGATCATCATTATAAAAATTATCTTCTAAAAAACTTTCATTTATTTTCTTTTCTTTTCAATTTCTTAAAATTGTGTAACCACATCAAGTTGCACTTGGATGTGGGTATGATGTTGAGGGTACGGCTCATCAAATGGCCGGGGGGCATCTTTTAAAATTTTATTTTAAAATTTTTTTAGTACTTTTTTTTATCTTTCTTTTCACATTTATTTATCTTTCTTTAAAATTAAATTTTAACTTTTATTTCAAAACTATCTTTTCTAAAATCTTTTATTTTAAATTTAAAAAAAAAAAAAATTAAAATTAAAATTAAAAAAAAAAAAAAAATAATAATAATAAAAATAAAAATAAAAATAAAATAAATAATAAAAAAAAATAAATAATAAAATATAAATAATAAAATAAAAAAAAAAAAAAATTAAAATTAAAATTAATTAATTAAATCAAAATTATTATTATATTTCTTACTTTTATTTTTCTTAGTTTTCATTCTTTTTAGTTTTATTCATTTAGTTTAGACAGGAAACAGGGTCTAGGAGAACTCAATACCAATGGGATTTTACTTCAAGATATCTGTTAGTCCTCCAAGACTTTAAACTGGCTACTGTTCAAGACTTTCCTTAAGGGTTTATATGAATTTTGGATCTGTTAGTCCTCCAAGACTTTAAACTGGCTAATTTTCAAGACTGTCATTAAAGATTTTATATTGGAGCTGTTAGTCCTTCAAGACTTTAAACTGAATCTCAAGGATGTTCAAGATTTTATCAATATTTTTGGGAGACGGATTTTTTTTAATTTTTAATTTTATCAATCAAATGTTAGGTCCACCAAGACCTTAAACTGGAGTGTTATCAAATGTTAGGTCCACCAAGACCTTAAACTGGACTGTTATCAAGCTGTTGGGTCCACCATGACCTTAAACTGGATTTCTTATCGATTAAATGTTTGGTCCACCATGACTTTAAACTGGTAGTTCATTCATTGTTTAGTCCACTATGACTTTAAACTGGAAAATTAATATCTGCAGGATAATTCAACATTCATTGGTCCACTATGACCTTATACTGGATTACTTGTCGATCAAATGTTTGGTCCACTATGACATTAAACTGGATTATCAAATTTATTCAATCTTTGGTCAAGCCTAGGCCTTACTTAGGAATTTATCAAGTTATTTATGCACCTAAACGATCTTTGGTCCACCAAGACCATAAACTGGCGATCGATTATATGTTTGGTCCACCAAGACTTTAAACTGGAATGTCAATCTTGTTTGGATAACTCAATTCAATCTTTTAATTTATCACTGTCCACTAAGACTCTAAACTGGTTATTCAATTATTTCTGGAATTGGGTGCTGATAGCTTTAGGAGGTTAAAATTTTAGGTGGTGATGATGCTAAAGAAAGCATAATGGTTAATTAGGTGAAATTTGTGGCGCTTTAACATGGTCTAAAGTTAATATTATTATTGGAAGCCTGGCAAAAGTATTTTATGGGTTTGCTGTATAGCAAAGTTTGAAAATTGTGATGAAGGAATCAGAAGTTAGGATGGTAGTTGGATTTTAGGGAATGATTTTTTTAGTGCCTCATTGTTAGGCCATTTTTTTTTGGTGTGAAGCTTGGAGGACCTTATGGCGAGATTGGAATCATAGAGTTCGGCTCAGTGGGGGGCCCTATGAGGTTGGAATCAGGAGTATTCGGCTCATAGGAAGATCCACTCTCTCAATGCTGTGACAATAAGGAAGACTGGTATATGGGAGTCTGAAGGGATTCAAACCTTGCTCTCAGTAGTGGAATCATCACAAGATTTATATTATTTTATTTTATGTTATATCAAGCCAGAGAAGAAAGAAAACATCATTTATGTTGAAAGTTTAAGAAGACCAAGCAAAAACAAAATTTTATCAAGTTATACTGTTAGAAAAGATAATTTCTTTGAAATTGTTCAACATCATTATCAAATCTTTGCATTAAAATTCTTCTTTTCATGAGGTCTTCATGGTTATTAGCTGGAGTTTCTTGAAAATAGGCCAGCATTTTTCGTTTCAACTCATTAGTAAAGTCAAGAAAAAGATAGTGATGAAAATTTGGGTAATGATTGATATAGTCCGTCTTCACTCTACCAACATCATCAGTGTTGGTTATTTCGACAGCTAGAAGCTCAAATATGTTATTAAGTCATAGGTTTAGTCAATTTTGATTAAAAGTTTTTTTAGTAAGATAAATAGGGTCTTACATTTAGAGCCAGGAAACATAGTCTCAGCAAAGTTAGTTGGGGGTACTGGCGTTATAGGATTAGGATCTTGTGAAGGCAAAATTAGGCAAGGATCTGTTGATGAAGATTGAACTTTTGAAGCTGTTTTTGATCTTATTCGTTTTAAGAAGACAGGAATTTTGGATCGCTTTTTAGAAGTTGAGGGATCAGGGAGAGCTGCTGGTCCTAAATATACGTTTGTTTTAGAAGGAACTATTGGCCGGTTGCATTTGACTTTTTTCACACGGCATAAGTCGCAAGCTGTCCTTCCAGGAAGATTAGGGTTGGACATTAAACAAGGTACCTGGTATCGAGCGCAGAGTTCACATGGAGCGACAAGTTCTTTGGAAGACATATTGATGAAGATGAATTTTATAGTTGATTAAAGAGATGGTGGTTGAAGGTTAAAGATGAATATTGTGTTTGACCACTTATGCAAAGTTTCAAGAATGGGGACATTCTCGATTGGAGGGAGGATGTGGTAGCCTAAAGTTTAGTATGGCACCTAAGTACGTAAATGGAGTTATTACGGCGTGCAAGATTGGCATTATTATTTTTTATAAAAGGGTTTTATTTAATTTATTGGAGTTTAAAATATGAAGAAATTGGTCACGAGCGAATTCCTACACAAATACAATTTATTTTACGGAGAAAACTTATTTTTACGGTCTGAAAAATTTATAAGTATCAAGTCAAGTCACTCAAGAACCTTGGGAAATTTTCCCAGAATTTTTACTATTTTTCTTATATTTTTAAATGAATTTTAAAGTTTTATAGAAATATTTACGTTTTCAAAAATTACTTAACTTTGATGAATTTTCACAGGGTAATTAGAGCTGCGCAGACTACGAAAATTAGTTTGATATCTAAAGGGGAAGTAGCTTAAATATGTGTGATCTTTCTAGATTTTTTATTATAGTTTTAAGGTTCTAATTGAGTCCGGAAGTCCGGACGGACTCCGTACGGACTCTGTTCCGACTCCGTACGGACTCCGTACGGGCTCCGGATTGACTCTGGGAGAGCTCTGGAGGGGAAAACTTAGGCACGTGACTAGGAATACTTAAGCGCCTCTCAAACTCGAAATTGAGAGGGGGGATAGATCATACAGCTTAATCTTTAACCACCACGGTCTCATTTTTTTATTACTCAACAAATTAAATAAATTGTAATACCCTTATAACTTTATATTTTATATAACATTTTAGAAATACTACTCAACAATTTAAATCACACTTCATACAGGGTATCTTTAGAAAGGTCTTCATCACTGGGACTTGATTATTGCTGTCTCATAAAAATTCAAATTATTATAAAAACATAAAAGTCAATCTTTTCAGATCTTTCACAGGTACACCTTAATTGTTGTTATCAGTATTTCTTTTATCAACAGCCACTATCTTTAAATCTCGATAAGCGTTAAATATTTTAGAGTTTTATTATTTTTATCAATCAGATCCAAGTAGACTGGTTAGCTTAGTGATTTAGAATTCCCATTTTGTTATTTTTATTGGAAGGACGGGGTTTTCAGCTAAATCCACATATCTCCTCCGGATTCTGCTTAAAGCAAGGTGACTGTAAGAGTTTACCTTACCATACCGTCTGTAGCTTCTTTAAAATTTTAGCTATGCCACACAATTCCAACTTAGGTTGAGAATACCTAGATTCCACCTCATTAAACACCACAGACTCATACCTTACTGGACTGACCCTCCCAGTCTTATCCTCCTGAGACAAAACAGCACCAGCAGCAATATAACTTGAGTCCACTTCCAGATAAATCTTTTCAGCACCAACACCATAATCCAACTTGTGAAGAATTATATCTTCACCAACAACCTTTTTCAGCTTATGAAAAGCCTCTTCACACTCCTCAGTCCATTCCCAATCTGCATTTTTTCTGGTCAACCTCCTTAAAGGTGAAGCCAAAAAAGAAAAATCCTTAATGAAAATCCTGACATATACATATACACCCAAAAATCCTGTGACTTCAGTAGTATTTTTAGGCCTTGGCCATGCCTGAATTTTATTAATCTTCTTCTTCGCCATATTCCTTCCCTCTTTACATACCACATGACCCAGAATTTCCAAAGCAGGAACACAACAACAGAATTTTGACCCTGAAATGGTCAAACCAGCCTCTTCAATCCTGAACAACACTCTCTCTAAAGTTATTGCATATTCCCACACAAACCTCCTTATTCCAGGGTTCTCCGATAACACCTCATTACCATAATCAGTGGATGGTCCTTTAATTCCACCATCATCAATAAAAATACCAGCATGAGTAGGAACCTCATCCTGCAAAATCCAAGCCATCTGTGCTTGATAAACTGCCACTGAATTAGTTGCTCCTTGAGGCAACCTAGTGAGCTGAAATCTTCCCAAAGGAGTCTCAAAAGTTGTGAGAGGCCTTGAATCTGTATGGAGTTCCCTCTCATCATAACCACCCATAATATCACCCAAACCATAACACACCCTTCCAGCATAAGCTTCAAAAAAATCATCTGCACTTGGCGGCATACCAGCGTCCTTGATAGTGACTCTATTCAAGGCTCTAAGATCATGAACCACCCTCAACTTTCCATTCTGCTTCTTTACACAGAACACCAGACTTGAGTAACTGGATGTTGATTGTTCATATAACCCAGTCCTGACTCTTTCCCTAACAATCTCTACAAAATCCTCTCGAATAGCGGCTGGAATCAGAATTGGTTTGATTTGCCAAGGTTCATAACAAATAACAGGAATCAAGTAAGGTTCCCCATAAGAGTGCTTCAGAACACCCCTTTCCTCCTTGAAAATGCCACCGCTTTTTCCCTTAGCACAATAACGTGCAACAACAACTTCTTTTCTTCCTCAGACAACCACCCATCAGGACCAAAATTAACAACTTTCAACCTTTCCACGGTCACCCTAGCCGTCTCTATAAATTCTGGAGGATTCTTCACCAAAGGATTACAGTACAGATCTGTCAACAAAGGAGGTCTCTTCAAGGGCGGATTCAAGCCCACAGGCATAGGCTCATTGACAGGCCTAATCTTCTGCACTACCTTCTTATACTTTGCCGCTCCACCTTCAACTTGAGGGATCTTCAGGAAATCTTCACCACCAGACCTGGAACAAAAACCAAGGGTTTCCCCATTGCTCACATATGTGGCCAAGGTAATGTTTTTGAAAGGTGTAGAAGAAACCCCAGCGGTGCACAATTGGGAGGACTTACTTTTACACCCCAATCTCACCACTCCAAAACTTTTCCGCAATTCCACATCTTCATCTTCACTTCCAACTTCCAAATCTTCAAATCTTGATTCATCTTCTGAATCACATCTTCTAAAATTGTCAAAAATTGATCTTGATGATCTTCTTTCTTCAAAATTTTCTGCAGTTTAACCTCATGCTGGAGGCTCAAAAATAGATCTTGACGATCTTCACAAAAATACTTTGTATCTTCTTTCTTCATTATCTTCAGATTTTTTTCTTGATTCTCTTGAATTATCTTGAAATTTTTATCTTCTTTTCTTGAGTTTTATTCTGTCCTACAAAAATAACCAGGGGTTTCCCCAATGCTCACAGGTGTGGCCCAGGTAATGTTTTTGAAAGGTGTAGAAGAAACCCTAGCGGTGCACAATTGGGAGGACTTACTTTTAGACCCCAATCTCACCACCCCAAAACTTTTCCGCATATCTTTCAATAAAGATATATAACCAATCTTCTTCTTTAAACTTGAATTAAAAATAATTAAAAATCTTGAGAGAGAACAGAGACTTGATAAAAAACTTGATGAATACTTGCAGAGAAGAGAAACATTAAAAAGAGAAAGTTGAAAATCAACTTGGTATATCTCCAAGGGAGCTGACCTACTACAACCTGGGATTTCCTCATCTCGGGGAGAGGTTGTAGCACTAGGGTGATCAGCCCTCATTACTCTAAAAAAGACAGACTCTCAATAGAGGCTGAACCGCACTCCAAAAAACCAGAGGCAGCACCCACTTCCTTCCTTCTCCTGCAGCAGTCCATGCACTGGCACATTGAAGATAAACCAGGCCTAGTCTCCCAACCATCCTCTCCAGGGGATGATAACCTCATGTGAAGCCTCCTTTTGTCTTCACCAGTCAACTCCAAACTGATTCCCAAATCAAATTGATAACCTATTCTTGCCTGAAAATCCATCAAGAATGGCCCACCCAAAACTGCTTTTACATTACCTTTAGCAATGTAAAAATGAACCTTCCCTGAGGCTTCTCCAACATCTAACTTCAAAAACTCTGAAGTTCCAACCAATTCAGTGACATGGCCACCAATCCCTCTCAAATTCCCACCAATACCAGTTTTGATGGGGAGGCCCATATGAGTTGCCTCAAAGAAATCAGGTTTATCTGAGAACCTGAATCCACCAATGCCCTTGCCTCCCTGCCATTCAGAGTGACATTGACATATCCCAGAGGAGCAGAAAAATGAGTTTCCAACCCCTCACCAAACTTTTCAGCAGAATCACAAATGTATTCTACCTCACCAGAAGAAACTCTTCTCCTGGTCAACAACTTCTTCTGCCTATCAGCCAACCCTGGACTGATAGCATACAATTCCCCATAAGATAGGGAAGCCTGACCCTGGTTTATCCTTTCCAGGAAATTAAGCAATGAAATTGTAATTCCCCCTTCAATGAAGGAGTTTATGTTAAGTATATGTCATGATGATATATTAGCAGGTCATTTTGACTTCCATAAAACATTAACCAGAGTAAAAATACAGATCGGTGGATTAACATGTCTGATGATGTTCAAAAATATGTTGAGACATGTGATTCTTGTCAAAAATCTAAAAGATTAACAGGAAAAAAAGCTGGTTTATTACAACAACTTGAGACACCAAAATCTCCATAGGAAAAAGTTAACATGGACTTTGTAACAGGTTTTCAAATAGCAGGGCATCAGAGCTATAACTACTGCTGGGTAATTGTAGATAGATTTACAAAAATGTGTAAATTTATTCCTACACACAAAGAGGTTTCTGCAAAGTACTTAGCTTTTTTATGGTGGAAACCATTGTTAAATATAGCAGGTTTCCCCAAAGAAATAGTCTCAGACAGAGATCCTAAATTTACTTCTGAGTTCTGGACATCACTTATGGATGTTTCAGGTTTTCAATTAAAACTTTCTATAGTACACCATCCACAAACTGATGGGCTAGCAGAAAGAATAATACAAACTTTAGAAGATATGATAAGAAGATATTGTGCTTTTGGTCTCCAATTTAAAGACAATGACAAATTCACGCATGATTGTGTAACACTTATCACAGGTTTAGAATTTGCATACAATAGTACAGTACATTCTGTCACTGGAATAAAGCCATTTGAGTTATTGTTGGGTTATGTACCTAATACCCCTGCTAAAACTCTTAAAAATTTACCTAGATTGGATATCCATCCAGGTACAAAATCTTTTTTTAAGTGCAAGATTTATGCAGAAAGCATGCTCAAGAATGTATAAATAAGGCATTTGAGTATGAGAAGAAAAGATGGGATAAAGCCCATAAAGAAAAAATGTTCAAGGAGGGGGATAAAGTCCTTATTTCTACACTACATTTCAATTTAAATGGTAATGTAAAGTTGAAGGATCCATTCCTTGGAACATTTGTAGTAAAAAATATGGCTGGTAAAAATGCTGTTGAAGTTATTCTATATGCACCATTTAATAGAAAACATCCAGTATTTCCTATTTCTCTTATAAAACCATACCATTCTAATGATACTGCTCTATTTCCAAGAAGATCAGGAAGGCATAAACAGCAACCTAAAAAAATAGTTGAAAAGGCAGAAATTGAAAAGATACTTAAAAAGAGACACCTTACTTAAGAAAAGGGAGTTGAGTATCTATTAAGATATGAAAATAAATCAAGTGAATATGACCAGTGGATTCCAGAAAATGAAATATCTGATCTTAAAAATCTCTTGATAAAATTTAAATCCAAATAATACTGTAAAATTCAGTATATGTATCATAGAAGTTGTTGATGGGTCTCTTGGTCTAGAACATTTATCTGGAGGTTCTACAAGGATTCTAAGTGGATTATTGGACTTTCAAAGGCAATGATACATATTTCTTTATCTTTTATTTATTTTACTCAAATATAAGAGGTAAGAAGGTTTAATTATAATTATAAATTAATGAGATAGTATTACGAAGATGTAATTACTACAAATAATAATAGATAGCAATTAGTATTCAAATTAAATAATTGTTTTGTTAAAATGTAAGTAAGTAAGGAATGATTCAAAAAATACCAGAAAGGAAGGACTTATATAGGTAAAGGAGAGACAAGGCACAGTGTTAAAATCCTAAATACAGTAGTCTGAGAGAAGAAAAGAATATTCCAGAAAAATATTTCCAATTTAATAAGGTTGTTCCAAAAAGGTGTCAGAAAAGAGTATTTACTGTATATGACAGTAGTAAATTAATGTATTTAAAATTTACTGTAAATTTCAATTTTTAAATAAGTAATTTGAATTTTTAGTAGGTAGTTAATTTTATTTGAATATTAATCTTTTATTTTAATTTATTTTAATATTAATTTCTATTTCTTATAACCTGTCATTAAGCACAGTGTTAGACAATAGAAATATAAGGGACGATAAATATTTATTTTAATTATTCACTAACTTTACCATTTTGTAATTAGTTAATTTTTTATAGGTAAATTTAATGTAAATAAATTATAATTAATAAATTTAAAATAATAAGGTGTGGCTTCATTCCAGTAAATAATTAATTATTTTACTGGGTAAGTCTAGGGGCCTGGATGACACTCCCTCACTCTAAAAAAAATAAAAAAAATGCTATGATTTTTTCTTTTTATATTTCTTTAGCAGAGTAGGAAGACTAGATATCTCCTTCCCAGGTATCCAAGAATCATATCCAGAAGATTTATTCTTGAATCTCAATAAGTATTCTGTACCTTTTTCAGAAGTAAATATTCTTTCATTTAGAATCTTATCAATTTCTGCTGTCTCAGTGATTTCATTAGGGGTCTTTTTTGGTCTTCCCCTCCTTTTAGGAAATAAATCACTATTGGATGTGTAAGATTTCAAAAGAAATATTGGAAAAACAGGATGTTTTCTGTCATATGGAGAATACAAAATAACTTCAAATGAATTATCACCAACCATTCTTCTGACAACAAATGGACCTAAAAATGGGTCTTTCAATTTGTTATTACCTTGTAAATTGAAGTGGACTGTAGAAATCAACACTTAATCACCCTTTTTAAAAGTGTATTCTTCATGGGATTTTTCCCATCTCTTCTTCTCATATTCAAAGGATTTTTCAATGCATTTTTGAGCATGACTTCTGCAAAGTTGTTGCATTTGAAGAAAAGATTTTACACCAGGATGTAAATCCAATTTAGGTATTTTATTATTAAGAATTTGGGCAGGAGTATTTGAACATATCCAAGCCAGAGCTCAAAAGGCTTTCTTTGAGTAACAGAGTGAACAGTGCTATTATAAGCAAATTCCAAACCAGGAAGTAAGGTAACTGATTATCTTTGTACTCAAGACAAAAGGCACAATACCTTCTTATCATGTCCTATAAAGTGTAAATCATTCTTTCAGCTAATCCATCAGTTTGAGGGTGATGGGAAGTAAAAAGTCTCATATCACAGCAACAAACATCCATCAGAGACATCCAAAACTCAGAAAAAAATTTAGGGTCTCTGTCAGAGATTATGGCTTTAGGAAAACCAGCAGTATTAAACGTATGAGACCACCATAAGAAAGCTAATTCTTTAGTGAAAACAACCTTGTGAGTAGGGATAAATTTACACATTTTTTTGAATCTGTCGACAATAACCCAACAAGAGTTATAACTGTCTTTTCAAGCAATGGGTAATCCTGTTAGAAAATCATGTTTATTATCTGCCATGGTTCATCAGGAATTTCAATATTTTGCATTAATCCAGCTCTCTTACCAGTCAATCTTTTTGATTTTTGGCAAGAATCACAAGATTCAACATATAATTTGGTGTCTTCAGACATATTAACCCACCAAGCAGTGTTTTTAATTCTGATCATTGTTTTTTCAAGATCAAAATGTCCAGCTAATATGTCATCATAACAAATTTTCAAGATGATTTCTTTTATAGAAGGAGGAATAACAATGACATTACTCAACTTTCTTCTATAATATAGATATCCTTCATTAATTGAAAATTTATTTTTCTCCAAAGCCTTCTGGTACTTTGTTGAAAGTGTTTCAATTAATGCTTGCATTGAAGCATTCTTTATATCATTTAATATTGTGCATAACTTTTTCAAGTCAGTGTCCTTATCATATGAATACAGAATAAGCTGTAATAGCTCTTCCTCCATATCAACCACATATATCCCATGAATATGAATAATTTAATCCTCAGGATCATAAGCAGGATTAGAGTCATCATTTGGTAAAGGTAACCTTGATAACATATCCACGTTTGAGTGAAGAATACCAGCCCTATGAGTAATTGTCATTCTCCCTCTGTATTCCTGAACAGCTAACTGCCATCTGAAAATATGTCTGTTAGGAATTTTCAAGTTTAAAAGGGATTTAACTGTACTGCAGTCAGTGACAAGTTCGAATTTCTGGTCATCTAGGTAATAATGTAGCTTTTCTAGAGCCCACACTAAGGCTAAACATTCAAGCTGAGTGGCACCATATTTCAATTCACTATTTCTCAAGGTTCTTGAAATATAACAAGTTACTACTTCTGATAATTTATCATTCATCACTTGTTTTTGATGGAGGGCAGCAACAAAACCAATAAAACTGGCATCAGTGTACAAAACAAATGGTTGATTAAAGTCAGGTAAAGCAAGAATCAGTGCTGAAATCAAACAGTGTTTCATAGTGTCCAAAGTTCTCTGTCTTTCACTATTCCAGACAAAACAACATCCTTTCTAGTCAATTGGGTAAGAGGTAAAGCTATGACTTGGTAATTTCTAATATACTTTCTATAGTATCCACACATTCCCAAAAAACTCTAAAGCTCTCTAACTGTGGTAGGAGCCTTCACTTGATGTATGGCTGCCACTTTGTATTGGTCAACACATATCTGTAACCCTGAAACAACATGACCAAGTACTTTTAAAGAATGAAAACCAAATTTACATTCCTTCAAAGAAAGTGTCATATTTATTTTATCCATTTTGTGGAACACTTTTCACAGGTGGTGAAGATGGTCCTCAAATGTTTTTGAGAATATAATGATATCATCAATATAAACCATCATCCATCCTTCAATTATCTCTTGATGGAATGTGTTATCCATAACTTTTTGAAAAACTGAAGGGGCATTTTAGAGCCAAATGGCATCCTAACATAATTATAAATACCCATATGAGTAGCAATCATCAGAAAATTTTGGGAATTCTTCTCAACAGGTACCTGGTCTATCCCTTGTTATCATCCAGACAGCTGATATATTGAGTACCTTGTAAGGTAACATGTATAGAGCTAATTTTAGGTAAAGGATAGATATCATCAACAGTATAAGTATTTAATGCTCTATAATCTCCACATAACCTGGATTTATCTTTCTCATAAGAAATTAGGACAGGTGAGATAACACAATATTTAGGTGTTTCAACTACTTTTTCAATAATATTCATTTTTAAAAGGGTAGAGATATTGTCTTCAATATCTTTTATCTTTGTGGGAGAAACAGGATAAGGCTTCTTCTTTAAACTAGGTGATATTTCAGTTAATGGACAAGATATTGAAAGTTTCATTTCTACTTTAACTAATCCTAGTTCATGTGACCCATGAGCAAAGTCCATAGGAAATGATTTTATCAATTTAATGATGGAATCTTTATCCTCACCAGAAAGTTGTTCTCCAAAAGAAGCATTGTTAATTTAAGACATAAGGGCATGCGTTTTTTTTGTAGATCTTCCTTTATATTGAACCACAGAATTACATGTGTTCAATTCTGGTTTTAATAATTTTTTGTGGGAGGAAATCTTAAATTTTCTCTTCCCATTCATCCCCATTGTGAAACATTGGTTTGAAGGATCCAATTTTATGCCATACTTGGTTAAAATTTTATTTCCTATAATAAACCAACTGCTTAAGTTATCATTTTTCATAACAACAAAATCACAAATAGCTCTTAAAAAACCATGGTTATATTTAAAAAAACTGTGGCTTTATATTTACCAACGGGGGAAAAACATACCCATAACCTCTCCAATTTTCAGAAATGATAGGCATAAGTTTTGATTTATAGTCTTGATCCACTGAAGCAAATGCTTTTTCAGATACTACACTTCCTTCAGCTCCAGAATACAGAAAAACTTCAATTCTGGTTCCATTGATCAAGACTGGTGCCTTGAGAGGGGCAATAAAAATTGAGCTATCCTCAATGTTCTTTATGATCTTAGCATCCTCAACTGTAGATAAATCATTATTATCAATATCAATAGTATTTAAATAATGAATATCTTCTTCCAGCATCAAGATTTCTTGTTGAGATTCATATGAAATATTACTGGCACAATCACTTGAAGTATCATCCAGTTCTATTATGTCATCAGCATGCTCCTCAGATTGTTCATAAAGATTTATCTTCTTGTCACAAACATGGCCTTTATGCCAAGGCTTGTTGCACTTGAAGCAAGTGTTTGTTGCATACTTTTTAGGTGCAACAGGGGCAGAAGGTTTACCAACCTTTCCCAGAGGTTTCTGTTGGTAAGTGGAGGGTTTCTCCAAAGAGTTTCTAGGAATGAATCTTCTGGAACCATACTTTTTGTTTAGAAAGATCTCATTAAAAGCATTAATGAAGGAAGAAGGTTCTCTGGAGAACTCAGTCCTAGCCACTATCAAGTCTCTCAAAGACATTGGTAATTTATAAAGTATCCTGTTCTTCCATAACTCAAACTCCATATTTTGCTCCATTACCCTCATAATTTTTACAAGTTTCATTAAGAACTCAATAGGTTTATCAGTAGAAGAGCTATATATAGTTTCCTCATACTGCCTTTGTTGAGCCATCCTAAACATGGAGCCACCAAATTGTGCTTTAATCAAATTCTTCCAATCTTCCCATGAGTAGTCATTCCTATCCAAGAGAACAGGTTCATGCCACATTAGGGCTCCATTGGTAAACAAAGAAATTAACATAGACACAATTTCCTTATCTGTGAGTTTGTGAGAATTTTTCAAGTTATCAATTCTGCAAATGAATTGCTGTCAATCAGAAGAAGAATCACCATCAAATGTTGGATACTGGTCAAGTTTTGGCCAATTTTTTTGATTTGAAGGAGTCTTTTTAGTTTAAGCTTGTTTCTGAGTAATAAGCATCTGTAACTTCTCCAATTGGGAAGTAATATCATTGTTTAATCCTTCTGTTGAAGATCCTGGTGCATCATCAATTTTTGATGGAAACTCAGTGGTATCAACAGGCATTTCTGAATCTAATTTTACTTTAGATGAAATAGAAACTGGTAAATTTGGAGCATCATGTACCATATGTTCCTTCACAGAAATTTCAGAATATTTTTGATCATTAAAAAATCAATTCAATTTCTCTTCAATGTTTTGTTAGTCTAGTTTTCACTCTTGGAAGACTTGATAAACTCTCATTGGTTATTGCAAAAGATAACTGGGTTTTATTTTGAAAAGATGAATAATGATCACTTAATCTTTTCAGGTTCATCTTATCTACATCTAGCTACTGGAAACAGATAGACACAGTATCTTGTAGTTTAGACAAATCATTTTTGATATTTTTCCATAAAGCAACTTTCTTTTCATGAGTTACTTTTTAATAAAACAAATCATCAGAAACTGTCTGTAAATCACTCCTAAATGCTTGATAACCCTTTTCAGTTAACAAACTATTATATTTCTGAGTCAATTTCATTTTTTTCATTATATGATTTTTTTTAGCAATAATATCTCTCAAATATTCATCATTAATTTTTATACATCTGGAGTGTTTCTCAATAAAGAAACAGAGTAACTTTCCAGATTCTCATAAAACTCAGGATCAAGTGTCTCATCAATAATAGTCATATCAGGATTTATAATTGAAGTAGAAATTAAAACTAAAGGATTTGATACATTAGAATATTGATTGATTTGTCTACTCTTATCGGCCTCTACTGGTCTCACATTTTCACCACCTTTTCCAGAGTTATCTGAAGGAACTGAATCATCAACAAGAAATGGTACTTGAGATTCAATAGAGGGACTTAACAAGGCCTAAGCAAGATCTGAAGATTGTTTTTTCTTTTTCTGCCTCCTTGATAAGGGTGAGGATGTGTGGGGTTGAATTGACTGGGTCTTGACAGACCTGCCTGAGGCATTTGAGGTTGCTGATGTTGAGACAGATAATACCACTGGGTGTTTAACCAATCCCACTGCCACTTTGAAACTTCCACCTTTTCTGGTTGCTGGGGAGTCAATTGTGGAAGATCCCTGGGGGGAGGAGGTCTCCTCTTCTCTTGAAGAAAGGCATCTATTATTCTTACCTTTTCTTCTAGTAAGTCTGTTCTTCCTCTCAGTCTTAAGTTCTCTGTCCTCAATTCTTTTATGTGGGTGGAGAGATTCTTTACTTGCTGAGGTAAAGGCATTTTTTTTATTTTGAAGCATTTTGGAAGTCCTTCTGGGGGGTTGATGGAAGGCTTTTTTTCCTGAGCATTTTTCTCCACTAGTATTTCCACTTCCTCCATTTCCACATCCTGATTGGTTAAATGATTGATTAATTTGAGCTAATTTTGTAGTTAAGGGAGAACATACATAAGTAGCTTCATCATAATCAATATGATCCAATTCCTCTTCATGGGTAGCAGAAACACCTTGATCAGTCATTTTTTAAAAAAAATTTAACCTGAACTGAGGGAAGGAAATATTAAGATGTATTAGTTTTATTTTTGATTTTATTAAAAGAAAATTTAAAAAAAATTTAAAAATCTTCAGGACAAAAAATCAACTGAAATAATAATCACAATTTTTATTAATTCAGAAAAATTTCATAACCAGGATTAAAAGAAATAAACTGAAGAAACAAAATTAATTTTTAATCAACAAATTAAATTTGATAATTATCAGGATTAAAATCAACTGAAGGATATTTAATTACCAGGACTTGATTTCAACTGAAATAATTTTAACATAATTTATTTTTATTAATTATTAATATTTTATTGTCAGGAGAATTTGTCTACTGGAACAATAATATTATTTTAATTTATCAGGAAAAAGTCAACTGAAAAAGAAATAATATAATATAATAATAATAAAACAAATTCTATATTACTTCTAGGACTAAGAACACTATAGTTCTATCTTTGTCAACTAGGAAAAAAAATCCAAATTAGCAGACACCTCCCCCTGTAAAATGAGAAAATTAATGCCACTTTCAGAGTTCTGAGTAAAAGAAAATAAATAGAGTATGAATAGTACAAAGTGACCCACAAATAGTAATCAATATAATTACCACAAATATATATGACTATAGTCAATATATAAGCTTAAGTTTTGGACCGCGGTTCAATTCCCATTTGCAGCAAAAAAAAAGTCATGTTTTAGTCTTCCAACATTGGCAGGGGCCTTTGTTGTGTTGATTGGCGCTGTTTGTGCATGTCTTAATTGGCATCTTCTGAAGAATTTGGTGTTTTTCTGGTTTTATTCAGTGAATATTGGGACTGCGGGTATGTGGGTACTATCATTGGATAGCCCTGGTTTTTCTATATATTTCATGTCTTGATAATATTTTTCATATTCCAAGTTTTAAGGGGTCAATTCCTCATTCTTCAGTTACAAAAGATAGCTGTTTAATTTTGTTTTTTGTGTTTTACGGGCTAACCTTAAGTCTTAGGGTTAAGTACTTAGTACCATTGGATAGGGCTAATTTAGCTCTATATTTCATGTCTAAATGTTGTTATAGTGAAATTCCGTGTTTTAAAGGTTTTAGTAGTTGTAGCTAGTTTTTCTAAGTAGATTAGGTGTTTTTATTAGTTTTCTGGCTTCAAGGAGGCCGGGCGGCTTCAGGCGGCACCTCCAATGTCGGGCGGCCCGCCCACCTCTGTTTTATAAGGTTGGGGAGCGCTTCTGGAGGGTTTTTATTCAATTCGGCTGGTACAGGTGCCAAATTTGTTGGGGTGCATGGGATCTTAGATAGTGGTCTGTGTGTACATAGTGAATAAGACAGTTTGGGGCAACTTTAATTATCATTCAACCATCCGGAGCTGGTATCCTTGTTCCTCACTCAGTTTTCACTGTTTTTTGCCACAATTGGCTGTGTTTGTTGCAAGGTTAGTTCTTCATTTAACTCAACTTTAGCAACAGGTTCTCTGGTATAGTCTTGCAAGCTATATCAAGTATTATTGCTGTCTCTGGTGTGGATTTGCAGCCTACATCAAGTATCTTTGCTTTCTCTGGTGTGAACATTGGTCTACATTTCAGTTCTTTGGTCTGGTAGTCTGTCTGGGGACTACTTTCTTGGCTCATCAAGCAGTCAAGTGTGTTGAAAAAGGGGCTTTAGCAAACAGAAACCAATGTACTTTAGCAAGTAAATCCCACTCTATTTTTCTAAAGGGACGGGGGATTTTCTCTCTGGTTTTTCTCCAACTCCCTTGGTCAAGGCCTATAGCTAGTACTATAGGATTGTCTACATTTCTGGCGCCCAATGTGGGGTAGGAGTTGCTAGTTCTTTGGAATCTCTGTTTTCTTTGCTTTGCTCTTTTTGGTGTTTTGGTCTGGAGAGATGGCTTCTGGTTCCTCTATTCCTGTGGTGACTGTCAGTGGGGGAGATGGTCCTCCTGCTGTGATGGTCAAGGATTGTGTAAGGATTAAAAATTGGGATGGTACCAAGTTTAATGGCAAGGATGTTAAGTGGTTTCTGGAGAAGTATGAAACTGCTGCTGGAGTGGATGGTGCTTCCTACCTGGACATGGTGAAGCAGATTATCTTCTTTATTGGTGATAGGTCAGTGGAGAAGGAGATTGTGGCCATGTCTGGCTACAAGAAGAGGGATTGGAAGTAATTGTGTAGGGAGATGGTGGATAGATAGGGTGTCAGGTTCACTATGGTGGATCTGAACAAGGTTGTCAGTGAATGGAAATCTTATGGTGGTGTTGGTAACTTGCATAGTTACAGAAAGTTTCTTCTACAGTTTGATCCTGTGGTGGAATACTTGGTGGAAGTTTAGGAGCCGGCACATGAAAATGCTGCCAAGGATGTTTTTTGGTCTGCCCTGGCTAGAGATCTCAGGATGGATGTGTTGAAGGAGCTGTCAAGGAAGGACTTGATGAAGACTCTTTCTAATGGGGACCAGAATTTGCCTGCCTTGGATAAGGTGGAGGAGACTGTGGAGACCCATTTGAAGTTGTTGGCTATGGACACCTATCAAGAGGGGTGTTCCAAGTATGTCAGCAAAGTCAGTGAGGCTTTGGCTGAAGAGAAGAGTAGGGTAAAGAAGGAAGAGAAGAATATGGTGGAGGTTCCCAAACAGGAGAGGGACCCAGTGGTGGAGCAGTTGGCTGATCTCACAAAGCAGCTGCATATTTTTGTTCAGGAGGCTAAGAAGTTCAATAAGGCACCTTCCCAGCCTAGAGATTTTGATAGGAGGGCTGGTAGGAGTGATCCTTGGGTCTTCTCTTATTGCAGCAGGAGTAAGCACAGGTCCAATGATTGTTGGGCATTGATCAGGGATGTGTCTGAAGGAAAGGTGGAATTTTATGGCAGGGTTTTCAAGTTCCTTGACAGTTAATTTGTAAATTCCAGTGAGGGGCAGGCTCCTGTTGATTTGTTCAGGAGAAGGGGTGGTCTCAATAATAGGAGGCCAAGGTTTGAGGAGATTCCTGATCAGGGGAAGTCTTCTGGTAATGAGAATGATGATGTCCAGGGAAAGGGGAAGGAGGTCAATAAGGTCTCTTTTTCTACTTCCTTTGGTGGTTTGGAGCTGTATTCCTGTGGTGGAAAGTCAAGTGGGGAATGCTTGGCTGGTGTTTATGATGTGGAAGCAGGGAAGGTGGAAAGGCCTAAGAGCAGTTCTTAGGCCCAACCAAAGCCAAATGCTTCAAAGGTAGATCCTAAGCTGAGTGCAGCTAGGAAGAGGTACAGCAAAGAGGAGCTGTACAAGATGCAGAAGGGTATGGCTGACATGGGCCCCCCTAGTTTTGGTGCATTGGACATGAATAGTGAGCCAATGCCAATGGAGGTGGATTCTGACTCTGAGGAGGATGTCCCTTTGGCTTCATTTCCAAAGCCTGCTGGAGTTAGAGGTTCTGGTGAGGGATCTGGTTTGGTTCCTATTAATGGTAAATCTTTTGGTGGTGCTGGTCCTCAAGAAGCTTCTAGGACCAAGGTAGTGAAGCAAAGAGCTCACTTTGAGAGGCCAGTAGTTTCTGGTCAAATTAATGTTATGGACTCTGTCCTGGAAAGGATGAATCAGGGTCAGGTTTCCCTTTCTTATGGGAAATTATATTCTATCAGTCCAGGGTTGGATGATAGACAAAAAAAGTTGTTGACCAGGAGAAGAGTTTCTTCTGGGGAGGTGGAATACATCTGTGATTCTGCGGAAAAGTTTGGTGAGGGGTTGGAAACTCATTTTTCCACTCCTCTGGGTTATTTCAATGTTACTCTGAATGGCAGGGAGGCAAGGGCATTGGTGGATTCAGGTTCTCAGATAAACCTGATTTCTTTGTTTGAGGCAACTCATTTGGGCCTCCCCATCAAAACTGGTATTGGTGGGAATTTGAGAGGTATTGGTGGCCATGTCACTGAATTGATTGGAACTTCTGAGTTTGTGAAGTTAGATCTTGGTGGAGCCTCAGGGAAGGTTCATTTTTATATTGCTAAGGGAACAATTAAAGCTGTTTTGGGTGGGCCATTCTTGATGTAATTCAGGCAAGAATTGGTTATCGATTTGATTTGGGAATCAGTTTGGAGTTGACTGGTGAAGATGAAAGGAGACTTCACATGAGATTGTCATCCCCTGGAGAGGATGGTTAGGAAAACAGGCCTGGTTTATCTTCAATGTGCCAGTGCATGGATTTTTTCAGGAGAAAGAAAGAAGTGGGTGCTGCCTCTGGTTTTTTGGAGTGCGATTCAGGCTCTATTGAGAGTCTGTCTTTTTTAGAGTAATGAGGGCTGATCACCCTAGTGCTACAACCTCTCCCCGAGATGAGGAAATCCCAGGTTGTAGTAGGTCAGATCCCTTGGAGATATACCAAGTGGATTTTCAACTTTCTCTTTTTAATGTTTCTCTTCTCTGCAAGTATTCATCAAGTTTTTTATCAAGTCTCTGTTCTCTCTCAAGATTTTTAATTATTTTTAATTCAAGTTTAAAGAAGAAGATTGGTTATATATCTTTATTGAAAGATATGCGGAAAAGTTTTGGGGCGGTGAGATTGGGGTCTAAAAGTAAGTCCTCCCAATTGTGCACCGCTAGGGTTTCTTCTACACCTTTCAAAAACATTACCTTGGCCACACATGTGAGCAATGGGGAAACCCTTGGTTTTTGTTCCAGGTCTGGTTGTGAAGATTTCCTGAAGATCCCTCAAGTAGAAGGTGGAGAGGCAAAGTATAAGAAGGCAGCGCAGAAGATTAGGCCTGTCAATGAGCCTATGCCTGTGGGTTTGAATCCACCCTTGAAGAGACCTCCTTTGTCAGGAGATTTGTACTGTACTCCTTTGGTGAAGAATCCTCCAGAATTTGTAGAGACAGCTAGGGTGACTGTGGAAAGGTTGAAAGTTGTTAATTTTGGTCCTGATGGGTGGTTGTCTGAAGAAGAAAAGAAGTTGTTGTTGCACATTATTGTGCTAAGGGAAAAAGCTGTTGCTTTTGTTGAGGAGGAAAGGGGTGTGTTTAAGCACTCTTATGGGGAACCTTACTTGATTCCTGTTGTTTGTCATGAACCTTGGAAAATTAAACCCATTCCTATTCCAGCTGCTATCAGAGAGGATTTTGTGGAGATTGTTAGGGAAAGAGTCAGGACTGGGTTATACGAACAATCGACATCCAGTTACTCAAGTCCAGTTTTCTGTGTAAAGAAGCAGAATGAAAAGTCGAGGGTGGTTCATGATCTTAAAGCCTTTAATAGAGTCACTATTAAGGACGCTGGTATTCTGCAAAGTGCAGAGGATTTTGTTGAAGCTTTTTCTGGAAGGGTGCGTTATGGTTTGGGTGATATAATGGGTGGTTATGATGAGAGGGAACTTCATACGGATTCAAGTCCTCTCACAACTTTTGAAACTCCTTTGGGAAGATTTCAGATCACTAGGTTGCCTCAAGGAGCAACTAATTCAGTGGCAGTATATCAAGCACAAATGGCTTGTATTTTGCAGGATGAGATTCCTACTCATGCTGGTATTTTTATTGATGATGGTGGAATTAAAGGACCATCCACTGATTATGGTAATGAGGTGTTAGCAGAGAACTCTGGTATAAGGAGGTTTGTTTGGGAAAATGCAATAACTCTAGACACCACGGGAAATCTGGGGGTGAACTGCTAGCAGTTCCCTCTTTTTGAAACTATTAGGAATTTGTCAGGAAACTGTTGGGAAACCATCCTGAAACTGTCAGAAAGATGTTTTTAAATCTGATGAAAAAACATTGAAAAAATAAACTGTCACAGATTGAATCCAGAACAATCCCTCCTTGAGCAGAGCTTAAGAACCACTTTGTACATCAGTTAATCTCAGGTTTGGCAAAAGGTTGAACAACATCACTTAGCATACCTTAATATTCAAATATTAAACTTGAATATATGTTGCGTGCATGAAATAGATGCATATGCATTTGAATTTGCATGGTGGATACTTATTGCACGCTAAAAATTGATGTGAATCGCCTATCCAAAGTGTATGCATAATGACTATGAAGAATAAATATGCATAAAAATATGCATAAAAATATGCATAGTGATTATGCATAAAAAATATGCATATTGAATATGCATAAAAATATGCATATTGAATATGCAAAAAAAAGTTGCATATATGTATATGAATAAAATATATTAATATGCATATAAATCTGTATAATGAATATGCATAAATATGCATAATGATTGAAAAATGCAAAAAAAATGATGCTTAGCGAGTATATTTTATGCATAAATAGAAATATGCCATATGAATTCATATTGCATACAGATAACACTGGCAAACCATTTTGACCAAAACTCATACTAAATTTTTATACTGGACTAAAGGTGTGAGGGAAGGAAGAAAAACAGTCCGACGTTAGAAAAATGCTACATGCACTCATTTTGTAGCAGAGCAAATGAGAAGTGCTGAATTATGGTTGGTGCCCATAATTTAGTATGATATCATAATTTTATTTAATTGTTTTCAATATTGAAAAGACTTTAGGTCGGTTGGTATGGATCTAGCTGTGCCAGGGTCTAATCTAATTATTTTAACAATTTCTTAATAATTAACGGGCTTTAATACAAAAACAGGTTGTATCTTTTGTGGGATATTGGATATGATAAGGTCTTTTGTAAAAAAAACTTATATTGTTTAAAATTATTCCTGAATCAGATGTGGGATAATCACTACAAAAAATTGCAGTACTGTGGGCAATAAAATATATGCACAAGCAGTAAAGAAAGGACCAAGTGAACCCTTTTTGTGCAGTGGGAATCATTAGAGTGGAATTGTGGATGAAAAATATAATTCATTATTACCATTTTATTTAATCAAAAAATTTATAATATTAAAAAGAACTATTGATTAATTGGTATTTGACCTTTGTGCCTCACTCATATTTATCATTTGATTGATTTTTGTCACCATTATGTTATTAATATTATAAGTATAGCAAAAACTCGTGTGCCAAATGCATACTGGGTGATGTTACACCTTTTATAATATTATTAAATAAAGGTAAAAAAATATGAAAATGATTTGTTTTACAAAAAATAAATTGATATCCAAAAGCAATATGAGGGATAAAAAGGTAAAATTAAAGGGATCAAATATGAACTAAAAATTAAAGTGAAATTCCTCCCATCAAGAGCAAGTAGACATGATGGGGTGAACGCCCACCAGTGGCACTAAACTTGGACTATAATTTCTTTTTTGTAAAAATAAAAAAAAATCCACTGGAGCTTTACCAAAACTTCAGGATGACAATTTTGCCATATCAAACAACTTCTAGTGCAATTATTGAAGAAAAATTCATTTTCATTGCAATAGAGAGAATTGATCACATCAGACTGCATGTGACCAAAAGTGTCCAGCACAAGTTCGGCCCAACTTGTGCTGGACACTTTTATGATGGAGGTTAGCTAGGGTGGAATTTTTCTTCAGTTCATCTGGTGTTTCTTATAAACATGTCCACTGGTATTTGATCTTTGTGCCTCACTCATATTTATCATTTGATTGATTTTTTGTCACCATTATGTTTTAATATTATAAGTATAGCAAAAACTTGTGTGCCAAATGCATACCGGGTGATGTTACACCTTTTATAATATTATTAAATAAAGGTAAAAAAATATGAAAATGATTTGTTTTAAAAAAAATAAATTGATATACAAAAGCAATATAAGGGATAAAAAGGTAAAATTAAAGAATCAAATATGAAATAAAAAATTAAAATAAAATTACTGCCATCAAGAGCAAGTAGACATGTTGGAGCAAATGTCCACCAGTGAGACTAAACTTGGACTATAATTGCTTTTTTGAAAAACAAAAAAGTGCCAATCTGAGGTTTAAAAAAACTTCAGCATAACCATTTAGCCATATCAAACAACTTCTAGTTCAATGATTGACAGAGAATTGATCACACCAGACTGCATGTGACAAAAAGTGTCCAGCAGAAGTTCGGCCGAACTTGTGCTGGACACATTTATGAGGGAGAGTAGCTGGGGTAGAATTTTTCTTCAGTTAATCTGGTATTTCTCATAAACATGTCCATTGGTACTTGATCTTTGTGCCTCACTCATATATATCATTTGATTAATTTATTGTCACCATTATATTATTAATATTATAAGTATAGCAAAAACTCGTGTGCCCAACACATACCGGGTGATGTTACACCTTTTATAATATTATTAAATAAAGGTAAAAAAATATGAAAATGATTTATTTTACAAAAAATAAATTGATATACAAAAGCAATATGAGGGATAAAAAGGTAAAATTAATCTCAAAGAGATCAATTATGAAAAACAAAATACTAGTAAAATTCTTGCTCTCAAGAGCCAGTAGAAGTGTTGAAAAAAATGGGAGCCATCAGGGCTAAATTTTAATAAGTGACCTTTTTTTTAAAGATAAAAAATTATACACCTGAGGTTGGGAAGAACAACAGGTGGATGATTCAGCTAAACAAAACTGCTTGTAGTGAAGTTTAATAAAAAAATGTTTTTTTGTTGCCATATAGAGAATTTATTACATCTGACTGCACGTGACTAAAAGTGTCCAGCACAAGTTTGGCTGAACTTGTGCTGGACACTTTTATGATGGAGAGTTGCTTGGGTGGAAATTTTCTTCAGTTCCTTCATCTTGTATTTCTCATAAACATGTCTACTGGTATTTGATCAGTCTGTATCTTTCATATTTATCATCCGATTAATATTTTATCACCATTATATTATTAATTTTATTAGTATAGCAAAAACTTGTGTGCCAAATGCATACCATGTGAAGTTATACCTTCACTAATTTTTTAAAATAGACGTAAATAAATATGGAAAGGATTAGTTTTACAAAAATTAAATAGAAATTTAAAAGTAAAAAGAGGAATAAAAGAGTAAAATAAAAGTCAAAGAGTTAAAATATGAAAAAAATACTGGTAAAATTCCTGCTATCAAGAGCCAGTAGAGGTGTTAAAGCAAATGGGAGCCATCAGGGCTTAATTGTAATGAGTGACCTTTTCTTTAAAGATAAAAAATTATACACCTGATATTGGGCAGACCAGCAGGTGGATGATTCAGCTAAACCAAACAACTTCTAGTGAAATTTGATAAAAAATTTTTTTTGTTGCCATACAGAGAATTGATCCCATCTGACTGCACATGACCAAAAGTGTCCAGCACAAGTTTGGCCGAACTTGTGCTGGACACTTCTATGATGGAGAGCGGCTGGGGTAGAATTTTTCTTCAGTTCATCTGGTATTTCTTACAAACATGTCTACTGGTATTTTATCTTTGTGCCTCACTCATACATATTGTTTGATTAGTTTGTTGTCTTAATTATATTATTAATTATATAAGTATAGCAAAAAATCGTGTGCCAAATGCATACTCAGTGATGTTACACCTTTTATAATATTATTAAAAAAATGTATAAAAATATTAAAATAATTTATTTTAAAAATTATTAATTGATATCCAAGAGCAATATGAGGAATAAAAAATTAATTTTAAGTGATAAAATATGAAAAACTAACTCCAAGTATTATTGCTAATATCAAAGGCCAGTAGAGATGTTGAAGCAAATGAGAGCTGTCAGGGATAAATTGTACTTAATTGATTGTTGTTTAAAGATAAAAAATTGTGTACCTGTGGTTTGGATGAACTCTAGGTGGATAATTCAGCTATATCAAACTACATCTAGTGAAGTTTCTTATCAAATAATTTTTTTCATTTCCATAGAGAGAATTGATCCCATCTGACTGCACCTGACCAAAAGTGTCCAGCACAAGTTCGGCCGAACTTGTGCTGGACACTTTTATGATGGAGAGTAGCTAGGGTGCAGGTCTTCTTCAGTGCAACTGTTATTTTTTTAAAACATGTCAAATGGTATTTGATCTTTCTGTGTTATTCATATTTTATTATCTGATTAATTTTTTATCATTAGAATTTTATTAATTTTATTAGTATAGAAAAAACTTGTGCGCCAAATGCATGCCATGTTATACTACACCTTTTATAATATTATTAAAAAATGTTAAAAAAATATGAAAATGATTTCTTTTCCAAAATTATAAATTAATATCCAAATGTAACATGAGTGATAAAAAAGTAAAGTAAAAAAGATCAAATATGAAAAAGAAAAATTCAAGAAAAATTCCTGCCTTTAAGAGCCAGTAGAGGTGTTGAAACAAATGGGTGCCATCAGGGCTAAATTTGATAAAATTTAATTTTTTTTAAAGATAAAATATTTTTCACCTGAGGTTTGGAAAAACTCAAGGTGGATAATTCAGCCATACCAAACTACTTCTAATGTAATTATTTAGCATTTTTTAAATTTAATTTCCACAGAGAGAATTGATCCCATCTGACTGCACCTGAACAAAAGTGTCCAGCACAAGTTTGGCCGAACTTGTGCTGGACACTTTTATGATGGAGAGTAGCTAGGGTGGAAGTGTTTCTCAGTACATCAGTTTTTTGTTTTTCACATTTCTATTGGGTTTTTAACTTTTTTTTATCATTCATATTTATCTTATAATTAATTTTTTGTCACCATATATATTATTAATGTTTCTAGTATAGCAAAAACCTGCATGCCAAATGCAAAATTGGTGATGTTACACCTTTAATAATATTATTATATAAAGTTAAAAAAATATGAATATGTTTAGTTTTTAAAAAAATAAATTTATATTTAAAATTAAAAAGAGTAATAGAAAAGTAAAATGAAAATAAATGGGATCAAATACAAAATAAAAAATACAAGTAAAGGTTTTACTATCAAGAGCCAGAAGTGGTGTTGGGACAGTTGGGGACCCCTAGGTCAAGACTTGGTCTAAACTTACTTTTATGTATAGCTAACAAATTTTGAACTGAGGTTTGGACAGACTTCCAGGGGACAATTTTACAATATTAAACATTCTTTACTTTAATAATTGAGTGAAATATCATTTTTATTGCCATAGAGAGAATTTATCTCATATGACTTCATGCAATCAAAGGTGTCCAGCACAAGTTCGGCCGAACTTGTGCTGGACACTTTTAAAATTTAGAGTAGGCATACAGCAAATCTTCTTAAAATCAAAAGGGATTTCTTATAAACATTTCCACTGGAATTTGATCTTTCTGTGTCATTTAAATTTACCATTTGATTAATTTTTTGTCATCATTATATTTTTAACGTTATTACTATAGTAATAACTTGTGTGAAAAATGCATACCAGGTGGTGTTCCACCTTTAATCATATATTATTAAATAAAGGTATAAGAGTATGAAAATTATTTATTTTAAAAATTAAAAATTGATATCCAAAGCAATATGATCAATAAAAAAGTAAAATAAAAGGGATAAAATAAGAAAAAAAAATCTAAGGAAAATTCCCACTATCAATAACAAGTAGAGGTGTTAGATCAAATGTGCACCACCAGGGCTAAACTTGCACTATATTTTCTTTTTGTTAAACCAAAGAAAGTGTCCTGATGAGTTTTGAAAAATCATCAGGAGGAAATTTTGGCAATATCAAACTACTTATTGTGCAATGATTGAGCAAAATGTCATTTTCATTTCCATAGAGTAAATTTATCCCATCTGATTGCATGCAACCAAAAGTGTCCAGCACAAGTTTGGCCGAACTTATGCTGGACACTTTTATGATGGTGAGTATCTAGGGTGCAGGTCTTCTTCAGTTCATCAGGTATTCCTTATAAACAAATCCACTTGTATATGATCTTTCTGTGTCATTCATATTTATCATTTGATTCATTGTTTTTCACCATTATAATATTAATTTTATTAGTATTGAAAAAACTTGTAAGCCAAATGCATACTGGGAGATGCTACATCTTTCATAATCTTATAAAATAAAAGTAAAAAAAATATGAAAAGTATTAGTTTTACAATAAATAAATTGATATTTGAAAGCAAAAACAGGAATAAAAAAGTAAAATAAAAGTGATTAAATATGAAATTAAACATTCAATTAAAATTTCTGCCATCAAAGATAATTTGAGTTTTCAGACCAAATTTGCACCACCAGTTCTAGATTTGGAATATGTTTTCTTTTTTTTAAAATTAATAAAAGTGTCCACCTGAGGTTTTCCAAAAAATCAGGAGGATAGTATAGCAGTATTAAGCTACTTCTTGTGCAATGATTGAGCAAAAATTCATTTTAACTTCCATTGAGTAAGTTTATCCCATCTGACTGCATGCAACCAAAAGTGTCCAGCACAAGCTCAGCTGAAATTTTGCTGGACACTTTTATTATGGAGAGTAGCTAGGGTGCAAGTCTTCTTCAGTTAATCTTATATTCATTTTAAAAATGTCTATGGGTATTTGATCTTTCTGTGTCATCCATATTTATTATTTGATTATTTTTTAGTCACCATTATATTATTAATGTTTTTAGTATAGCAAAAACATGTGTAATGAATGTACACTGGATGATTTTACAACTTTAATAATATAATATAATAAATGTAAAAAAATGTGAAAGTTATCAGTTTTACCAAAATAAAATTGATATTTAAAAGCTAATGGATAAATAAAAGGGTAAGATTAAAATTAAAGAGATCAAACATGAAATAAAGATATTAAGTATAATTTCTGCTATCATGAGCCAGTAGAGGCTTCAGAAAAAATGGGCACCATCATAGATTAACATGGATCAAATTTACTTTTTACCAAAGGAAAAAATTGTCTACCTTAGGTTTGGACAAACTTCCAGGGGACAATTTGTCTATATAAAACTACTTTCAGTGCAATGATGGAGTGATAATTTAGTCTCATTTCCATAAGAAAAATTGATTGCGTCTGACGGCATGCAACCAAAAGTGTTCAGCACAAGTTTGGCCAAACTTGTGCTGGACACTTTTATCATGAAGAGTAGCCAGGGTGCAAGTCATTTTTAATCATCTGAAATTTCTTATAAACATTTACACTGTTATTAAATCTTTGTGCCTCACTCATATTTATCAATTGATTAATTTTTTGTCACCATTATATTATTAATATTATCAGTATAGCAAAAAATTGTGTGCCAAATGAATACTGGGTGATGTTACACCTTTTATAATATTATTAAATAAAGGTAAAAAAATATGAAAATGATTTATTTTACAAAAAATAAACTTCTATCCAAAAGCAATATGAGAGGAATAAAGTAAAATAAAAGAAATCAAAGATGAAAATTAAAATCCAAGTTAAATTCCTGCCATAAACAGAAAAAAGAGATAATGAATTAAATTAGAACAATCAGGGCTAAACTTGCACTAAATTTTCTTTTTTGTAAAAATAAAAAAAAAATCCACTTGAGCTTTACCAAAACTTCAGCATGAAAATTTTGCCATATCAAACTACTTCTAGTGTAATTTTATATCAAAAATTTATCTTCATTTCCATAGAGAGAATTGCTCCCATCTGACTGCACCTGACCATAAGTGTCCAGCACAAGTTTGGCCAAAATTGTGCTCGACACTTTTATAATGGAGAGTAGCTAGGGTAGAATTTTTCTTCAGTTCATCTAGTATTTCTTACAAACATGTCTACTGGTATTTTATATTTTTTCCTCACTCATTAATATCATTTTATTAATTTTTGGTCGCCATTATATTATTAATTTTATAAGTATAGAAAAAACTCATGTGCCAAATGCATACCAGGTGATGTTATGCCATTTATAATATTATTAAATAAATGTATAAAAATATGAAAATAGTTTATTTTAAAAATTATTAACTGATATCAAAAAGCAATATTAGGAATAAAAAATTAAGTTAAAGGGATCAAATATGAAAAAAGAAATCCAAGTAATATTCCTACTATCAAAGGCCAGTAGAGGTTTTGAAGAAAATGAGAGCCATCAGGGATAAATTGTACTAAATTGACTTTTTTTCAAAGATAAAAAATTGTGCACCTGTGGTTTGGATGAAATCTAGGTAGAAAATTTGGCTATGTAAAACTACTTATAGTGAAGTTTTTTATCCAAAAAAAATTTTTTTCATTGCCATAGCGAGAATTGATCTCATATGTCTGCAACTGACCAAAAGTGTCCAGCACAAGTTCGGCCAAACTTTTGCTGGACACTTTTTTGATGGTGAGTATCTAGGGTGCAGCTCTTCTTCAGTGCAACTGGTATTTTTTTAAAACATATCCACTGGTATTTGATCTTTCTGTTTTATGAATATTTTATCATTTGATCAATTTTTTGTTACCAGTATATTATTATTTTTATTAGTATAGCAAAAAACCATGTGTCAAATGCTTACAGGGTGATGTTAAACCTTTAATAATTATATTAAATACAGGTAAAAAATTATGAAAATGATTTGTTTTACATAAAATTAATTAATATCTAAAAGAAAAAAAGGGATAAAAAGAAATAGGTTGAATAATAGGGAGATTATATGAAATTCAAAATTCAAGCTAAATGCCTACTTTCAAGGCTCAGAAGAGGTGTTGGATAAAATGGGCATCATCAGGAATAAAATTTTACTTAATTTGATTTTTTGAAAAACAAAATGAAGTTTTCAACTGTTTTTTTTCCAATATTTAGTTGGACACTTTATCTATATCAAATTACTTCTAGTACCATGATTGACCAAATTAAATCCTCATTTCCATATGCAGAATTGATCCCATATGGCTGGACCAGGCCAAAGGTGTCAACCACAAATTTGAGAATTCTTCTGGTGGACACTTTTATGATGGACAGTAGTAGGGTGCAAGTCTTCTTTAGTTAATATAGTATTCCTCATAAACATTTCCAACTTATTTTTGGCCAAAAATCAGGTGGAAAGTTTTTCCATATAAAACTACTTCTAATTCCATGATTGACTAAAAATTGATTCTCAATGCCATATAGAGAGTTGATCCCATATGACTGGATCTGGCAAAAGTGTCACCACAATTTTTGATAAACTTAAGTTTGAAAATTTTATGATGGAAAGTAATTGCAAGTCTTCTTCATTTCATCAAGTAATCCTCATAAAAATTTCTACCTGTATTTTGGCCAAACTTCAGGTGGACACTTTGGCCATATTAAATTAATTCTAGTTCCATGTTGATAAAAAACTGATACTTATTGCCATATATAGATATTAAACCGATCAGACTGTGCCTTTCAAAAAGTGTCTACCTGAATTATGGCTAAACCTCAGTTGGACACTTTTATGATGCAGAGTAGCTAGGGCAAAAGTATTCTTCAGTTAAATTGGTATTCATAATAAATTTATCCTCCTGAAGTTTATCCTAACTTGAGGTGGACAATTTCGGAAAGCACCAGTTAGTCACTATCCATCAAAAAAGTGTTCACAAATTTTTTTGCTAAACTTGTGGTGGACCCCTTTGATCAGCCACAGTCAGATGAGATCAACTCTTTAGATGGGAATGAGGATGATGTTTTGGTCAATCATGGAAATAGAAGTAGTGTGATGTGGCCAAATTAGCCCCTGAAGGTCAGACAAACCTCAGAAGGACACATTTTAGCAGGGAGTAACTGAGAAAAATCCATTTATCAGAAGGAAAATCTTTTATTGGATAGTTGCCAAGGTTTCATACTTGTGTATTATGGTCAGTATTAATTTTGAAAGTGTCTGTCCAAGCAATTTCATTGCCCATCATGACTCATTTTGTTTTAAATGTTTCAAACTGCGTGATAAAGTATTAAGGTGTCACATAGTATAATTAAGTTCTATTACATGCCCTCCTATGATGCCTAAATTAAAAATTTAATATCTTACATAATAATTTTTTTTATATAAATTCATCAATATTTTATTTTATTATCAAATTTAATAGAGCAAGTATCCTGAATTATTATATATGCATAAGCTTAGGTTAGATCAATTTGTGCTCAATTTGTTCTCATCAGAGGACCAAAATCAAGTTCTGGAAGATCAACTTGTGCATAATTTGGAATCAGTTGATATTCTGTCTATAATCAATCTGAGAATAAATGTAAATCTAACTCTAATTTACTTATGTTTATAAAGTATTCATAAACCTGACATATTTAAGGGACACTCTAAATTTCAAGAGAATGATTGCTAGCAATTCACCCCTAGATTTCCCGTGGTGAGAGAGAGTGTTGTTTAGGATTGAAGTGGCTGGTTTGACAATTTCAGGGTCAAAATTCTGTTGTTGTGTTCCTGCTTTAGAAATTCTGGGTCATGTGGTATGTAAAGAGGAAAGGATTATGGCAAAGAAAAAGATTAATAAAATTTAGTCACGGCCAAGGCCTAAAAATACTACTGGAGTCAAGTGATTTTTGGGTGTGTGTGTATATGTCAGGATTTTTATTAAGGATTTTTCTTTGTTGGCTTCACCTTTAAGGAGGTTGACAAATAAATATGCAGATTGGGAATGGACTGAAGAGTGTGAAGAGGCATTTCAGAAGTTGAAAAAGGTTTTTGGGGAAGATATTGTTCTTCACAAGTTAGATTATGGTGTTGGTGCTGGAAAAAATTATCTGGCAGTGGACTCAAGCTATATTTCTGCTGGTGCTGTTTTGTCTCAGGAAGATAAGACTGGGAGGGTCAGGCCAGTAAGATATGAGTCTGTGGTGTTTTATGAGGTGGAATCTAGGTATTCTCAACCTAATTTGGAATTGTGTGGAGTATCAAAAATTTTAAAGATGCTACAGACGGTTTTGTGGGGGTAGCATTTTGAGCTTCAGGTGGATGCAAAATCTTTGGTTCAGATGATCAGTACACCTAGTCTTCCAAATGCTCCAATGACTAGGTGGGTGGCATTTATTTAACATTTTTATTTTGACCTGGTACACAACCCAGGCAAAAATTTTACAATGCCTGATGGATTAGCATGGAGGCCACCTAAAGATGAAGATTCTGAGGCTGAAGAGTTTGATGAAGATGTTCCAGTGGTTAGGGCCAGCGCAAAGGGTGCTGAGGATTTTCTTGACCTCCCCCAAGAGGCTAAACTGGCTGGATCTGATCTTGATTCTGGTGATCAGGATGTTTTTGTTGATGAAGATGGAGTTGTTGTTTGGGACAGCTCAAATTTGGAAAAGGGTGTTTTTGTTAGTGAACTGGATTCTCACAAAGTTCAGTGGAAAGAGAAGGATGTGCCAAAATTTAAGGATTGGTGTCCTGGTTGGGCTGGTCAATTGGCTCATGTTCACGCTGGTGATTTTGATGACAGAGTTGTACCCTTGGATGTTGTTTTGTTGGATTTTGAAGATGAGACCTGGGGTCAGTCTGGGTTTTATTTTATTATGGTGGAATATATGTTGAACTTGGAGAGACCAGATAGTTGTGATGATGATAATTGGTTGGCAATCAAGAAGAAGAGTCCTGGATTTTATGTGTCAGGAAGGAGGCTGATGAGGAGGAGACATCCTAATCCTCAAGTTGTGGTGACTCAGAAGAAGGGTCAAGAAGTTGTGTTGAAGTCTTTGCATGAAGACCTTGGTAATAGAGGCTTTGGGGAGACCTATAGAAGAGTATCTGACAGATTTTGGTGGCCAGGATTGAAGTTGGATGTGCAGGGTTGGGTTCAATCTTGTGAAGAATGTCAAAGAAGAAGTCACTTGAAACCTAAAGAGGTCAGCTATGCTACTGGTGAAACAACTGTTTTTGGAAGAGTCAGTCTGGATGCTGTGCATACTAAAGAGGGCATGTATAAATACTTAATTGTTTCCAGGGATGATTTGTCTGTTTGGGTTGAGGCAGTGCCTCTGGTTAATTTGACTGCCAAGAATGTGGCAGAGTTTTTGAAGAAGGAGTGGATTTATAGGTATGGATTAATGAAGTTGGTGACTGTTGATGGCGGGCCAGAGTTTGGTGCCAAATTTAAAGAAGCTGTGGCTAGTGTTGGTTCTAAAGTTAGAGTGGCTACACCTAATTATCCTGAAGCTGAAGGCATGGTTGAAAGAGGCCATCAAGTTATCAAGAATGCTTTGGTAAAAATGTGTGGAAATAGTGCTGAAAAGTGGAGGCATTATTTACCCTTGGTGTTATTTGCTGATAGGGTCAGTCTGAAGAGGACAACTGGCTATTCTCATTATGAGTTAATGTTTAGTCAGAAAGCTGTTCTACCAGTGGATTTGGAAGCTGTCTCTTATCTTGGAATTTATTGGGATGAGGTACACTCAACAGAAGAATTGCTCTGTGCCAGGATGCAACAGCTGGAATGTAGAGAGGAATGTCAAGAGAAGGCATACTCTAGAATGATGAAGATTAGGAATCAATCAGTCAGATACTGGGACAAGAAGTTTTCTCATAGACTCAGGAATCCCTTGAAACCTGGTTGTTTGGTTTTGGTGTATAATAGAAGTTTGGAGAGTCAGTGGGGAAAAATGTTTGCTGACAGATGGAATGGACCTTACAGAGTCAGATCTCAGGCGTCTGGAGGTTCTTATGTTTTGGAAGATTTGGATGGTGTCGTCTTAAAGAAAAGAGTGGCTGCAGACCAGGTGAAGAGGTTCTATCCCAGAGGCACTAGAAATGAAGAAGATTGACTCTGCAATGAGGAAAACTATGTAACGTTCTTTAAGTTTTGGATTCTTTTGGTGTTGCAGAGTAACTTTTGTGTTGGAAACTTTTTGTTAGAAGGTACGCATTGGTGGGGCTTCTAGATTTGATCTTGGCAAGTGTAGGGGTAACTTATGGGCTGGCTGCTCTGTAGAATAGTTACCCCAGATTGTATGTTTCCAACCCTTTCTCTTAATTTGGTTGAACCCTAGCATTGGTTTCTTTTCACAGGTTTTAGTCCTCTATGACTTTAAACTGAAATTTCCTTTGGTTTTCAAGTGCTGGACTCTTCAATCTTATTGGTTTTGGTTTATTGTGTTGGATGTTGTGTTTTTGTTAGAAGGTACCCAGAGGGGGCTTCTAGATTTTATTTTGGCAAGTGTGTGGGTAACTGATGAGCTGGCTTCTCTGTAGAACAGTTACCCCAGAATGTGTGTCTCAAGTCTTTTTTTTCCTTTTTGAATTCTAGTTCTGTTTCTTATTATTCAGGTTTCAAGTCCACTATGACTTTAAACTGGTTTTGAACTGGCTTCTTTATCTTTGGTTTTTTTTCTTTTGGGTTGGTGGTGGATCACTGGTGGTCTCCCATCATTTTTACTTATTGGAGGGAGCCCACACAGTGATCATTTCTATGGACTGGACTTTCTCTTACTGGATCTTCTCTTAATCTGGATCATCCATGGAGCTGGAATTTCTTTGATTTTTTAGTTAAGATTTTGCTAGATAGTAGTTTCAGATTATTTTCTTTTTTTCTTTTTTTTTCTTTTAATTTTTTAAGAAGGTTGTTAAAATTATAAAATCAAAAATATAGGGTGTTACCATGTCAGGTTCATCTGGATGTGGGCAAGCATTGGTGGGGAATGGCTCATCAATTGGCCGGGAAATGCTATTATCATTTTATTTTATTTTATTTTTATTTTTCATTAATGTCATTTTTTATTTTTTTTATTTTATTCTAATTATTACCCTTGACTTATGTTTCTTATTTCAAATCATTCAAATTTTTTAAGGTGTATCCATATCAAGGTGCACTTGGATGTGGGCAAGGTATCAGGGGATCAGCTCATCAATTGGCTGGGGGATACCATTTGTATTATTTTTTATCTTGTACTTTATTTCGTTTATTTTTTATTTTATTTATCAATTTTTAATTTTAGTATGTTAGTAGCTGCTTTTAAAAAAATTATTCTTTATAGTTATTTATTTTATTTTTATTATTATTATTTATTTATTATTATGTTTTTAATCTTTTTTCAGGAGCTCATTGTCTTGATGATGAAGTTTCTGGAGGCTGGTCCAGATTATGATGTTGTTTTTTTTTGTTGGGGTTGTGGGAAGCACTGTGTTCTTTGAAGTGAATCCTGCTGGAGAGATTATATGGATTATAATAGGCAGGAATGTGTTTGGATGAAAGTTCAGAAGAGGAGGAAGAAGAGGCAGGAATGGATTGTTGGAAGGTGTGCTTAATGATCCTAGACATCTTCCAGTGGTCGTACAATAGTTGTTTCCTCAAGGTTTTCTCAAAGTCATTTAATGGTCCATGGAGGTCAGAGGCTTTCAGCATGTTTTAACACATGGTGCTGAGGTGTTATTTCATGTCTCCATAATCCAGGGTCAAAGAAGTTTCTAGAGGTTGTCCAACTCCAATAGTAGAATCAGGAGGAGGGGTGCCAACTAGACAAGAAGAATTGGATCAGTAATTATTTTTGTTGAAGAAATTGGATGAATTAATGTGGTACTTACAGATTGGAAGCTCATAGAATTTGTAAGCGGCCGGAATCTGGACTTCTGAAGATTTTGGAATGGTGATAGTAGGTGGATCAATCAGGGAAAGATATGGATTCTCTTGGTCTTCCTCTGAAAGGTTTTGAAAACGTGAACTAGGAGGCTGATGTTCCTGGGGCCGAGTTGGAGCAGCAGGTCTGTTGTTGCTGTTGTTAATATCTCTGCTTGATTCAGTTGGATGAGGTTCTGTTGATTGAGTACCAGGGTAGTTATAAGATGGGGCAGGAGAGGGTGATTTAGAAGCGGATTGATCTCTTCTGGATGGAGCTTTTGAAGGAATAGAACTTTCAGAAGAATAGTTGGCTGAATGAGAAGAGGTGTAGTTTTGTTGCCTTAACTGGGGACAAAGTTGTTGCTTTGGTGCAGTGTTGGGTGTTTTGGTTTTTTCCTGGGGTCTTCTGGCAGGTCTCCTAAAATTTTGGGAGATTTGGAAGTTTTTGGACCTTGGAGAGGTTGGCTGCATTGCTCTGGGAGCAGTGGGAGGTAATTACGTTGAGTTGTTTTCGTTGATTGGAGGAATTCAGCTGTTTTCTGGCTGTTTTTGGAGGTTTTGAGCCTGATTTTCACTGTCTAGTGAGGCAGGCGGGCCGCCTGACGTTGGCTGGTCTGCCTGGACGCAATCTAGAAGCTTAGGAGCTGATTTTGAAGCTTTTGGAGTAAATTTTGCAGAGATAAAAGCTGTTTCTTGGGAAGTTAACACAGGCCTTTTTGGAAGAGTTCTGGAAACTGAGTACCAGGAACTTCTGGATGGTGCTGAGGATAAAGATGAAGAGGCTGGACCAAGCTCTGGGGATCTGGTAGGGGATCTGGAGAGGTATTTATGAGAAGGTGAAGGAGGAGGAATAGGGTAGTTGGCATCTCTGTCACATTTATTTTTTTTGGAGTAGCAAGAATCACAGGCCCTGTTGTAGAATTTGGCTTCAGGAGTTGGAAGAGTGAATGTGCAAGGTCTGCACATGTGGATGCACTGTCTGCAGGCATAGTCCTTAGGAGCAGTGAAACAAGGAAGAGTGGAGGGGTCAAAATCAGGGGATCCAGCCATGATCTGTGGTGAGAAAAGATGATGGAAAGAGATAAGAAGGAGATTTTTGTCAGTGATGGGTAGATGATGAAGTGAAGGTGGAAGTTCAGCAGGTTGGCTGTAGGTGTATTCTGTATGAAATTGGCTGGGTCTATTTTATGCAAAATTCTGGCAGTCCATCAAGATTTTAAACTGAAATCTGGTTTCTGGCAGTCCATCAAGACTTTAAACTGAAATCTGGTTTCTGGTAGTCCTCCAAGACTTTAAACTGGCTGGTTTCAAGAGCAGTCCTCAAAGGCTTTAAACTTGCTGGTTTCAAGAGTAGTCCATCTAGACTTTAAACTGAACACTGTGTTAGTCCCCCAAGACTTTAAACTGAGGATTGTTTGATGGTGTAGTCCCCCAAGACTTTAAACTGAGGATTGTTTGATGGTGTAGTCCCCCAAGACTATAAACTGAGGAATGGGTTTGAAAGATTGGCAGAGGGTATCCACAGGGGGAGCCTCTGAATTTAGCAAAGGCAAGTTTGGGGGTAATTGATGGGCTGGCAGCTCTATTCACAATTACCCCAGAATGTTAGTTTTTTCTCTGTGTCTTAATGTGGTTGATCTTTGGTTCTGGGTTTATGAATTAGGTTTTTGAGTCCCCCAAGACTTTAAACTGAGGGTTTTTGAGTCCCCCAAGACTTTAAACTGAGGGTTTCTGAGTCCCCCAAGACTATAAAATGAGGATGGTTCCCCAAGACTTAAAACTGAGGGTTGTTTGTGGCTAAATCCTATAGAGGGTGTGGTCAATTTTTCTTTTCTGAATCAAAATCAAGTACTAGTGAAATTACAGAGGTAATCAAGAGATGAAATGAAGTGTTCAGAATTAGCCTTGAACTGGTGAATGAGGTGTCTTCTGTTCTCAATGTCCTGTGGATCTCTAGCAGGAGTGGATAGGAAGTAGTTTAGCAGAAGGTGTTTCTGTTGAGATGTGTGTTGTTGGAACTTGGCCTTAATTGTGGGCAAGTGGTTTGGTGTTGGTGGTTCAATGGATCATACATTGTTATCATCACTGTCAGAAGATGGAGGAACTGAGAAGTCATCATTTTTATAAAGTGGAAAGAAGAAATGGAAGTTTTACCATCAGATGGACCAGGGATGGTGGAACTTGTTGTTTTAGTGGTTTTAGCACTCTTCTGGGAAGGGTGTAGTTTTTTGATTAAACTGGGAATTAAGATGGATGGCCTAGATCTTTTAATGCTGGTAGAAGATGAACCAGGTTGAGGTGGAGGTGAAGCTGTTGCAGAAGATAATGGACCAGGTCTGTAGCAGGACTTCTTTCTGGAGTGACAGAAATCACAGGACGTTCTGTATGGATGGACAGGAGGTGTGATGGTGCAGATTAAATTATTGTCAATGCAGTATTGGCAAGGACCCATTTCAGAGGCAGATTTGGAAAGAAGGTTGAACATGGTGGTTAGATGAAGAAAAAATGTGGAAATTCTTAATTGGAGGGAGGATGTGGTCTTCCAAAATTGGCAGGGGCCTTTTTTGTGTTGTTTGGCGCTGTTTGTGCATGTCTTAATTGGCATCTTTTGAAGAATTGGGTGTTTTTCTGGTTTTATTCAGTGAATATTGGGACTGAGGGTATGTGGGTACTATTATTGGATAGCCCCGGTTTTTCTATATATTTCATGTCTTGATAATATTTTTCATATTCTAATTTTTAAGGGGTCGATTCCTCATTCTTCAGTTACAAAAGATAGCTGTTTAATTTTGTTTTTTGTGTTTTACGGGCTAACCTTAAGTCTTAGGGTTAAGTACTTAGTACCATTGGATAGGGCTAATTTAGCTCTATATTTCATGTCTAAATGTTGTTATAGTGAAATTATGTGTTTTAAAGGTTTTAGTAGTTATAGCTAGTTTTTCTAAGTAGATTAGGTGTTTTTATTGGTTTTCTGGCTTCAGGGAGGCTGGGCGGCTTCAGGAGGCACCTCCGATGTTGGGCGGCCCGCCCACCTCTGTTTTAGAAGGTTGGAGAGCACTTCTGGAGGGTTTTTATTCAATTTGGCTGGTACAGGTGCCAAATTCGTTGGGGTGCATGGGCTCTTAGATAGTGGTCTGTGTGTACATAGTGAATATGTCAAGGTACACTTTTGTTCTAGAAGATTTGGTATGAAGTTTCTATGAGAATTTTAAGGATTTTAAATAAACTCTCAAAAATTTGTTAGGTATTTTCTAAATCTAAGTGATTTGTTACTCAAATATAAGAGGTAGGGTTTAAATATTGTTATAAGTTATTGATTAGAATTACACTCTTGTAACTACTAATGAGATAAGATATAAAAATAAGTATTGTGTTGTAAATAGTAATAATAAAGTAAGTTGGTAAAGAAATGAATAAAAAACAACCAAAAGAGAGGCCTTATATAGGCAAAGGAGGGACAAAGCACGGCAATAAAATTCTGAAAACAGTAGTATGAGAGAGAGAGAAAAAGAATATTCCAGAAGGAGTATTTTCAAATAATAAAGTTGTTCTAAAAAGAAGGCATCAAAAAGATGTATTTACAGAGTATGTCAGAAATACATCAATTTATTTAATATTTACTGTAGAAGTCAATTCTAAATAAGAAATTTGAGTTTTTGTATATATTTAATATTATTTGAATATTAAAATCTGATTTTAATTTAAAATCTATTTTTTAATATAAATCTTTATTTCTTCCAACCTGTCAAATGAGCACGGTGTTAGAGAAAAAATATAAGGGACAATTTTATATTTAATTTTAATTATTCATTTAATTTTATCATTCTGTGATTAGTTAATTTATTATAAGTAATTTTAATGTAACTAATTTATAATTAAATAATTAAAATGATAAGGTGTGGCTTCATCCAGTAAATAATTAATTATTTCACTGGGTAAGTCTAGTAGCCTGGCTGACACTCCCTCACTCTAAAAAAAACAATAAAAAAAATGCTATGATTTTTTCTTTTTATACTTTTTTAGTAGAGTAGGAAGATTAGATATCTCTTTCCCAGGTATCCAAGAATCATATTCAGATGATTTATTCTTGAATCTCAATAAGTATTCTGTACCTTTTTCAGCAGTGACTATTCTGTCATTTAGAATTTTTTCAATTTCTGCTGTTTCAGTGATTTCATTTGGGGTTTTCTTTGTTCTACCCCTCCTTTTTGGAAATAAATCACTATTGGATATGTAAGGTTTCAAAAGAGATATTTGAAAAACAGGATGTTTTCTGTCATAAGGAGAATACAGAATAACTTCAACTGCATTATCTTTAATATCTCTTCTGACAACAAATGGACCAACAAATGGATCTTTCAATTTGTTATTACCTTGTAAGTTGAAGTGGACTGTAGAAATCAACACTTCATCACCCTTTTTAAAAGTGTATTCTTTATGGGATTTGTCCCATCTTTTCTTCTCATATTCAAATGATTTTTCAATAAATTTTTGAGCATGATTTCTACTTTGTTTTTGCATTTGAAAAAATGATTTTACACCAGGATGTATATCCAATTTAGGTATTTTGTTATTGAGAATTTGGGCAGGAGTATTGAGAACATATCCAAGCCAGAGCTCAAAAGGCTTTCTTTGAGTAACAGAATGAACAGTGCTATTATAATCAAATTCTAACCCAGGAAGTAAGGTAACCCAATCATGAGTGAATCTGTCATTATCTTTATACTCAAGGCCAAAGGCACAATATCTTCTTATCATGTCCTCTAAAGTCTGAATCATTCTTTCAGCTAAACCATCAGTCTGAGAGTGATGGGCAGTAGAAAGTTTCAGATCACAACCATAAACATCCATCAGAGACATCCAAAATTCAGAAGTAAATTTAAGGTCTCTGTCAGAGATTATGGCTTTAGGAAAACCAGAAGTATTAAACATATGAGACCACCATAAGAAATCTAATTCTTTAGTGGAAACATCCTTGTGGGTAGGGATAAATTTACACATTTTTGTGAATCTTTCCACAATAACCCAACAAGAGTTATAACTGTCTTTACCAGCAATAGGTAATCCTGTTACAAAATCCATGTTTATTATTTTCCATGGAGCATCAGGAGGTTCAATATGTTGCATTAATCCTGCTCTTTTACCAGTTAATCTTTTTGATTTTTGGCAAGAATCACAAGATTCAACATATAATTTTGTGTCTTCAGACATATTAGCCCACCAAGCAGTGTTATTAATTCTGATAATTGTTTTGTCAAGATCAAAATGTCCAGCTAATATGTCATAATGACAAATTTTCAAGATGATTTCTTTCATAGAAGGAGGAATAACAATAACATTACTCAACTTTCTTCTATAATATAGATATCCTTCATCAATTGAAAATTTACCTTTTTCCAAAGCTTTTTCGTACTTTGGTGGAAGGGTTTTAATTAATGCTTGTATTGAAGCATTCTTTGGATCATTTAATATGGCGCATAACTTTTCCAAGTGAGTGTCCTTATCATATGATTCCAGAATAAGCTGTAATAGCTTTTCCTCCATATCAACCACATATATCCCATGTATATGAATAATTTCGTCCTCAGGATCATACGCAGGATTAGAGTGATTATTTGGCAAAGGTAACCTAGATAACATATCCACATTTGAGTGAACAATACCAGCACTATGAATAATTGTCATTCTCCCTCTGTACTCTTAAACAGCCAGCTTCCATCTGAAAATATGTCTGTTAGGTGTTTTCAAGTTTAAAAGGGATTTAAATGCACTGCAGTCAGTGACAAGTTCAAATTTCTGGTCATCTAGGTAATAATGAAGCATTTCTAGAGCCCATACTACAGCTAAACACTCTAATTGAGTAGCACCATATTTCAATTCACTATTTCTCAAGGTTCTTGAAATATAACAAATTACTACTTCTGAAACTTTATCATTTATCACTTGTTTTTGATGGAGGGCAGCACCAAGACCAATGAAACTGGCATCAGTGTACAAAACAAATGGTTGATTAAAGTCAGGTAAAGCAAGAATTGGTGCTGACATCAAACAGTGTTTCATAGTGTCAAAATCTCTTTGTATTTCACTATTCCAGACAAAAGTAACATCCTTTCTAGTTAATTGGGTAAGGGGTAAAGCTATGACTTGGTAATTTTTAATATACTGTCTATAGTATCCACACATTCCCAAAAAACTTTGGAGCTCTCTCACTGTTGTAGGAGCCTTCACCTGTTGTATGGCTGCCACTTTGTTCTGGTCAACACATATCTGTAAGCCTGAAACAACATGAGCAAGAACTTTTAAAGAAAGGAAACAAAATTTACATTTCTTCAAAGCAAGTGTCATATTTATTTCATCCATTTCTTGGAATACTTTACACAGGTGTTTAAGATGGTCCTCAAATGTTTTTGAGAGTATAATGATATCATCAATATAAACCATCATCCATCCTTCAATTATCTCATGATGGAATGTGTTATCCATTACTTTTTGGAAAACTGAAGGGGCATTTTTAGGGCCAAATGGCATCCTAATATACTTATAAATACCCATATGAGTGGCAATCATCAGAAAGTTCTGAGAATTTTTCTCAACAGGTACCTGGTGATATGCTTTATTACCATCTAAACAGCTGATATATTTAGCACCCTGTAAAGTAGCATGTATAGAGCTGATTCTAGGTAAAGGGTATATATCATCAACAGTATAAGTGTTTAGTGCTCTATAATCACCACATAACCTGGCTTTATCTTTCTCATAAGAAATTAGGACAGGTGAGATAACACAATATTTAGGTGTTTCAACTACCTTTTCAATTTTATTCATTTTTAAAAGGGTAGAGATATTGTCTTCAATATCTTTTCTCTTTGTGGGAGAAGCAAGATAAGGCTTCTTCTTTAAACTAGGTGGTATATCAGTTAATGGGCAAGACAATGAAAGTTTCATTTCCTCTTTAACTAATCCCAGTTCAGGTGACCCATGAGCAAAGGCCATAGGAAAAGATTTTATCAAGTTAATGATGGAATATTTATCGTCACCAGAAAGTTGTTCTCCAAAAGAAGCATTGTCAATTTCAGACATAAGGGCATGCATTTCCTTTGTAGATATTCCTTTATATTGAACCACAGAATTACATGTGTTCAATTCTGGTTTTACTAATTTTTTAGGGGAGGAAATCTTAAATTTTCTCTTCCCATTCATCCCCATTGTGAAACATTGGTTTGAAGGATCCAATTTTATGCCATACTTGGTTAAAATATCATTCCCTACAATAAACCAATTGCTCAAGTTATCATTTTATATGACAACAAAATCACAAATAGCTCTTACAAAACCATGGTTATATTTAAAAAACACTGTGGCTTTGTATTTCCCAATGGGGGACAAAACAGAGCCATACCCTCTCAAATTTTCAGAAATGATAGGCAACAGTTTAGATTTATAGTCTTGATCTACTGAAGCAAGTGCTCTTTCAGATACTACACTTCTTCCAGCTCCAGAATCAAGAACAAATTTAATGCTGGTTCCATTGATCAAGACTGGTGCCTTAAGAGGGGCAATAATAATTGAGCTATCCTCAATGTTCTTTATGATCTCAGCATCTTCAACTGTAGATAAATCATTATTATCAATGTCAATAGTATTTAAATAATGGATGTCCTCTTCCAGCATCAAGATTTCTTGTTGAGATTCATATGAAATATTGCTGGCACAATCACTTGATGTATCATCCAGTACCACTGTGTCATCAGCATGTTCCTCTGTTTGTTCTAAAAAATTTATCTTCTTGTCACAAACATGGCCTTTCTGCCAAGGCTTGTTGCACTTGAAGCAAGTGTTTGTTGCATACTTCTTTGGTGCAACAGGGGCAGAAGGTTTACCAACCTTTTCCAGAGGTTTTTGTTGGTAAGTGGAGGGTTTCTCCAAAGGGGTCCTAGGAATGAATCTTCTTGCATCATACTTATTGTTTAGAAGTATCTCATTGCAAGTATTAATGAAAGAAGAGGGTTCTTTGGAAAACTCAGTCCTAGCCACAATCAAGTCTCTCAGAGACATTGGTAATTTATAGAGGATCCTGTCCTTCCATAAATCAAACTCCATATTTGGGTCCATTGCCCTTAAGATTTTGACAAGTTTCATTAAAAACTCAATAGATTTATCAGTAGAAGAGCTATATCTAGTTTCCTTATACTGCCTTTGTTGAGCCATTCTGAACTTGGAGCCACCAAATTGTGCTTTAATTAATTTCTTCCAATCCTCCCATGAGTAGTCATTCCCATCCAGGAGAACAGATTCATACCACATCAGGGCAACATTAGTGAACAAAGAAATTTTCTTGGACACAATTTCTTCATCTGGGAGTTTGTAAGAATTTTTTAAGTTATCAATTCTGAAAATAAATTGTTGCCAATCTGAGGAAGAATCACCATCAAATGTTGGGTACTGGTCAAGTTTTGGCCAATTCTTTTGATTTGAAGGAGTCTCCTTAGTACTAGCTCGTTTCTGAGTAAGAAGCAGCTGCAATTTCTCTAATTGTGCTGAAATCTCCTTGTTTAATCCTTCTGTTACAGATCCTGGTGCATCATCAGTTTTTGATGGAACCTCAGTGTTATCAACAGGTATTTCTGGAGCTATTTTTACTTTAGATGAACTAGCCACAGGTACTATTTGAGAATCCTGCACTATATGTTCCTTCACAGAAATGTCAGAATATTTTTGGTCATTTAACAATGAGTTCAATTTTTCTTCAATTGTTGTTAGTCTTGTTTTCATTCTTGGAAGACTAGATAAACTCTCATTGATAGTTGCAAAAGATAATTGATTTTTATTTTGAAAAGATGACAAATGGTCATTCAATCTTTTCAGATTTATCTTATCTATCTCTACCTCCTGGCAACAGGCAGATACAGTATCTTTTAGTTTAGACAACTCATTTTTTATATTTTGCCATAAAGAAATTTTCTTTTCATGGGTTGCTTTGTAATGAGACAATTAATCAGATACTCTCTGTGATTCACTTCTTAATTCTTGATAACCCTGATCAGTTAACAAACTATTATATCTCTGAGTCAATTGCATATTGTTCATTATATGATTTTGTTTGGCAATAATATCTCTCAAGTGCTCATCATTAATTCTTGCTACATCTGGAGTGTTTCTCAATAAGGAAACTGAGTAACTTTCCAGACTCTCATAGAACTCAGGTTCAAGAGTTTCATCAATCACAGCCATATCAGGATTAATCATTGGGGTAGCAATTAAAAGTAAAGGATTTGATACATGAGTGATTTGTCTACTACTCCCAGCCTCTATAGGTCTCAAAGTTTCATCCTCCCTTCCTGATTTACCTGAAGGAACAGATTCAGCTACAAGAAAAGGCACTTGAGAATCAATAGAGGGACGTACCAGGGTTTGCTGGTATCACCATATTGGGCTTTCTTCTTCTTTTGCCTCCTTGATAAGGGTGGGGAGGAGTAGGGTTGACCTGGTTGGGCCTTGATGGACCTGCCTGAGGTAACTGATGCTGGTTTTGAGCCAGGTAATCCCACTGAGTGTTTAGCCAATCCCACTGCCACTTGGACACTTCAACCTTCTCTTGGGACTGGGAAGCCAATTGTTGTTGATCCCTGGGAGGAAGAGATTTCTTCTTCTCTTGGAGAAAAGTATCTGTTCTTCTCACCTTTTCTTCCAAAGCATCTACCCTTACCTTTAGTCCCAAGCTTTCTGTCCTTAACTCCTTTATGTGAGTAGACAGATTCTTTACCTGCTGAGACAATGGCATCTTTTTTATCCTGAAGCCTTTTGGAAACTCTTCTGGTGGGTTTATCATAGGCTTCTGATCCTGAGTTGAGTCCACTAGGATTTCTACTTCTTCCATCTCTACATCCTGTTTGTGGCAAGGATTTATTAGTTTGAGAAATTCTTCTTGTTAAAGGAGAACTTACTGAAGTAGGCTCATCATAATCAATTAAGTCTAGTTCTTCTTCACGTGAAGCAGAACCACTTTGGTCAGTCATTTTAAGATTTTACTGAAATGAAGAAAAGAGACAATAAGATTAATTAGTTTTTATTTTTGATTTTTTATATAAAAAAAGAATAAAATAAATAATAAAAAAATCTTTTTTCAGGATAAAAATCAACTTAAATAAAATTAATTTATTAATAAAAAAATTTAAAACCAGGATTATAATATAATCAACTGTAGAAATAAATTAGAATTTTTTTTAATAATTTTTAATTATTTATTTTCAGGATTTAAATCAACTAATTAATTACTAGGACTTATTGTCAACTGAAGTAATCAAATATGAAACTTTATTAATTTTACAAAATTTTATTAAACTGATAACTTAACTACCAGGACTTAATGTCAGCTGAAGTAATTAAATATAAATTTTTATTTTAAAATTTTCTTAAGCTTGATCACTTAATTACCAGGACTTAATGTCAACTGAAATAATTAAATGTGAGTTTTATTAATTAAAATATTTATTGAATTACCAGGACTCAAAGTCAACTGAAGTAATTAAATATTAATTATATATTAATTAAAAATATTATTGTCAGGACAATTTGTCAACTGGAACAATTAAATTAATCAGGACAAATGTCAACTGAAAAATTATAATAAATAATATTAAAATATAATTAATTTATTACCTCTGGGACTAAGAACACTTATTGCTCTATTATGGTCTACCAGGAAAAATAAAAAATAAATATAATAATAGGGGGTGTCAGTTCTGGCAAATCCGCACTTACAAATCCACACTTAAATTTGACCAAATCCGCACTTAAATAAGTGCGGATTTCCAAAACACACTAGCCCCAATACTGGTGGATTTCAAAATGAAATAAGTCACTTATTTCACTCAAATCCGCACTTTCTCAACCAAAAGTGCTGATTTCACCATCAAGTCCCATTTCACTGATTTGTCAGCATCATCCCATTCATACGCAGCACTCCGCAGAATAACACTTCATAACTCAAAACATCGTACATCACTTACATCTTCATATCATATCATATAAGAGTCATGCCTTCCTCACTTTCAAATCGTGATAAATTACATAAAGCAATGACTTTCATGGCGCTTGAACTGCTCTTGGACTCTGATTCCGATTCTGATCTAGAAGAAGATTTTGTCGTTTTATCAAAAATGGCCAGGAAACGTTACCTTCTTCCCAGAAAGCCTCAAGTACTTCATACCCCCAAGTACACCATCCAAACACTTCTTAACCTATCTACACCCAGTTTTAGACAGCTGTTCAGGACTTCTCAGGAATGTTTCCTTAAATTGCTTGAGCTTATTCAGGATCATCCCATATTTCACAATAATTCTCAAAAAGAACAACGACATCCTTCAATTCAATTGGCCATCACACTATGTCGTTTGGGTTCAAATGGTAATGGAGCCGCTTTGAAACGTTTAGAAAATGTCTTTGATTTAGGGTATGGTTCAGTTAACACTTATACCAAACGATGTATCACTGCCATCAACTCCTTGGAATCTCAACTTCTCACCTGGCCAACAAAAGAAGAGCGACTTGAATCATCTCAGGTTATGCAAGCAGAGGGCTTTCCAGGATGTATTGGTTTTGTTGATGGTACTACTATTCCTTTGAGCCAGAAACCTGCTCAAGGTGGAAACAATTACTTTGACAGTAAAAAGAGGTAGATTATTTTTAACTCCTTTCATCCTCCTTTAAACTAACACAAACAAATATATCTTCTATGTGACGTAAACAAAAAATTTATATCATTCTTCGCTGGCTATCCTGGCTCATGTCATGACTCCTACGTCTTCCAAAGAATGCATATTTCAAATGAACCTGAAAAATTCTTTGATGAAAATCAGTATCTTCTTGCAGATTCTGCTTATGTGAATGGAAAGTATGTACTTCCTGCTTTTCGGGGAGCAGCTTCAGAAGACAGTCAAAATGCCAAATTCAACAATCATTTGGCAAAGTCAAGAGTCCGTATTGAACATTCTATTGGAATCTTGAAAGGCCGTTTTTCTAGTTTAAGGGAATTAAGAAGTCCTCTTAGAAATAAATCTGAAATGGAGGCGGTGATCAACCGGATTCTGTGTTGCACTATACTTCATAACCTACTTGCTGACCTCAAAGATCAATGGTTAGAGCTGTATGAAGATGAACAAGTTGATTCACCTCCGACTATATCCAACACTTCTATTTCTCAATCAACTAGTATAAGGGCGAAAATCCTTCCAATAACACTCCAACATTTCTCAACGCAATTTTAATTTTTTTCTCTTTCTCTTCAAATTATCAATTTGCATGTATTATTCACTGAGAATGGTAAATTTTTTTGCATATTTTTTTGGTTTTTGAATTTGCTGTTAAAGTCTTATTTTTTTTTCTCTCTGTGTTTTCTTTCATCAACTCAACATGAAATCGCATATTTTCAGCAAACGCATATTTTTTTAGTCACTCAAAGGTTGGGAAAGAGTTGGAAGGGAAGATTAAGGGTTCCGAGGCATTTTAAATGAAGAAAAGGGTCTGGGAGAGGTTGAGAGGGGTGAAATGGGGATCAAAAGAGGATGGGATACAATGGGGCTGTGAGGATAGCGAAAGGCATGGGGAGGGAAGACAAGCATGTGTTGATAGAATTGAAAGGGATGGAGATTGGTGCAAACAGAGTGTGAAAATAGGAGGATGAACTCTGTTCTTCGGGCGAAGAACAGAGTTCACTTCCATAAAATATTAGCTGAAACATAGTTTTCAATTCTGTAAAAACAGTTGTAAGTAATAGAAAAAGTCACTGATTTTTTTTATATGTAATCCTTGCTTTACGAGGAGACTTTTGTGACGAAGCAGATTTTTGAGTTACCCTTTGAGATTTGGAATGTCTGGGAGGCATTATGAAACTGGCACATAACAAGAAAAAAGATTAAAAAGTAGAAGAAATAAGTAAAAAAGAATGTAAACATGCCTGGTCAAAATATTGAAAATGTTGGAGATTGGTGCAAACAGAATGTGAAAATAGGAGGATGAACTCTGTTCTTCGGGCAAAGAACAGAGTTCACTTACATAAAATATTAGCTGAAACATAGTTTTCAATTCTGTAAAAACAGTTGTAAGTAATAGAAAATGTCACTGATTTTTTTTATATGTAATCGTTGCTTTACGAGGAGACTTTTGTGACGAAGCAGATTTTTGAGTTACCCTTTGAGATTTGGAATGTCTGGGAGGCATTATGAAACTGGCACATAACAAGAAAAAAGATTAAAAAGTAGAAGAAATAAGTAAAAAAGAATGTAAACATGCCTGGTCAAAATATTGAAAATGTCAGGAAGGGGTGTGTGCCGAGGATTGATGGGTAGGTAGCGAGGAAGGTCAGTGTGTCACATGTGACAGGGATGGGGTAAGAAAGGAAGGGATGTTTTGTGGCCAAAATGTGGTTGTGAAAAAAAACGGGAAAAAAGTGCTGATTTGAGGTCATAACTGACACCCTTTTTTGAAATAAGTGACTTTTTTGCAAAATTTAAGTGCTGATTTGGTTTGAAATCCGCACTTAATTTAAGTGCGGATTTGCCAGAACTGACACCCCCTAATAAAAATATAGTCCAATTACCAGACACCTCCGCCTGAAAAATGAGCAAATTAATGCCAATTACAGAGTGCTGAGTAAAAGGAAATACGTAGCAAATGAAGAGTGAAGAGTAACCCACAAATATTAATAACAATAATTACCACGATATATACAACGTTTAGTCAGTATATGAACTTAATTTTTGGAGCGCGGTTCAATTCCCATTCGCAGCAAAAATTTTTGTCACGTGACGTATGACGTTCGTCGTTTTCTCGCTTTCTCGTCCTTTACAGGTACTTTGCACACCGATGGTCCCCTCGATTACGCCTCAAATATTGTTGCGCCATTGATAATTCGGAAAGGCCTCAATTGTCAAGGTACGCTTTTGGTCTAGAAGATTTGGTATGAAGTTTCTATGAGAATTTTAAGGATTTTAAATAAACTCTCAAAAATTTGTTAGGTATTTTCTTAATCTAAGTGATTTGTTACTCAAATATAAGAGGTAGGGTTTAAATATTGTTATAAGTTATTGATTAGAATTACGCTCTTGTAACTACTAATGAGATAAGATATAAAAATAAGTATTGTGTTGTAAATAGTAATAATAAAGTAAGTTGGTAAAGAAACACTACGCAATATAGGGGGTGGACTTGCTAGCAAGTCCTCAACCTGAACTCAGATGGAACTCAGATGGAACTCAGACTGAACTCAGACTGAACCCATACTGAACTCTACTTGAACACCCACCTAAAACTGTTCTGCTGAGTGGTGTTCATCCCTGATTGTATGGTTCCTTTATCAATAGCTCAATGTGTGTTCAATCTATGGTGAGTTTGGGTCCAAGGTTGCGGACTTGCTAGCAAGTCCGCCCCCCATATTGTGTGGTGAAATGAATAAAAAACAACCAAAAGAGAGGCCTTATATAGGCAAAGGAGGGACAAATCATGGCAATAAAATTCTGAAAACAGTAGTATGAGAGAGAGAGAAAAAGAATATTTCAGAAGGAGTATTTTCAAATAATAAAGTTGTTCTAAAAAGAAGGCATCAAAAAGATGTATTTACAGAGTATGTCAGAAATACATCAATTTATTTAATATTTACTGTAGAAGTCAATTCTAAATAAGAAATTTGAGTTTTTGTATATATTTAATATTATTTGAATATTAAAATCTGATTTTAATTTAAAATATATTTTTTAATATAAATCTTTATTTCTTCCAACCTGTCAAATGAGCACGGTGTTAGAGAAAAAATATAAGGGACAATTTTATATTTAATTTTTATTATTCATTTAATTTTATCATTCTGTAATTAGTTAATTTATTATAAGTAATTTTAATGTAACTAATTTATAATTAAATAATTAAAATGATAAGGTGCGGCTTCATCCAGTAAATAATTAATTATTTCACTGGGTAAGTCTAGAAGCCTGGATGACAGAATAAGACAGTTTGGGGCAACTTTAATTATCATACAACCATCCGGAGGTGGTATCCTTGTTCCTCACTCAGTTTTCACTGTTTTTTGGACACAATTTGCTGTGTTTGTTGCAAGGTTAGTTCTTCATTTAACTCAACTTTAGCAACAGGTTCTCTGGTATAGTCTTGCAAGCTATATCATGTATTATTGCTGTCTCTGGTGTGGATTTGCAGCCTACATCAAGTATCTTTGCTTTCTCTGGTGTGGACATTGGTCTACATTTCATTTCTTTGGTCTGGTAGTCTGTCTGGTGACTACTTTCCTGGCTCATCAAGCAGTCAAGTGTATTGAAAAAGGGGCTTTTTCAAACAGGAACCAACTTACTTTAGCAAGTAAATCTCACTCTATTTTTCTAAAGGGACAGGGGATTTTCTCTCTGGTTTTTCTCCAACTCCCTTGGTCAAGGCCTATAGCTAGTACTATAGGATTGTCTACAAAGTGACTGATGACGTTTGTGCATTTTGTTGTCCACTTTGTCCTTATAGGTACCTCAATGGCAATGGTCCCACTGTCTCCGGCCTCAAGATATCAATGCCCCATTGACAATTCGGAAAGGGTCCCAACTGTCAATGGGTCTCTTGGTCTAGAAGATTTATCTGGAGGTTCTACAAGGATTCTAAGTGGATTATTGGAATTTCAAAGGCAATGGTACATATTTCTTTATCTTTTATTTATTTTACTCAAATATAAGAGATGAGAAGTTTTAATTATTATTATAAATTAATGAGATAGTATTAAAAAGATTTAATTACTACAAATAATTTCAGATAGCAATAAATATTTAAATTAAATAAATGTTTTTATAAAATGTAAGTAAGTAAGGAATTATTCAAAAACAACCAGAAAGGAAGGCCTTATATAGGCAAAGGAGAGACAAGGCATGGTGTTAAAATCTTAAATACAGTAGTCTGAGAGAAGAAAAAAATATTCCAGAAAAATATTTCCAATTTTATAAGTTTGTTCCAAAAAGGTTTTAGAAAAGAGTATTTACTGTATATGAAAGAAGTAAATTAATGTATTTAAAATTTACTGTAAATTTCAATTTTAAATAAGTAATTTGAATTTTTTGTAGGTAGTTAATTTTATTTGAATATTAAATTTTTATTTTAATTTATTTTAGTATTAATTTCTATTTCTTTTAACCTGTCATGGTGCACGGTGTTAGACAATAGAAATATAAGGGACAATTAATATTAATTTTAATTCTTCACTAACTTTACCATTTTGTAATTAGTTAATTTGTTATAGGTAAATTTAATGTAAATAAATTATAATTAATAAATTTAAAATAATAAGGTGCGGCTTATCCAAGTAAATAATTAATTATTTTACTGGGTAAGTCTAGCAGCCTAGCTGACAGAAATTTTAAATTTTTTTTTCTATTCACTCCTTACTTATTAATTAAAATGTCTTAACATTTTTTTTATTGTTTTTTTTGCGTGAGGGAGTGTCAGCCTAGCTATCTCCAGGACTAAATAATTCTTATGTTTAAAGTAAGATAACCTTAATTACATTAACCTTATTACTTAAAAATAAGGTTAAAATACTTATATATATGATTATAATACACATATATATAATTATTATACTTTTATATGACTTATAGTAGTTTAAATAGCTTATCCATTGCCTAATAATACTTATTAAGGTGTTAATGGAGTCATAATATACTTATCCTAAGTGATATTAAGTAATTATAGACATACATAAGCTTATATGTATACGTAAACCTCATATACAGTGAAATATGTAGTTATATTATGTATATTTAGGTCTATAAGTGGGTTTTAACCTCTTAATAGCCTATAACCTTTATTTTTCCGCTTATTTTAGGTCATATGGATGTATCTAGCGGACTTACAACACCTACACAAGCATATACACCTATTTCTGGCGCATATATCCAGTTTGGACAACTTAATCTGCTTCCTTGGACGGATTTTCACAGATTTATGAGTTGGGATATGGTTACTGGATTAATGTGGATGATTGGGGATGTTATCGGGAGCTTGGAAAGATAATTTGGCTCCTTTATATGCCTTGGGTTTCATTTTATCCTCTTTGGATGAGTTATTTTACCTGATTCTTTATGGTATCTGCTTTTATCAGTCTATTCTTGCCAGTGTATCACGGATATAAGTATGATTTATAAGTCTTTATTAATGGTCCTACTACTTATTTATAAATGATTTAGTTATTAAACCTCAGGGGAAGACTAATAAAATAGTTATACTCAAATAAAATTCACAATACTTGGATTTAAATGTGTGCTGGTGGTGGAAAATAGATAAATAGAATATAGTTATAGCTTATATAATGATAATATCAATTTATAAAATATTTATAATATATTTCTAAATGATGATAATTGTGTTTAAGTGATTTATTGAATTGTAGTAAGTAAGTGATGTCTAATAACCTTAAAAATCCTCCCTTACTTATACCAAAATCTACTGAGTGCACAGACCTTCAATCCAGATGATGTCACTGTTATCCCCAGAAATTTCAGCACTGTGAGGGGCCATCACCTCCCCATGGCATCCACTTCAAGAAGATTCAACACCCAGACCTCCAGTAAGGACCCTCCATCACAATTAATGACAACACAGATTCATACTATAAATAGAAAATCCAGATACAAGCCGATACCATAAAGAAACAGGTAAAATAACTAATCCAAAAGGAATAAAATAAAACCCAAAGCACATAGAAGAAAAAAATTAAATTTACACTCCCTGAATAACATCCCGAAGCATCCATATTAACCCAGAAATGACCTCTCAACCCATAAATATGTGAATATCCATCCAAGGAAACAGATTAAGTTGTCCAAAATGAGTGCATGCACCTGAAATAGATGTATATGCTTCTGTAGGCGTTGTAAATCCTCTGAATACATCAATATGACCTAAAAAAACAGAAAAACAAAGGTTATAGGCTATTATAAGGCTAAAACCCACTTATAGACCTAAATATACATAATATACTGCATATTTCACTGAATATGAGATTTATGTATACATATAAGCTTATGTATGTCAATAATTACTTAATATCACTTAAGATAAATAAATTATGATTCCATTAACACCTTAATAAAGATTATTAGGCTATGGATAAGCTATTTAAACTACTATGAGTTATACAATAGTGTAATAATTTTATATATATGTATTATAGCATATATATAAGTGTTTTAACCTTATTTTTAAGATATAAGCTTAATGTACTTAAGGTTATCTTATTTTAAACATAAGAATTACTCAGTTCTGGAGATACCTAGGCTGACAATTCTTGTTGTGGCATGGGTCTGTGGTATCATTAATTGTGATGGAGGGTCCTTACTGGAGGTCTGGGTGTTGAAACTGCTTGAAGTGGATGCCATAGGGAGGTGATGGGCCCTCAAAGTGCTGTAATTGCCGGTGATAGCAGTGACATCATCTGGATTGAAGTTCTGTGCTCTCCAGTGGATTTTGGTATATGTAAGGGGGGATTTGACAGGTTATTGGACATCACTTACTTACTACACATCAAATAAAAACTATAACACAATTATTATCATATATAAATATATTATAAAGCCTTGATAAAATGATGTTATCTTTATATAACTATAACTATATTTTATTATTCTATTTTCCACCACTAGCACACATGAAATCCAAGTATTGTGAGTTTACATTGAGAATAACTAGTTTATTAGTCTTTTCCTGAGATTTAATCACTAAATCATTTATAAATAAGTAGTTGAACCATTAATATTTACTATTAAATCATACTTATATGCTAGCATAAAATGACAGTGCTCAATGACGGGTTAAGAGAAATAAAAATTAATATTAATATAAAAAATTAAAATTAAATTGAAATAAAATTCAATATTCAAATTAAAAATAAATTTATACAAAAAATACAAATTAATTATTTAGAATTTAAATTTATAGTAATTTTTGAATAAACTAATTTACTTTTGTCATATACGGTAAATACACTTTTCTGACACCTTCTTTTTAGAACCACCTTATTATTTGAAACTGTTTTTCTGGAATATTCATTTTCTTCTATCATACTACTGTATTTAAAATTTCAACTCTTTTATTTGTCTCTCCTTTGCCTATATAAGGCCTGCCTTTCTGGTTGTTTAGGATCATCCTTTTACTTAATTAGTATTTTATTAAACCAATTTAGTACAATCATATATTTATTACTACTTATTGTTTTTAGTATTTACTTACAGTAATTCAAAATCATTAATTATAATAACTATAAATTTTTTTACCTCTTTCAATTGAGTAAAGCAAATAAAAGATAAAATATACATACTTTAACTCTGAAACCACACAATCCACCTATCACTGCCATTGGAACTGCGTTAAAAATATTCTAGGCAAAAAGAACCCTTCAAAACTTGAGGCCCTTTCCAAAATTGTCAATGGCGCATTGATATCTTGAAGCCAGACACCAAAAGACCATTGGCAATGAGGTACCAGAAGGACAAGTATACAACAAAAACGACAAACATCATTGACCATGTGAGTTATTTTTTTTGCTGTAACTGGGAATCAAACCACGCTCCAAAATTTAGGTTCATATATTGACAATTGTCATATATATTTGTGGTAATTATATTGATTACTAGTTGTGGGTCATTTTGCACATTTCATTGTCCACGTATATCTTTTTTACTCAGCACTCTGTAAGTGGCATTAACTTGCTCATTTTACAGGTGGAGGTGCCTAGTAAATAAATAATAGGGGGTATCAATGTTCAGGGATCCGCAATTAGGGATCAGGAATTTTTTTTCCCGGGATCAGACATTATTAATTGCGGAAGATTCTAATCCACTAGCCCCAGGGCTAGTGGATAAGAAATCCACGATAATGCATTATCCCGCCTCTTATACCCCAATTTCCATTCCTAATTCCTGATCCCAAACTCAACTCATCCATGATGGATTTGCAAGAAAGTCACATGACTCATAATTGCTGATGCCATCCTTAAGTCTTTCCTCACTCTATGCTACTTAATTTTGGTGGTGAACACTTAAGTTTTTTTTCTATCTACACACCCCAACTGCACATTTGGCGGTGAATTCCCACTTCCCTCATCACTTAACCCTTCCACCGGCAACAATGAAACACCTCTCTACTAGGAAGCTACTTCACTCAACAATGAATGCTATTACTTTTCTTTTAGTTCTTTACTATAAATCTGACTCTGATTTGGAAGATGCTTTAGCTTATATGTGTTTTCTTTCCAAAAAGTGTTACATCATCACCAGGGGGCCAAATCTTTATCATGATCCCCGATATGATCTGGCCTCCATCCTCAACATTCCTCATTTAAACTTCACACAACTTTTTAGAACTTCTCCCGATTCTTTCTTCAAAATTTATCAACTCATCTCCAATCATCCTATCTTCCATAAAAATTCTCATAACAAACAGCGTAATCCTGCCATCCAACTTGCTGTTGCTCTATGTCACTTTGGCTCAAATGGAAATGGTGCTGCCGTAAGACGTTTGGATATTCTCTTTAACATAGGATATGGTACCGTGATATTATACACCAAGCGCTGTATGATTGCTATCCTTTCCCTAAAGTCTCAAACTCTTGCTTGGCCAACTCCAGAACAGCGACTTGAATCCTCTCAAGTAATGCAAGCTGAAGGTTTCCCTGGCTGTATAGGTTTTGTTGATGGCACAACCATCCCTTTGAGTCAAAAGCCTGCTCAAGATGGCAACCATTATTTTGATCGCAAAAAAAGGTTTCTTCAAAATCTCCTCCAAGTTCTCATCTTTCACAATCTAACTTTTTATCTTCTTTCTAGATACTCTATTGCCGTTCAACTTGTATGCGATGTCAATAAAAAATTTATTGCATTTTCACAGTGGCTGCCCTGGATCATGTCATGACTCTTCCGTCTTCCAAAGAATGAGGATTTCTCAATCCCCTGACTCATACTTTGATGAATCTCAGTACCTACTTGCAGACTCAGCATATGCAAGTGGAAAGTACATTATACCTGCTTTCCGTGGTGCAAATTCAGAAAATGACCCCAAAACTAAATTTAATTATCACCTTGCACAATCAAGAGTACAAATTGAACATACTATAGGTATTTTAAAGGGACAATTTTCTAGTCTTCGGGAGCTCAGAATCCAATTTCAAAAAAAATTGGAGATCAAAACTGCAAATCATTGGATCTTGACTTGCGTAATACTCCACAATATTCTAGCTGATTTAAAGGATGAGTGGAATGATCTTTATGAAGAAGAGGATCCTGAACAACCACTGGCACTCCCCTCCCTTGATTCACAAATCATTCAATCAACCGGCATACGCCCCATTATAATGCCAATTACTCTCCAACATTTCTCTTCACCCTTTTAATTTTTAATTTTTATGTTTTCATACTTTCCAAATGTCCTCTTTGTGTACTTTAATCACTTGGTTTTGTATTTTGGTTTGTTGCATATTCATTTTTTTTTTTGAATTTACGGTGAATATCTTTTTTTTGGATGGCTCATTGGTTTTCTTTCACCAGCTCAACATGAAATTGCATATTTTGTCAGTGATTTTTTTTTTCATTCATCCCTCATATCCTTTTCCTATTCTCCTCCAATATCCCTCAAACAATTTGGTTTCATTCATTTTGTCATCTCATCTCTCCAGGTAAGTCATTTTTTTCTTTTTTTTTGATTTTTTGATTACTAATTATAATTTTTTTTGTTTTTTTCTGTTTATTTTATTTTTTTTATCTAAATTTTTTTTGTAAGTGGTTATTTTGGATTTCAATGGTATAATTAACCTTTTTTTCTCTCCCTCTTTACTTTATTTTTTAGCTCCATCACCCTACTCTTCATCCCTCCTTGGCATTGTCATTATCCCCCCTTTCCCTTATTTCACTTTTTTTTGGCTCCATTTCATTGAAACACATACATTGCACATTCTTTATGCATTTCACTTACTCCATATTCAATTTCCCCACAATTCCAACATCAATCTTTCTCACTCTATTTTTCCTACTTTTCAATCAAGGTAAGTTTCATCTCCTTTTTTTCATGCCTATATGATATCTCATTCCTTTTATGAAAACTTCATACTTAAATATATGTATGACTCTTATCTGGATAACAGTGAACTTATAAAACTCCTTTTGATCTCATCTTCATTACCACTTTTCAAGTTTTTGTAAAATTTTGAAAATCAGACTCGGAATTAGGGTTAGGTTTATTCAAATCTAATGTTCCTTTTACTGAAGATTCTACTGAAGGCTACCTTTCATTTCCTGCAAACAGATTTGAATTTGATTCAGTGGTTGCTGAGATATTGACCGTTAAAGTTGAGCCTTTTTTTTCCCAATTTAAATTTTTATTTCATTTTTTATGTAACAAATTAGGGTTAGGTTTATTTAAATCGCATGTCCTTTAACTGAAGATTCTACTAAAGCATATCTTTCATTTTCCACAAACAGGTTTGAATTAGGTTCAGTGGTTGCTGAGATTTTGACCTTTGAAGTTGAGCCTTTTTTCCAAATTTCACTTGTCTTATTTCACATTTTTATATTGCATATTTAGAGGATAAGGATTCTGAAACTCTTATATGATTATTATCTAGGCATTTCAATTATATAGGCATATATTCGTTGGTCAAGAATATCACTAAAGCTCAAAAAGATGAAGATTTTCGCTTATGGGACACTCTACCTTCCTTTGACTCTTTTCTTGCTTTTCAACTCAACAAGCTCCGTAATAAAGCATTTGAAAAAAATCATGAACTTGCAACCAAAGTTGGAATACCAAATTGGTGTGACTCCGAATTGGAAGATATCAGCCACGAATATCTTTTATTTTCTAATGTTATTATCACTCATTCTGGATTCCACAATAGGATTCATATCGATAGGAATGATGCCAATTTTCTTACTTTTGGAATATTCTCATATATCAATCCGATAACTGGCCACCCAATACCATCTCCAGCTAAAATCAAAGGACATGGTTTATATTTTCCAGACCACCGGTGCATCATTGATTTTGGTTTGGGAAATGGTATCATCGAAACTATTTGGAATTCTTCTAAGGATAATCATCAAACGACCAAAGCTCCTCCTGGTTTGGAATCCTGTCAAGATTTCACTCATTTTGGTTGCATTTCAAATCAGTAATAAGTTGATACAAAGAATCAATAAGGTAAAGAAAGAAGGTAAAGTTATTCGATTTAAAAAAACTTTATCTAGATCCAAAAAGTATGGGGATTAGAGTTGTCATCGAAAATTTTATATTTTTTCATAAATTTTTAATAAATATTTTTTATATATCAATTTTCTCAAGTAATGTGATGAGCCATTGACCTTGTGTTGTATAACAGGTAATCATGATAACATTTATTTGTTTCATGGGGTTCCTCTTGCCTATACCTGTGGAAAGTCCCAAACTTTTGTTTCTCGACTTGGTCTGCATTTTGGCTTGAGGGATTGTCATTACTTTAAACTAGGGAAATTGATATATATTAGATATTTATTTAATAATTTATGTAATTATATTAAATTTAGATGACTTCCACCCCTTACTTCAATAAAATGCAGGGGGGGGTATTGCCAAATTTTCAAATCTGACATGTGAAATTGATGACTTAGAAAAATTTTGGTGATACCCACCCCTTGCTTCAATAAAATGCAGGGGAGAGTATTGCCAATTTTTTTAAACAGATATAGAATTTTTTTGACTTGTAAATATTTTTGTGATACCCGTCCCTTACTTCAATAAAATCCATGGGGGGTTGTGCCAAAATTTCTTATAAGACTTGTGAAATTCTTGACATGTAAGAATTTTTGGGATACCGGTAAAATGCAGGGGGTAGTAAAGCCAAATTTTCATATAAAACTTTCAAGATTCATGACATGAAAGAATTTTTGTGATACCCACCCCTTACTTCAAAAAAATCCAGGGGTAGGGGATTGTCAAATTTTCAAAGGAGACTTGAAAATTTTATTTAAAAAAAGAATATTTAACATTAAAATACAATATTTCAAGAAATACAGAAAATAATTTTAAAATTTATGTACAAATAAATATGAACACATGAAGTGAGAAAGAAATAAAAGAAACTAGTCAAAAAAAAATTTCATTAAACGTTCTATTTCTTCAACAGATTTGTTTGCTTTAATGCATTCGATCAAGAAATTTTTCTTTTTACAACTTTCTTGGAGATCATGCTTATACTTCATCTGTTCCATTAAGTTTTGATGCTCGAGTGTTTTTTCCTTATTTTTGGATTTTTCAATACTAAGAGTTAACTCAAACTTCTTCTCCTCCAAATCATGGGCCCTACCATCCTTCCGTAAAGAGAGCTCATACTTCCTCTCTTCCAAATCTTGTACTCTGTCATCCCTCCTTAAAGAGAGCTCGTATTTCTTTTTTTCAAAGCTCAGAGTCTCTTTAGCAATTTCCACTTGTTCTAGAGTGAGAATAAAAATTAACATAAAGTAGAAGAAAAGCAGAGTAAAGTAATAAGAGGTATGATATCACTTACCAGCATCACGTTTCTCTAAAAACTGTTCCATCGAAGAAAAAGGTGTTTGTGATGAAGTATCACTTTTTCGTCTTCTTTGGGAGAGGAAATTTAGGCTAGTTGAAGCCCTTCTCTTTTTGTTCAACGTAGCATTTTCCTCCTCATCATTGTCACTAGCTTCAGACTCAGTTGATTGAGGATCCTGGGTTTTTTCATCAGCCTTTTAAGAAATAAGAAAAAGATAAGTAAATAAAAAATAGAGTTGATAAGATAAAAGAAAAAAGAAACAGACCTGAGTTAGATTTGGTTGGGTTAAATCACCTATAGGAACTACAGAAAAGCTATTTAGATATGTCTCATTCAAATGAGGGGAGGCTTGAGTGGAGGAAGAGGATGGGAAAAGATTTGCTTCGATATCATGTTCGGAGATAGGATCTTCTCCATCCAACATGTTTACAGGATTAACATCAGCTCGCTCTCCAAAAATTGCATCCATCTCTTTAAAGTAAGGACATAAAGAATCAAGTTTATCATCTATGGATTTTATGCCCTTAGTTATATCATTGTCATTAATCCCAAAACCAGTGGAAGATGAAAGAGCCTTTGCCTTCTTGTATTTTGCTCGGTAATTCTTGAAGCGTTCAGACATCTGTTTAGGCAAAAGATCAATCCTTCCCTTGGTCTTATTGCGTAATTCATTTGCCATTAGAAGATAGCCATTAACTTTTGACGCGGGGGGCCATCCTACTTTAGTGGCATACTCAGTACCAAAACAAGAATCATAGTTAGATTTGGTTTTCAGCCAGTTGATAAGAATGAGATGTTCATCTTTTTTTAATTGAACAATCTTTGATTTCTCAGCTGAGCGGGGGAAAGAGGAAGTAGTGGGAATTGAAGAACAACTGGTTGATGGCTGCCTTTGAGAAGATCTAGGATGACGAGGCATGTTATTATAAATGAAGATTAAAAGGAGCAGAAACAAGCAGATGAGATAGCCAGATGAAAAGGAGAAGAATCAAATAGATGAAATGGGGAGAAATTCTGAGCGGATAGAATGAACAGGATGGGATGAGAATGGAAGTGCGCAGCAAGGTGGAAGGCTGGGATATCCAGAAAGTTGTCCAAGATGTGGTTATGGAAAATTGAGTAAAAAAATGTCGGATAAGAGGTGAACATTGACACGTAAAGTGTCTAATAACCCAATTATTAGCAAAAATAATTGCGGGAGATAATTGGGGTATGCAGATTATTTTCCGCAATTAATTTAATTGCGGATCGGTCAACATTGATACCCCCTAATATATTTTTCTCCTAGTTGGAAAAGATAGAACTATATTGTTATTAGTCCTAGAAGTGATTTAAAAAATTAAATTAATTATATTAATTTTTTTTTAATTATTTCATTTGCCTTCTGTCCTGATAATTTAAATTTTATATTATTGTTTCAGTTGAAAAATTTTCCTGGCAGTAAATTAATAATATTAAAAATTAATTAAGTTAATTATATTAAATTATTTCAGTTTAAATTAAGTCCTGGTAATTAAAATTATTTCAGTTGACAATAAGTCCTGGTAATTAAATTATTTCAGTTGACATTAAGTCCTGGTATTAAAATTATTTTCAGTTCACATTAAATCCTGGTAATTAAATTCTTCAGTTGACTTCTACTCCTGATAGTTATCAAAATATTACAAATTAATAAATTATTTTATTATTTCAGTTGATTTATTTTAAATCCTGGTTATAAAATTATCTTAAAATTAATCAATAAAAATTGTGATTATTATTTCAGTTGATTTTTTGTCCTGATAAACATTATATTTTAATTATTCAAGTTGATTACCAAAATGATGATAATAACTTATATAATAAAAAAAATTTCTCCTTATTTTTTTTAAAATAAAGTAAAAATAATAACTGGTTAAATTTTAATATTTCTTTCTCTAAGTTCAGGTTAATTACAACTATGACTGATAAAGTTGCTTCTGCTGGCCGTGATAAGGAACTTGATATAATTGATTATGATGAAGCTTCTTCTGTAATTTATTCTTTGACTACAAAACTGGCTCAAATTAATCAATTACTGGACCAATCAGGTTGTAGAAATTCAGGAGATGGAAATATTAGTGGAGACAACTGCTCAAGATCAAAAGCCTTCTATCGACCCCCTATAAGAGCTTCTAAAAGGCTTCAAAATAAAAAAGATGCCCTTTAATCAGCAAGTCAAAAATCTCTCCACTCACATCAAGGAGTTGAGGTCAGAAAACCTCAAGCTGAGGTCAAACACAGACTCTCTAGAAGAAAAGGTAAGAAAAATAGAGTCCTTCCATCAAGAGAAGAGGAAACCTCCTCCTCCAAAAGCCCTTCCACAATTGACCCCCCAGAAACAAGAAAAGGTGGAAGTCTCAAGGTGGCAGGGGGACTGGCTGAACACCCAGTGGGATTATTTGTCCCAACAACAACAGCAACTAGTACCTCAGGCAGGTCCTTCAAGAACCAATCAGTTCAGCCCCACACCTCCTCACCCCTACCAAGGAGGAAGAAAGAGAAAAAACAATCACATTCAATTATTTCCCAAGCCATGGTAAGCCCTCTATTGAATCTCAAGTACCATTTCTTGTAACTGATTCAGTTCCTTCAGGTAATTCTGGAAGAGGAGATGAGGCTGAAAGACCAGTAGAGGCTGAGAATAGTAGACAAATTGCTCAATATTCTAATGTATCTAATCCTTTGGTTTTTATTGCTACTTCAATGCTAAATCCGGATATGGCTATTATTGATGAGACACTTTATCCTGAGTTTTATGAGAATCTGGAAAGTTATTCTGTTTCACTATTGAGAAATAGTCCAGATGTAGCTAACATTAATGATGAATATTTGAGGGAATATTATTGCTAAACAAAATCATATAATGAACAACATGCAATTGACTCAGAAATATAATAGTTTGTTAAATGAAAAGGGTTATCAAGAATTGAGGAGTGAGTTACAGAGAGCTTCTTATGATTTGTTTTATTACAAAATAACTCATGAAAAGAAAGTTGCCTTATGGAAAAATATCAAGAATGATTTGTCTAAATTAAAAGATGATGTGTCAATGTATTGCAAAGAGCTAAAAGGACAAAAGATGAACTTATAAAAATTGAGTAACCATTATTCATCTTTACAAAATAAGAATCAGTTATCTTTTGCAACCATAAATGAGAATTTATCTAGTATTCCAAGAGTGAAAAATAGGTTAACAACCATTGAGGAGAAATTGAATTCATGGTTATATAATCAAAAATTTTCTGAAATTTCTTTGAAGAACCTGTTGAGAAGGATACCCTAATTTTACCTGTTCCTAGATCATCCAAAGTAAAAAAATAGCTCCAGTAATGCTTGTTGATACCACTGAGTTTCCATCAAAAATTGATGATGTACCTGGCTCATCTACAGAAGGATTAAACAATGAGATTAATTCCCAATTGGAGAAGTTAAAGCTCCTTCTCACTCCGAAACAAGCTTGTCATAAGGAAACTAATTCAAATCAAAAGAATTGGCCAAAACTTGACCAGTATCCAACATTAGAGGGTGACACTTCCTTTGATTGGCAACAGTTCATTTGCAGGATTGATAATCAAAAAAATTCTTACAGACTCCCAGATGAGGAAATTGTGTCAAAATTAGTTTCTTTATTTACCAATATAGCCCCAATGTGGTATGAATCTGTTCTCTTGGATAAAAATGACTACTCATGGGAAGTTGTAAAAATTAATTAAAGCACAATTTGGTGGTTCTAAGTTTAGGTTAGCTCAACAAAGGCAATATGAAGAAACCAGATATAGCTCTTCTACAGAAAAACCTATTGAGTTCCTGATGAAACTTGTGAAAATCTTGTGGTCAATGGAACCAGATATGGAGTTAGAGTTATGGAAGCACAGGACCCTCTATAAATTACCTATGTCTCTGTGAGACTTAATAGTTGCTAGGACTGAGTTCTCAAGGGAACCTCCTTTTTTCATTAACACTTGTAATTAGATTGTTCTAAACAAAAAGTATGATGCTAGAAGATTCATTTCTAGAAATTCATTGGAGAAAACCTTCAATTACCAACAAAAACCTCTGGAAAAGATTGGAAGACCTTCTGCCCCTGTTGCACCCAAAAAATATGCAACAAACACTTGCTTCAAATGCCCTAAGCCTTGACAGAAAGGCCATGTTTGTGACAAGAAGATAAATCTTGTTGAACAGACAGAGGAATATGCTTATGACACAATAGCACTGGATAGTATTTCAAGTGATTGTTCCAGAAAAATTTCATATGAATCTTACCAAGAAATTTTAATGCTGGAAGAGGATATTAATTATTTAAAAAATAATGATATTGAGAATAATAATTTTTCTACAGTGGAAGATGCTGAGATCATAAAAAATCTTGAGGATAGCTCAATTATTATTTCCCCTCTCAAGGCACCAGTCTTGATAAATGAAAACAACATTGAGGTTGTCTTAGATTGTGGAGCTGGAGGAAGTGTAGTATCTGAAAAAGCACTTGCTTCAGTGGACCAAGATTATAAATCAAACCTTATGACTATAATCTCTGAGAATTGAAGAGGTTATGGGTCTGTTTTGTCCCCCTTTGGTAAATACAAAGCCACAGTATTTTTCAAATATAACCATGGTTTTGTAAGAGCTATATGTGATTTTTTGTCATGAAAAGTGATAATTTGAGTAGTTAGTTCATTTTGCGAAATGAAATTTTAACCAAATAAGGCATAAAATTAGATCCTTCAAACCAATTCTTCACAATGGGGATGAATGGGAGGAGGAAATTTTAAATTTCCTCCCCCAAGAAATTATTAACACCAGGATTTAACACATGACATTCTGTAGTTCAACATAAAGGAAGATCTACATAATAAATGCCTGCCCTTGTGTCTGAAATTGACAATGCTTCTTTTGGAGAACCACTTTCTGGTGTGGATAAAGATTCCATCACTAAATTGATAAAATATTTTGCTATGGCCTTTGCTCATGGGTCACATGAATTAGGATCGGTAAAAGAAGAAATGAAGCTTTCATTATCTTCCCCATTAACTGAAATAATACCTAGTTTAAAGAAGAAGCCTTATCTTGCTTCTCCCACAAAGAGAAAAGATATTAAAGACAATATCTCTACCCTTTTGCAAATGAATATTATTGAAAAGATAGTTGAAACACCTAAATATTGTGTTATCTCACCTGTCCTAATTTCTTATGAGAAAGATAAAGACAGGTTATGTGGTGATTATAGAGCATTGAACACTTATACTGTTGATGATATCTATCCTTTACCCAGAATTACCTCTATACATGCTACCCTACAAGGTGTTAAATATATCAGCTGTTTGGATGGTAACAAGGGATATCATCAGGTACCTATTGAGAAGAATTCCCAGAATTTTCTGATGATTTCTACTAATATGTGTATTTATAAGTATATTAGGATGCCATTTGGCCCTTAAAATGCCCCTTCAGTTTTCCAAAAATTTATGGATAACACATTCCATCAAGAAATTATTGAAGGATGGCTGATGGTTTATATTGATGATATCATTATATTATCAAAAACATTTGAGGACCATATTAACCACCTGTGTAAAGTGTTCCATAAGATGGATGAGATAAATATAACACTTGCTTTGAAGAAATGTAAATTTGGTTTTCATTCCTTAAAAGTGCTTGGTCATGTTGTCTCAGGTTTACAGATATGTGTTGACAAAATCAAAGTGGCAGCCATACAACAGGTGAAGGCTTCTACCACAGTTAGAGAGCTCCAGAGTATTTTGGGAATGTATGGATACTATAGACAGTATATTAAAAATTACCAAGTCATAGCATTACCCCTTACCCAACTTACTAGGAAAGATGTTGCTTTTCTCTGGAATAGCAAAAGACAATGATCTTTTGACACTATGAAACATTGTTAAATGTCAGCACCAATTCTTGCTTTACCTGACTTTAATCAACCATTTGTTTTATACACTGATGCCAGCTTTATTGGTCTTGGTGCTGCCCTCCATCAGAAAAAAGTGATAAATGATTAAGTATCAGAAGTAGTAATTTGTTATATTTCAAGAACCTTGACAAATAGTGAATTGAAATATGGTGCCACTAAACTAGAATGTTTAGAAGTAGTGTGGGCTCTAGAGAAGCTATATTATTACCTGGATGAACAGAAATTTGAACTTTTCACTGACTTCAGTGAAGTTAAATCCCTATTAAACTTGAAAAAACCTAACAGACATATGTTCAGATGGCAGCTGGATGTTCAAGAATACAGAAGGAGAATGACAATAATTCATAAAGCTGGTATTTTTCACTCAAATGTGGATATGTTATCAAGGTTGCCTTTACCAAATGATGGCTTAAATCCTGCATACAATCCTGAAGATGAAATTATTCATATTCATGAGATATATGTGGTTGATATGGAGGAAGAGCTATTACTGCTTATTCTGGATTCATATGATAAGGGCACTGACTTAAAAAAGTTATGTGCTATATTAAATGATCCAATAAATGCTTCAATACAAGCATTAAAAAAACACTTCTACAAAAGTACCAGAAGGCTTTGGAAAAATTTAAATTTTAAATTGATGAAGGATATCTATATTAGGGGGTATCAAAGTTAGAAATTTGAAAATCTTGAAAAGGTATTTAACAACACAAAACAAAATCCACAAAATCAAAATTAATTCTCAGTAAAAAGGTATTTTGTGGGCACAATATGGCATATTTTAAAAAATAATCATGGTTGATTGGGTGGAGTAAAGAGGTATTTTGAAATGAAAGATTTCTAACTTTGATACCCCCTATCATAGAAGAAATTTGAGTAATTTTATTGTTATTCCTCCTTGTATGAAAGAGTTCATCTTGAAAATTTGTCATTATGACATTTTGGCTGGAATTTTATATCTTGAAAAAACAATGATCAGAATTAGAAACACTGCTTGGTGGGTTAATATGTCTGAAGACACCAAACTATATGTTGAATACTGTGATTCTTGCCAAAAATCAAAATGATTGACTGGTAAAAGAGCTGGATTAATGCAACATATTGAACCTCCTGATGCACCATGGCAGATAGTAAACATGGACTTTGTTACAGGATTACACATTTCTGGAAAAGACAGTTATAACTCTTGTTGGGTTAGTGTGGAAAGATTCACAAAAATGTGTAAATTTATCCCCAACCACAAGGATGTTTTAACCAAAGAGTTAGCCTTCTTGTGGTGGTCTCATATGTTTAATTATTCTGGTTTTCCTAAAGCCATAATCTCTGACAGGGACCCTAAGTTTACTTCAGAATTTTGGATGTCTCTGATGGATGTTTGTGGTTGTGATCTGAAACTTTCTACTGCCCATCACCCCCAAACTGATGGATTATCTGAAAGGATGATTCAGACCTTAGAAGACATGATAAGAAGGTATTGTGCCTTTTGTCTTGAGTACAAAGATAATGACAGGTTTACTTCTGATTGGGTTGCCTTACTTCCTGGTTTGGAATTCTCTTATAATAGCACTGTTCATTCTATTACTCAAAGAAAGCCTTTTAAGCTCTGGCTTGGATATGTTCCGAATAATCCTCCCCAATTTTTTAATAATAAAATACCTAAATTGGATTTACATCTTTGTGTAAAATATTTTCTTCAAATGCAATAAATTTGCAGAAGTCATGCTAAAAAATGTATTGAAAAATCCTTTGAATATGAGAAGAAGAGATGGGACAAATCCCATAAGGGATAAACTTTTAAGAAGGGTGATGAAGTACTGATTTCTACTGTCCACTTCAATTTAGAAGGTAATAACAAATTAAAAGACCCATTTGTAGGTCCATTTGTTGTCAGAAGAATGGTTGGTGATAATGCAGTTGAAGTTATTTTGTATTCTCCATATGAAAGAAAACATCCTGTTTTTCAAATATCTCTTTTGAAACCTTACACATCCAATATTGATTTATTTCCCAAAAGGAGGGGAAGACCAAAAAAGACCCCTAATGAGATCACTGAGACAGCAGAAATTGATAAGATTCTAAATGATAGAATATTTACTGTTGAAAAAGGTACAGAATACTTATTGAGATTCAAGAATAAATCTTCTGAATATGATTCTTGGATACCAGGGAAAGAGATAACTAATCTTCCTACTCTGCTAAAGAAATATAAAAAGAAACAATCATATTATTTTTTTATTGTTTTTTTAGATTGAGGGAGTGTCAGCCAGGCTGCTAGACTCACGCAGTAAAAAAATTAATTATTTCCTGGTATGAAGCCACACCTTTTTTATTTTCTATTTATTAATTTTATTTTATTTACTTTAAATTTACTTGTAATAAATTAACTAATTAAAAAGAAGTAAAATTAGTAAACAATTAAAATTAATATTATTTGTCCCTTATATTTTTTTTCCTAACACCGTTCTCAATGACAGGATGAGAGAAATAAATATTAATATTAAAATAAAATTTAATATAAAAATTAAAATAGTTATATATAAGAAATTCAAATTACCTATTTAAAATTGACACTTACAGTACTTTTTAAATAAACTAATTTATTTCTGACGTATATAGTTAATACATATTTTTAACACCTTCTTTCTAGAACAACCTTATTATTTGAAATATGTTTCTGGGATATTCTTCTTCTTTCATACTCCTGTATTTATGATATTTTTTCTCTGTGCTTTTTCTCTCTTTTGCCTATATAAGGCCTCCCTTATCTGGTTGTTTTGGGGCATTCCTTACTTACTTACTTATTTTATTAGATCACTTAGATCAAAATGTTTATTAATATTATTCATTATTTCAGTAATTTTAACATAGTAGTTCTAATTTATAAGTCATAATAATAATTATAATAATTCTACCTCTTTAAATTTGAGTAAAAAAATAAAAGAAAAATATGTACCTTTGACTTTGAAAACACCAAAATCCACCTATCTCCACCGTTGGACCTCTGTTAAAAATCTTCTAGACCATCAGGACCCTTTGAAAGATTTAGTTATTTCAAAAACGTAGTTACATTTATTGGATGTGCAAAAGAAGTTTAGAGTTTAATGGATGTACACAAAGGGGAAAGTGGCACTTGTAGAATAATGTGCGGGTAGTTTTATAATAGTTATAACAAGGAGTATTTAAAATCATACATGAAAAATTAAATAAACAAATTTTTCATGACATTAAAAAATTAGGCTTATTGGCCTGTTTCTACAATCATCCAAAATAGTATTCAATGTGAACTCACTAATTTTTACTAAAGCTAGAGTTCCACAATCATGCATCATTAAATCCTTATGTCCCTCCCTCTTGATGCATCATTAAATCCTTACATCCCCCCCTCTCTCTGCCTACCATGCCACCCATCAATCAGTGTAATGTTTTGAGAAACCAAAAATTTTCAACTCTTCTCAACATGCAAAAATTTAATGTTCTATATTCTCTAGGAGATGATCAGACTACTTTCAATTGTGGGAGAATACATTGTGAAGGAGCTCAAGGATATAATTGACTCATCTCGGCTTATCTTGGAGATAACCCAAAGTACCCAGAGTCCTGTTTCAACTAGAACTTCCAAGTAAATAAAAAATATTTTTGAGATTAGCCACTGACTTTCAGGCTCATAATATTTATTGGGTTCAAAGTCAGGAATGCTGTGAAACCAGGGGATTATCAACAAACCAAAAAATTTCAGCAGCCCTCTGACAAATGGGATATGGTGTATCAGCTAACATCACAGATGAATACATCAAAATTGGTGCTAGAACTTCAATTGAATGTTTAGATTTTTTGTTATAGATGTGATGTAAATATACAATTCTAAATTTATTTGACCTCAAAACCCTGAAGAGCTAAAAAAGATTTTAAAGAAAATGAGGATTGAGGCTTCCATGGCTGTAAAGGAAGCTTGGATGGAACACACTGGACTTGGAAAAACTGTCCTTCTGCCTGTGTTGGTCATTATCAAAGCAAGGAAGGTATGACAACAATGGTTCTGGAAGCTGTGGCATCAAAAATTTAAAGTTTTGGAATGCATTTTTTGGAACACCTGGTACACTCAATGATATTAATGTGTTGAATTGTAGTACTTTGTTCTAAAACTTTATATCTGGTATTAATTTCTTGTATAGAAATATTATACAAGCTTTTCTAATGATTGAATCTATAGGGAGAGAAGATGAAGTTCACTTTATTATATAAGGCCATCAGTACACTCATGCATACTATCTTGTTGATGGGATTTATCCAAATTGGTCTGTGTTTTTTAAGCCACTTCACCATCCTCAATTTGACAATTTAGGAATTATCAGAACCTCCAGAATGCTTTCAGAAAAGATATTTAATGTGCTTTTGGTGCTCTCAAAGCACATTGGGATACAATTGCTCATTCATGCCGCTTGTGGCACATAGAAAATATTCATGATTTTATGAACTGTGAAATCATTCTTTACAACATGATTGTAGAGTAGAATTATAGTTTCAACTGGTTTCAATTAAGCAATTAAGACAGCACTGAAAAAATAGTCCATATTTTTCCAGAAAATTGTGATCTAGAGATCTTTTTACACAATAATGATAACAAAAAATAAGTCATAAATTACATGATACTGCGCTTCATCTCCAACTCATGGAGTATTTAAAAATTTACAACTTTTTGAGGAGAGGCTTCCAATCTTAAGACAAATTTGAAAGAAAATTTTAATATTTTTTATTATTTTCTTTTTAGTTTCTAAAATTATCACTATTACTTTTCATACTTTTCTTATTTTTCTATATTCTTTTTTCACTATTATTCATCTCCTACATTCATAGCCATTTTTTTACTGATTATTTTCTTTGAATTGTAGCTTGCTTCTTTTTAATGAAGTTGTTTATTGGTTTCTTTTTGTAGTGTGAAGTAGTTATAATTTTTATTAAATAAAAGTAAGTTTTTTGTTTAATTTTTGTTTCTGTTTTGATATGATTCTGGAGTTGTAAAGAAGGTAAATGGGAAGCAAAGAAAATTATATACAAACTTTTACACTTCTAAAAAAGGAAGCTGAATTGCCTGTGAATATCCCTTCCAGGGGAGTGTTGCTGAGAGAAATTAATAAAATAAAAAAAGGAATGATTAATGCAAAACATCATACACATTAGCTAGATACTATTTATGCAAAGATAAAGCATATTTCAATTTTTTTACTAACACTAGGTTTCTTTTTGTTTTTTTGTTTTATTTGTTTTTTGGATTTTATTTTTGGGTTTTAGGTTTTTGTTTTAGATTTTAGATTTTAGATTTTCTATTTTGGATTTTAGATTTTAGATTTTTTTTTCACCACACCATATTTGGGGGGGACTTACTAGCAATTCCTAAACTTGAACTTAGATGGAAAACAGATGGAACTCAGACTGAACTTAGAATGAACTGATACTGAACTTTACTTTAAACTCATCTTGAGCTCTTAACTTATAATGGATGAGTCTGTGCTGGAATAATAGTGAAAGTTTAATGAATAATTTATAGAAATAATGACAAGGGAAGATTAGAAACTGATCCATTCACAGAATTTTTTTCATAAAACACAATTTAATTTTTATTTTGAATTTCACTTGATCATTAATAAGACTGCTAATTATAATATATATTTAAAAAGAATTACTTTTAACCTCTCTAATGATTTTATTAGTTCTTTTTTTGAAAAAATATAAAATAAGATCAGTGGCTCTTTTTATTTATAACTCCTTTCAAACAAGAATTTGAAGCTTTCATTTTTTTAATTTAAACCATATAAACAGATTATCAATGTATTTTTATTTTTTTGATTATTCAATATAAATATTTTCAGTTCAATGGATTTATTTAACAAACATATTGAACCATCAAAATTCTCAAGTAAAAGACTCATAATTAAAAAATAAAAGATAGCAATATGTTTTCCTAATTTCTGTTTCAATGAAGTCCTCCCATAGCCTCTTTACAATAAGGACTAATATTTAGTAAATTTTTTTATTATAAGTTTAGAAAGAAGTATAATTCTCAAAGCAGTGGATTTTAATAATTTTTTTTTACATTTTTATATACAAGAAGATGATTAAAATTAAAAGAAAATATATTTTTGCTATTTTTTTGTTCTATTGATTATTTAACTACTAAAAATTTTTGCAATACACATTTATTCAATGTAATATATATATGATATTCTATAACTTTTAATGATTTATTTCATCAAAATTGCATGTAAATATGGTTATTTGGTAGAGTAATCTCATGAGTTGAAATAATAAATCACTACTCAGTAAATTTTTCATATGAAAAACTGAAATTCAATCTAGATGTTAAAATTTAAAGATAATAAAAACAAAGTAGTACAAATTTATTTAAACTTTAATTTTGATGCTTGATTTTGCTTCAATTCTGTAATGTGGGATAATTTATGTGTCAACTTGGGAATAAGCACCATATATTTTTCAAAGAATTATCATGTTAAAAAATGTGCTTCAGATAAAAATTTTAATTTTATTATTGTTCAAGAGCTGAATTAAATATGTAGAAGTGGTACTTCTTCATAATTCAATCAGTCTCAAATTGAAAAACTATTATATAATATTAATTTCATAAAAAAGACAGAATAGGTTCTTTAGAATATGCCCATGTAGCAAAGAAACTGTAAAGGCAATCATATTTTGATTAAAAATAATATTATTCCATATTTAAAATGAATAAAAAATATTTCAATTTGATGGTGCTGAAAAATAAATTAAGTGAAATTTTTTAGGAACACTTTTTTAGTCTTTAGAATAAAAGTTCTAATAGGAGTAACTCACAACTGAAAACTTACACACAATTCTAAAATCAAATATGTGGGTTAAGGATCTATCAATGATTTATTGGAATAATTATATTCATTCTGATTGGTTAATCTTATATGATGTTTCTATTCAATTTCTAAGTTTATGAAAAACAATCCCATTGATATTTTATTCGAACAAAAGAGTTTTTAAATCTTCTTAAAATTGGCCCTATCACAAAGCAATACTGGAATGAGTATATTTTTATAACTATAAATTTAAATAGAATTATTTCAAATCTTTATTACATATTTAAAAAAGAAAATAAATATTAAAGTTTGACCTTTTATAAAAATATATATTGATTTAAAAGATATTTACTTATTTTTTTTACAAAACTTCCAATTTTATCCTGTGAGATTTCCCTACAACTTACAAATATAAGTCTAAAAAACTAATATGATGCAATGAAGACTCCATATGATGGGTACCTAAATCTAAAAAAAAATGAAGTACTTTAAATCTAAGCAAAAGAGCTGATACCTTTTTTATATAATATAGTTGTATAAAATTAATTTTAAGTTATTTTCTTAATCTGACTTATGGAAAGAGCTCATATCACAATAATATATGATCAACTTAAAACTATTTATAATATAATATATTATCATAATGATTCCTAATTTGTACTTATTGTCACAACTTCAAATTATTTAATATAAATATTTTGATATAAAAATATAATTATTTTTATATTTAAAAATACTTGATAAAAATTCTTAAAAAGTATAAATTTCTTCATGGCTTAACTTAGCTTGAACCACACTTTGAAACAGGATTTCATTGAGAGTTCAATCTAAGTTCCACCAAAAACATGGTAAATATTATTTTTAAAAACATATATAGTCATTTCAATGAAAAAAATAGTACAAGACAGGACTCAGAAATTCTTTTCTGTTACTGAATAGATTATTGTAAATATATTGAGGCAGATAAACTATTAAATTTTCTAAAATTTGCAGTTATTACAGTCAATTATCCAGTTATGTATAGTAATTACAAAACAAGAAATGAATCTAAATGATTATATATGAAGATATATCTTTTCTTCAACCTTTGCTTGTATTATTTAATTTAATTCAAAGCTATTTTTAATCTAACCAGCATATTTTACTATTACACTTAAAAATAAATACAATAAACATATAAAATACATAAGTCCAATTTTTTAAAATTTCTTTAAATGTTTTGTTTTAGTTTTCAACTTTTTGCTACAATTTTACTATTATATTATTTATTTATATCATGTATACTTATCAGAAGCATCCTGTCAATTCTTGTGTAAAAAGCAAAATAGTATTTTGTTACCAATTATTTTATTATATTATTTTCTTAGTCTTAAAGTGCATTGTAAATAAAAAATATTAAATAAAGATGTATAAACTATTGGTTCAAGTTCAAAAATATCAATAAAAGATAATAATAAATTATTTTTCATATTGGTAGAATAGAACTGTAGATTGAGGGGGTGGACTCTGATGTTTGCCCAAAGAATAGAGTACACTCTCCATTTTTTGCTACCTCAATTGACAACCTCTATATCTCTCTACTCAACTTTTTCTACATTGTCATTTCTGTTAATTCTATTACCACCTACCATTCTTTTATTGCCCTCCTGATACATTTGCTACACCCTCTAAGCTTCAAAATCCAAGTTTAAGCCCTCCTAACTATTCCCCTCCTCTCTATTTTTACTTTTAACACAACTCCACCCCTTTCCCTACCATCCTCATTCCTCACCACTCCTTTGTTGACTCTCCCTACCCTACACCACCCCTTTCAACCTTACCCTATCTATTTTTGCCTCAACTCCACCCCACTCCTTTTATAACTAAATAAAACACCTTTAATTTTAGTCCCTATTTTTTCAAACTTCACCCCATACATTCCCCACCCAATCCCAATCCACCCTTTCAATTTTCATCCAACCCCTATGGCTCTCCAAATCACCCCCATTTCTGCTTT